>JAPMOR010121177.1:70673-107782 GCA_026543865.1 Argiope aurantia | reverse complement strand
CTTTTTAAAAACTCTTGAATTATATTTAAATCTCTGTATTATATTTAAAATTTTAAAAGCAGATTTTTATCTTACACGCCAACATTTGTATTAAACTTTGAGAGCATAGGAAGATGGTGCTAAAAAATATAACCAACCCTTAATTTTGAGATTTTAATGAAATATAGAAATTTTTTGTTGAATAAATATCTGAAAATGAATATTATAAATATATTATAGGTTTTAAGTTAAATGCGAAAAGAATTTCTATTATTTGTAAAATATTTGCTAACTTGTTTCAGTGAAATATGGAAATGTCACTGAAATCTGCATATTTTAGTCCACAATATTTTCAGTGCAGTAAGTGTCATTATAAATTTAAGAATTCTTAGAAAAAATAACCGATGAGATATGCTGACAAATTTTCCTTGGGTACTTGAATGCTTTCAAAAATTGTGAGCATTCTGCATTTGTGTATTGCAGACATTTTGATTTTGATAGAACGGATATTCTTTATGGCATCGTGAGATGTGTGCATTATTGTAAATCTGAGAAATAACATATCGAATAAAGACAAGGAACCTTAATGGTTTGAAGCAAAATGTTATTAATGGCATTTCTACTGTGTTGCAACAAAGAAGCAGAAAAACATTTTATTACTGAACTTAGAAGTTGTGTAACAACTCAACTCTACCTTCTTTTTTGGCTTGTATTCTAAAGATTTAAAATATGCTTTAGCGCTACCTCTGTTAATCAACGATCGTTATATTTAAACGTTTTAAATGTAAATATTAAATATTTATATCGTCTTACTTTGAAATGAATTACTTTAACAAGAACACACCAAACTGTATGACAGCACGACTTCTTCAGTTTCGATTTAGTCATACCATACTACCATCGATGATGCTAAGATACAGTAAACATACCAGAAAACTGGATATCGTCTACATGTGCTTTGTACAAATGAATGATGCCTATAAACAGGAGTATTAATACTATAAAATATTTAACATTTTTTAATTTTGCAATTTTTTTACAGATTTCTCAATTTATTTGCTTATCTAATACAATCTTCAAACTATAAGTAGAATGGATTCCAACGAATGCTTAACAACGAATGCTTAACAATCATTTTGTCAGAATTTGTACAAATATAACATAAGGAAGGAAAATAAAATAAGCTCTCGTTAACTTAACTATTTTTTAAACAATTTTAATCATATATGATTATTATTAAATAGTAGTAGACTAAGTCAAAATAGTGGTTGTCAGGAGACAATGGCAATCTACGCATCGGCATTCTTATGATTCAATTTATATAAAGGAGAGATAAATTTTTCAAAACATTCATGCGATGAAATTTCTAGTATAATTTTTGCGAATGTAGAATGTACCTATGTAATTTATGTAGAATGTACCTATATAAATAACAGCGAAATTCATAAATAGTTTGTGTACTCTAGAAATATAACCATTGAATAAATTCCCTTCCTCATGCTAACAAATATTGTAAAGCGTGACAATTCATTTTTAAAGAAAGTTTAAGAACAGTTAATAAAAACTTTAATTTTTTATTATTTAAAAAAACTTCTTCCAATTAATAGAATTAATTTAAGTTAAATCCTATCATTCCATTTTAATGAAAATATTGTAGATATTTGAAATATCTTATTTGCCTACGAAATGCCAACCGCAGTACTGGATTAAATTTTGTTTCAATCATAAATTATCCAGATGCTACCGATAACATCTGTAAAAAATTAGCGTTCGGCAATTTATAATAATTTTTTGGTATTGTCTATAATTTTTTTAATAATAATTTCTATTTACTATTTTTTCATTGCCTTATGAGATTTAAAGCTGGAAGATACAAATAAAAAATGAATTATATTTACCTTAGCTTTCAACAATGGAAGAACATCATGTGAGTGAATATTTGGTGAACTAATGAAAGGGGTTTGGATTTTATGGAAAAAATGAAATATATTATTGAAGGTTATGCAAAAAATATACATTTTTTTAACTGTCAAAGTTTAGGAAAGCATTCACACAACTATGCTGGTACCATTAAAGAACAATTTTTAACTTTTAAAATAATGTAAAAATTAGTTTTGCAATCATAAAAAAGTTGGATAGAAATTTGAGTGCTCATGGCCTTTTCAGCCTTGCACAGAAGATATTGTATGGAGCATAAAACCTTTTGTAATTTTGTTTATTTGGTTAAAAATGGTACAGAAGCTTGTACGAGTTACTTTTCTCCCTTTAACGCACTTTTGTTGAGGACCCGCATTGTCTTACGCGTAATGGACTCACTTGAGCCAACGTTCAACAAGCTGGCTAGCTCCCTATTGGAATATTAACTGCACAGGAAAAGTTACATATTGTGACAACAAAACACACCACCTATCACGATACTCCAAATTTTACAAGAAGAACGTAAAATTAAAATTTTCACAATCTATAACGAATATTTCTTAATGCTTTCTCTTCTGGTAAGATATCTTTTTCATGATGTGAAAACAATTATGACTCTTCTTGTAAAAGTTAAAAAAAATATAGCCTTATTTACTAACAGGTATGGTTTGTGCTTACTGAATATGCAGGTTTGTATTTTCATTGGGAAATAATTTATGTAAAAATATTTTATGTGTAGAATAATTGAATGAAAAGATTTTGTAAAAATGTCATATAAAATTACTAATTCAAGAAAGAAGTTGATAATTCAAAGAACGGTTTTAATAACAATAAATTTTATTTTATTACATCACAGAAAAACTATTCAGTATATCCTTACATCTCTATTAGACATAAGCATTAAAATGTAGGTACTTTTAATACCGCCTTTTTATTGATCTTGTTTAAAAATAGATTTTTTTCTTTTTGTTTAAATATGATTGAAAGCTATATAGATAGCTAAAATGATAAATTGGCATTACCATCAATACATTTCAGTCTAAACATATAACTAGAGCAGAAATTTAGCTATTCACAGAGAATATGAAATTTCTTCAGTATTCGATGTGTAAGGTTTTATCAATAAATATTGAATGTTTTTTTGGTGAACTTATATTACTATTACAGTACTATAGTAAAGCTGTCTCTAATATGAATGTCTAACTGCATATTGCAGAGTTAAAATTAAAAAAAAAATGTTTGGCTCTTTTAAAAGTTAAATAATAATGATAATGATCGTGAATAATTCTTAATGCATATTCTATTACAAATATGGCAGCTGCTAATCGTCTAGGATGTGTTTGTTTAATGCAAAGCGATAGAAAATTAAAATTTTTACTCAAAAATGTTAAATTATAGACGAAGTATAAGAAATAATATTTGCTTTATAACAACCATTCGATTCAAGATAAACTTCAAAACTTAAAACATTCATATCACTGGGGACTATTAACTTTCTTTTCCCCTCATTTAGTATCTAAATTCAATTGGTTAAAACTAAATAGCATTCCTTAAAATAATCATTTCATAATAGTGTGCTTCTGTAATAAAGATAGTGCCTTCGTTCAACTCTGAATGCTGAAAAAAATTGCCGTTTATTATGGAACATTTTTTCCAATTCTTTCTTTATTTTTCACAAGAATCAATGATTAATAAAAACAGTTGTCAGGAGTCACTATTAGTGGGAAGGAGAACTTAATTTCTTTTGGTATGCTTGGATTTAAAAGCTTATACATGAATGGCTCACTAATGGTATTTTCATGGGAAAAAATAATAATGGTTTCCAAAGAATGGTTATCAAAAAAATGACCAGTTAAAGAAAAATAATAAATAGTTTACGTGATGTATTTTTACAGGTATATAATGTAGTTTAATTAAGTTTCTTCAAATTGTATGAATGAATTTATTACGTCTTTAAAATGAATAGATTATAAACAATTCCAAAAATGCAACTTATAAGTAATTTAAATTAACAAAAGAAATTTTTCTTTCCGCATTTTTCTTTTCAAGAAAATCGAAATTCCAGTTAAAAATTGTTTTAAATGAAATATTATGGAACTGAAATTATTATTAAAAGAAAATTATCTTCTTTACAATAACAGTTTTCTTTAGAAAATAATGTATATACAAAAAATTATCATCATTGTTATTTTAAAAGATATTTATCTTAAATTATAACAGTTGTAAAAAAAAAAAGAATAAGCGTTAATTTTCAGCATACATTTTTTTTCCCTAACAATTATTTAGCTTAATATTTTTTTTCTTGTTTGAAACGTTTTAAGTGTGAGATTTTTAAGCATTGTTTTATTTTTATTTTGTTTTAATAAATTTTATTAATTTATTCTATTTGCATATATTAAAATATTCCGGACATTTTAAAATTTAATAATCATTTGATTACTGAAATATAACTAAGTCCTTACTTTTGTCTTAGCAGGGAGAAAAATGAGAGAAAAAGGGAGAAAAAAAAATTGGGAAATTTCAAATGTATTTTTAAAATTTTAGTAATTTTGCAATCCTTATATTTATTTCTATGACAATTTTTTAAATCAGAAATTTACTGATGACATTTTCCAAAATTTTATTTGCATAGAGCTTTATTATTCACAGTTTGTGGGCATACGGATACTGAAAGACTATATTTAATAATAATAAATTACATTTTAACAACTTTTCAAGCTATTCTATTAATTCATTTCAGCACGCATTGAAAGGAAATAAATATTTTTTCTCAATAGGTAAAAGGTTTTTATAAATGTTTTAGATTTTTTCCTGCTTATAAAGACACTGAAATTACTATTTCAATATGTCTTATGTTTGTTTTATTTGACCATAAATATTTATCTTTGAAGAGGTATCCACACAATAATAATAAATATTTATTGAAATTTCTTAAAACAAGAAATAGCATATCAATTGGAAATATTTCACCTTCTCAGTAAATTTCATAGATATTATACCAATTGGAATATCTTAAGTCTCAGAAGCTTCCACATTTAAAAGATAGATGGCGGCACGATTTGACTTTTGAGGAAGAATCCAAAATTTCCCGCGAAATTTTGATCAACAGAAAACGAATGTCGACAGATTTAATAAGAAAATCACTTCAGAGTTGTTCTTACAATAATGAATTAAATACTTTAAACATTTCGACAGAAAACTTCAGAATGAAGCCGAAGGACATAATTATCTTTGCAACTGTAAAAGGCAACTTCGGCAAAAATTTTACACTTGAATTGCTAAATTCAAGAGTTAACTATGAAAAGACTCTATATGACTGTGCCAAGCTTATATGGCTTTTTGAACTATTATTATTTGACATTATCTAAAGAATATATGATCAGCTGATTTATCATTACTTGATATAAACAACCTAATTTAGGTCTTAGGAAAATTAAAATACACGCACACTGTCGCAGGTAATGCATTTAACTAAGCCGATACTCGTATGTGTATTCATTTACACAGGTAAACACATTCGTTTCGAAAATAAGTAACTATAATAAAATTCTACAATGCATATTTTTATTGACCCAGACCTGATTATCATTTATGACTGATATAAATATTTTAATAAATAATTTCACCTAATAGTAAATTATTACTTAAATATTCAATTGATAACATAAAAATAAACCAATAATTTATGCAATATCAAAATATTCCAGCACTTAAGTGATAAGGTTATAATAAAGTACTGATGGCTAAACTGTCTATGGAAAAGAAGAAAAGGAAAAATAGAACAGATATAATATTTAAAAAAATTAATTGTAACATAACAGCAAAATAATGAGTAGTTCCTAATTTTTTTAGATTATTGTGTCTTATGTAAATATTTCGAAAGATTTAATTTCAAAATATTTAGTAATTCCTGTAAAGTTTAGGAGAAAACTAAACCAATATTAGTTTATATACAAATTTATGAGCAAATTTTAATAAATATAACACTTAGTCTGTTGATTATTGCACATTTTTTTAAGTTGTGAAATTAAACTGGATTCGGCGATCATTTATGACAGAAACTTCCAAATTCAGAATGGCAAATGGAGTTAAATTTTCATTAGCATTATATGGCAGGTGACCAATACTTAGTCAATTCTGTATTGTTAAATTATTTTTTTTAAAAATGTCAAGTCACTTGACAATCTATCAGATTGTGTATTTTTGCAGCTGAATGTACAGATGGAGAAAGGGTAAGAAATAGACCGAGAATACTTACAAATTTATCAATATTGCAACTATTCCCTTAAAGTAGTGAGTATATTTTTCGATCCAAATGATAAATGTTCCACAATGATAATATTATAAATTTATTTTAAGCATTTCACAAAAATGCCGCAAGGCATAGAATTCAATTTTAAAAATGTAAAAAATTGAAAAATATCTAAATTTTGTGGCGCCACGGCGCAAATTTTGGCAGCTACTAAATTAGATCTTAATTTCGAATTAAGTAGGTCTCAGTAATGAGGAAATAATTAGTACGTATAATATAGTTTTCAACAGAATGAGTATAACATCAAATATCATGTGAAATAGGAGATCAGTGACTGACAGGACTTTAATTTTGGGAAAAATGTATGCATCAATAACGAGGAAATAATTAGGCAATGATGGATACGTAGTCTCAGATTCAACAGAATGGATATAACATGAAACAACCCGTAATCTATGTGCATGTGAAATAAGAGAACAGCGAACCGACTGGGTATTAATTCGGAAAAAAATGCAAGCACGTCACAGGAACAAGCTTTCAGTGAATAATTGACCAAAAAGCATGGATGGATCTATTATTACATTTATATATGTCAGAGTTATCATTTGATCTTGAATTATGCAGACAGTTCCAAGACTGGCAAAAATCCGTCATGCAATGTCAATGACCGTGTGAACCGAAAAAAGTGGGACGAAAAATGTTCCCATATAAATCCTTTACAGAAAATGAATGAGATCTCTCTCTCTGTCTTTGCTTACATTAGGTTGCCAAATGATGGATTTATGGCGCGGGGTAACACAAAAACTGCGACGAATTACGATTATCGTGGATGTAAAACAAATTTATCTTTATTTCAAAGAATCACCTAATTGAAGATGAAAAGGAAGCGATAATTGATTGGCCCAAAATAGGCTCCGAATGTTCTAGACTATAGAGATCTCGTAGATAAGACAGCAGAGTCATTTGCTTCTGTAATTAGTTGCATTGCTTATAATGATGAACTTAGTTACCTGCTTTTTATAACTCAAAACTAAGAATCAATCTAGTGGTATTTAGAATCAAATTAGAAATAATCGTTAATTTAAGTTTAAACTGCATTAAAATAGAATGAAAATGAAAAGCAATGTAAGAAAGGATGCATCTGGCCAAAAGACTTTATCAAGGATCACTTACAAGAAAGATTCAAACAAAGATCGAGGGGACAATTTTTTCCTTTACAATTTTTCTACTTTAATGTAATTTAAACTTAAAGTTGTTTATTACTTCTAATTTTGATAATTATATTTATGTTTTAGATACAGCAGCATTGGCGCTCTAACTGCAATGTATCGACTTCTTAAATTTCGATTTTTGCTCAGAAAATATTTTCTTATTAAGTTTGTTTCATAAAAACTATCAACTTTGTGATTTGTATTTCCTTAGTATTTTGTATGCAGTTGTGACTAAAAAATATACCAAGCTGTTTCAATTGGTGTATCGTTTTAACTTCATTTAAGTAATTTAAATCGCTTGAGAAGTTAGGGCATTGTCTTAAATATTAATTCAACCATTATTTTTATCATGCTTTATGAGATGATGTTTTGAGTACGACATCAGTGAGGAAACAGCGGAAGAAAGCCAAGGAATCTTGCAACGTATGTCAATCAGAAGCTTGAAAAACAAAATTGGAGACACGCTTATTAATTGATTTAATTTGGTAATTAATTTTACATTAATAAAAAATTAAAATCATAACCTAAAATGTCCTAACATTTTTTTTTATTGTCTTAGAATATATTTTCTTCAAATGTCTAATACTGCAATCCTTAGTATTATAATTTTCAATAAATAAATAAATAAATATCGAAACTCTTTTTCTTTTTGCTTTAGAAGAAAATGTTTAATATAATTTGCACATGAAATTATGTTCCGATACAATTTTTAATACATATGAATTAAACAGAGGTGAGCTTTGTACTAATGTTGAGAATGATAGTTAAGGATGCTTGGTTAACTAAGAAATGAGGGATCACTTCATTTTGATGATTTTGATGGCCTTCATTTGATCCGAGATTGCACAGCCTGGCAGATTTCAAAACTTTTCGCAGAGTGATCAGAATGTGGGGAGATTTTCACTAGCTATGGAGCGTTTTTGATTCACCGGACCAGAGTTTTTGAAAAAGGCGATTCTGTAGGAAAAGCAATGAATAAGATTCCACACATTATCAAACGTTGTGAGCTTTTGTAGGTTCTCTAAACATTCCACAGATCGTGCAGAACTTTCAGTTACCAAATTCTAACTGGCCACGATGCTTTTAAAGTTCATCAGATTTTATGTTTTGACTGGGAAAAAGCAGTGGTTATTCCACATTTTATCAAAGAGTTTCAGCTTTGAAATAATGAATTTAAACAGTAACTTTTTGGTCGGATGCAAATAGAACTGATAAAATCTTATTGAAATTTCAACTTGCCAGAAGTTCTGCCACATTGACTGTTGAAAAACTTTTGACTAGAGAACAGGACGACGATTAGCCATCAATCAGAAACGTAATGATGTATAATTATCATTATACACCATTACGTTTTTGTCATGCTTTGTAGTAATTTGTGTTTAAAATAGTACAAAACATGAGAAATTACGTGACATATTATTATTATTATTATACTAACAATTATAAAACATGAAAATATTGTTTTCCCAATTTTTTTTTCTTATTTTGTATATTTTCTATTTTATTATCTGCTGTTTGATTCCATTGAAGGATCTATGTATAAATGAGGCTGCTGCTGGTTCTTGGCTTTATCCTTTGGTGGCCTGCCATTTTTTTGAATTACAAGATGAGTTGTTTCTCAATAATCCTTCGTTTCCCGCTTGGCTTCGGCAAGTTTGCATCATATGGTATTACCGTAGTATACAAATTTCCGCCATTTAACTGCAAAATTTAGGCTAAATCATTATTAAAAATTGCTTGAAATTTAAAAATGTCAATGAGTTTTATATTCGGACTTCGATTATGTTTAATGCTAAAGGAAGTAAATTTAGCTTTAATTAACAAATGATTGGTTTTCATGAGTATATGGAGACGAATTTCAAGTAACGAAAATAAACAGTTTTTTTCAACGATACATGCAAAAATACAGCGTCAATAATATAATATTGTTTTGGCGAACCTTTACTTAATATTTATTTTACTAATTGTTCTAACACAGTTTCAAGTTGTTTAATACTTGTGGTTAAGTTGCTGTAAAAATTTACCTCTATAAAGCGTTTAATTATTCAAATCTTTTCACCACATTCTTTCTTGTTATAATTAAATCTCGAGATGGTTCAGTTTTCAATTTAACATTCTTGATCTGAAGAATTATAAACGTTTCATTTCATTATCAAAACTGCATATAATTTTAAACGTATTCAACCAGTTTTAAATTAGTAACTTCTTTTATTTATATATAATTTGAATCGGACTTATAGTTTTTGAACTTACTGGATATCTGTGAAGCACGAAAAAATGTACAAAAACAAACACAAAATGCACAATTTTATAAATACAAATATTTGAATGTTCCAGAAGATAATTAAAACATTGTAGGCAATTCTATTAAATGGTAAAGGATACCTTTCTTTGACATTGAGGGATGACCTCGGAATGAAACATCAAAACAAGATGATGACGTCAAGACATTAAAAGTTCTTTTTTCTCGCTTCATTTGAAGGACTTATATAGAAAAAAATATATATCAGGCCATTTGCAGTTTGGTTTAGTCCAAAAGAAGAAACATTATCTTTAAAAAATTCGGGTATAATTAAAACGTATTTAAAAAATCACGAGAAACCAGACATGGGAATGTATATCGTAGCAACAGTTATGTTACTAGTTTAACGACCTTCTAATACAGTACAAAGCATTTTTATTGGGATTTTCGCAGCAAAAACAATAAAATTTATGCATATTTGGCGAGAAGTAGAAAATAAGTCTATTTAAAATAGTATTAAGATAATATCAAATCAAATGATTAATATAATGAATTCAAATAGTCAATTGCAGAAAAAGGTAAAAAGTCCTACGGGAGAACAAGTATGATATGCAGAATGTATGCAGGCGAATTAACTAGTATGTACCTACTCAAAAGGGTGAAAAGTGAATATTTAACGCAACTTATATTATTGTTTTTACATGCTAAAACAGTTCTTAAATTTCAAAATATCCGAAGTGCAAACCACATTTTTTTCATATGATGGCGTGTTAAGGTTATTCAATTAATTCTTCGCCAAAATAAAATATAATTTTAAATAAGATAAAATAACCTATTAAAAATATACTAATTGCATAAACCACTTGGGATATTTTTCGTATGTTTAAATATAATTATAACCAATATTCTGTCATTCGGCATGAAATTTGAATTAAAAAAATAAATTTAGAATCAATTATACATCTTTCAACTACAAAAATTTCTGCATGGGTTTCAAACTCATCTTCACTTCACGATTTTTTATTCTCAGTGGAATTTTATGACGATAATTGAAATAGAAAATAATATCCGGGAATTATCTGTTGATTCAAAATAAAATACCATTTTAAATAATAACTTATTTAATTATTAAATTAATTATTTAATTAATTTAATAATTATTTATTTTATTTAGTTAATAAATTAACTATTTAATTAATTTAATAATCATTTAATTTTTACTAATAATAATAAATTTAATTTTATGTCTAAAATAAAATATTATTTTAAATAAAATATTCTGTAAAAAAATTAATTGATTGCTTAAACTGCTTAGCATTTTTCTGCTTGTTTAAATAAAGTTGTAACCAATATTCTGCCCCTCGGGATGAAATTTTAATTAAAAAAAACAAATACAAATTTACAACAATTATACATCTTTTAGCTATTAAAATTACTATATGGGTTTCAAATTCTTTGCACTACACGAACTTTTATTCTCAGTGGAATTTTATCACGATAGTAGAAAAGGGAAGAACATCCGGGAATTTTCTGTTGGATTAAGATTAAGATATTCTGATGACCTGTTAGATACTTAAAATCTTTTAGCTTTAAGCGTAGTTTCAAAAGAGTCAGAGATTGGTTTTAGGTTATTATCGAGATGTGGAATTGCGAAAACTCTTAAAAGAAGAAAAAGAAAATAAACACGTACTTCCCATTTATGAATGTTTTCACATTACCTTTGATGTTTGGAATCGATTTTAGGCGACTCAACATTAATGTAGCATCCATGCATGATGTCTGCTTATTTTATGTTCAAAAAACTAAAGAATAAGGATTTTAATTCGTTTCGCTTATTAGCATAAATAAGCACTTTCTGAGATGATCCGGATCATGCAAATACTGGGGTTTATTTCCAGTACTTGGTGGCAATAACAGCAATCAAAAAGCGCCAAGAAAATTTTTCGCTAATTTGGCAATTTCAATTGTCAAACTATGTAGCATACGATTCACGCACTCAAATTTTTCTTAATAAATAATAATGCACTTGAGTATATTTTTATAATTTGGCGAAATTTTTTCTTGGCGCTTTTTGGTCGTCGTTAAAACCAAATTGCACCAAAAAAGAAAAAAAACTAAAGAATATTGATTTTATTTCTTTTCATTTATTATCATACATAAGCATTTTCTGATATAATCTGAATCATGCAAATACTAGGATTTATTTCCAATATAATACTCATTAAAGTAGCCAAAATAAAATCCGTTAGAAATAAAGTATATTATACAATACTACCCAACTTTGGCGACCATCTCGTTTGCATATATTATGGACTTTATTAATATGTTAAATATTAATGTGGAACATATATTTTGTTTTAAAAATTTCATCTTGTTATCTGATCATATCCAAAAACACGAATTTAACTGAATAAGTCAAAACAAATTATAATCATGTGCAAATTAGAAAGTGTATATAATACGCAATAAAAGCGGAAGTTTGCAATCTGTGAATTATTGACTTTAATGTCCGTAAAAACTTTTTTTTTAATTTGAGTTTTAATACTATCAAAAACACATGATTGAATGTTTTAATGGATGAGTTTGAATTTCATAACATTAAAAATTAATTGCTGCAATCTCTGAATTACAATTAAAATAATTAGTAAAAATACGGAAAACTCTGTACAGAAGTGAAATCGATATCATTAAACAAATAAAAACTTTGAATTTTTCGAGTAATGCAAAAATTATTTTTGTAAGATACAGTCATCAATTACCCATTTGGTAGTGGTTAATTTGTTTTTCGCATTCGATTACACTTTTTTGAAACCTATTTCTTTTATATCTTCTTTCTCCTGAAAGAAAGAGTCTTTGTGAACACTATCCAAAGCATTTCTAATAAGATTTTGCCGCCTTATTAATTAGCAAAACATTGAATCAAATGCAGCTTTAAAAACGTTTAATGAGGCAGTTTAAAGCCTTCGTATGATAATTAATTTTAATTTCATTCCACTTATTCGACAATATGAGTCAATATTTATATATATATATACAATAAGTATTTAATTATACAATAATTGCATTTTAAATATAGAGAGAGATTTCCATGTTCTTATATTCATTAGTAGTTATTATTTCCATTATTATTCCCAAAATTAAAATAAATATTTTTAAATACATTAATTTTGAAATATATATTTAAATATACTCGGCTAATCGCAACAATTTCGCTTAAATAGCGAAATAAAAGCGTAAATATTTTATCTACGCGTCTTTAACTAAAAACTGGGGCCTGGAATACATTTATCGCCTCTTTTCCTTATCGTTATATGCACGACGTCACAGAAATATGCAAACGATAACTTAATGTCCAAGTTATCAACCTCCCAAAACAGAACAGAATATAACTGAAACAGATAGTCATTATTTTAGTTGATATCTTTTTAATAATGAAAGATAATTCAATTTTCTAGAATACATAAATTTATAGAAGTGAAATGCATAAGAGAATTCAAACCGATCAATCAATGACTGAGGGATTACACGTAAGTTATATTACTGATTCTCCGATCCACCCGGAGGCAAATGGATAAATGAAATTAAATAACAGGACCGCCGCTACAGCAACACTGGCGGGAACACTGTGGTTGAGTCCTAAGGACCATCACCGGCTACGGTACAGCCCTTCCCTAAGGAAGTACCTTCCGTCATCGACGGGAGAAGCCAGACCCCTTCCTTTTCGTGTACCCTCTAGAGTGGCAAGGACTAACCATCACGCCGGAAGTTTCCCATCCTCATTTCGTGATGCCCCCCCCCCCTCCTCCAGGGCTGAAGGCATTAGACGCATAAAAAGAACTATGAGAAATTGCATATAGTTTCAAAGAAGACAGCAATATCTTTTTTTCTTTCAAAAAGTGATACAACATTGTCTTACAAAATCAAATCATTACCTGCTTAACTCAAAAACTAATTAATATATATTAATATTATGATTAATGCATGAATGAAAAGAAAGACATTATACTAATTAACACATTTTTTTTTCATTGTCACAAATATTTTATAAATTCAAAGTTTGCAATATTCTTATTAGCAAAGAAAACCAGAATTGAAGCAATTAATATGTATGATATAATATTATTATTTCATAACTTATTCTTTTGATTACTTCGATTTGTATTATTTTTTCGCTACTTGATGATACTATCATGTGAGACTAAATTTTGTTTTTGTTTCAAGCTTTGATTTGCTTTTTTTTTCTTGTTGAATAAACTTATTTATTGAAAAATGGTTAATTATTACATCTTATTAAAAATAGTTTTTGATTTAGTATAAAATTATTAAGATAAACAAAAATTTTAAGAACCTAAAATATTTCTCAGTTACTTACTTTGATTTGGATGGAGGGTCCTCTTCCCCGTCCTGCAGGTTATTAAGACCATCCTGTAGTCTTGGTAAATCATTTATTGGTTGACACTGACATGCTGTATGATTTTGGAATAATAATTTCTCGACATCATTCGAAGTGGAAATGCCATTTTTTCCAATTGTCAATGCCTGAAACGGAATGATTTGATAAACATTTATTACATAAAATGAGAATGAAAGTTAAGTTTTCCAATCATCGTCTCAGCTTAAAAAGAATCATATTATAAAATTTTGTTTTAAACAAAAAGCAGAAAATGACAGTTATTTCTTTCAATAAAGCTTGAGGCAAAGTTTAACGTTAGTAATAACACAAAGATTCATTAAATTTATTAGAAACTTGGTTATTTTGTATATTATTTTTTTTAAAAAATATGATTGAAATGCTGCAACTAATTTTTGCTGTCCAATGGTGTCAACTGATATCATTTCGCAATACAGTAAGTGCAAAAACCTTATTTATTTTTAAAAAGTTTCTTTTAAAGAAAGAATAAATATGATAGTATTTGAATAATATTTAAAACAAAATTAAATATTTTTTTAATCTGTAATTCTATTTTTGAAGTGCCAATGTGACCTTACGACTGCTATTTTGCCATATTCTCCTTTGTCTTTAAGTATGTGCCTATCTAATATAATATGAATGAAATTTTGTCTGTTACGATGGATGAAAATGGCGCCACAGTGACCTTGTAAGGTGTATTTCAGTCGGAACGTAAGGGGGGAGGCAATGAGTTCAAGTTTAAATGTGCTCTTTTTTGACGTCATCTAGAAAACTAATAGGCCAAATGCATGCCTTAGCAACATGTTGCTATGTAAGAGATTGCCTAGTTGGAGACATAATAGATGGTCGTTCTCCTTGAAAATTTATCCAGAAAGGCGTTCTTACTCCTGGAATCCCTGAAAAGAACGATTTCGCACCTACTTGCTACAGACTTAATTTCGCTGTAGGCTTTCAGTACCAATGCCTTAAAAAGAATAGTCTAGATCGAATCTAGGAAATTTAAAATGGTTTTATAAATTAATGTTTACACTCACAAAAAAATGTAATAAATGGCAATGTATTACAGCTAAATCCATCTGTATTTTTAAAAGCGTTTAGAAGTCAAGGTCGCTATTATGCTTGTTTCAGCAACTTGCTTCTGCACAGAAGCAGGTTGAAACGACGAAATTTTTCTGAACATGACGAAATTTTCATGAAATGTTTCAAAAGACCTATACGCAATAGAAATGTTATTAATTTTTTTTCCTTGAAATTGCCTTAAAAAAGAAAACCTGCTATTATACTAGAATAGCAATTTTGAGGAAATAAAAATTGAAATTTGCCTTAAGAGCTTTTATAAATAAAACGATTAATGATATGAATTTTTTTATAAAAAGATGAAATTTGCCTTAAAAACTTTTATAAATAAAATTAAAAAAAATAATATAAATTTATTTTACAAAAAAAATTCTACAGACCGTAGAGAATTAGTTTTTAAAATATTAATTTAGAAAAATCAATCATGTTACATAATATTTTTTTAAAAAATTGAAAGTTCATCAAAAGCCATTACTATTTCCTATGAAATAAAATATGAAGAGTTTCAGAAACACTTACGTAGAATTGGGATGTAGAAATAAAATAATTACTAAACAAGATTATTCTTTGTTTCATTTTAGGTAACTTTCTAAGAAATACATTGAGATTGAATCTCTTTGAGTAAACTTATTTCAGCGACAAATTTGTCAACCAAATAATGACACATTTAAGGGAAGTGCTTTTTATAAAGTAGTTGCATGTTCATATTCGACTGCTGAAAATGTTTCGCACAGCGAATTAAACGAATGAAAGTGTGTATTCATGCATTTTATGAAAAGGAAAGACATCATATAAATATGAAATAGAAATGAAATCGTTTAGAAATATTAACACAGCTTTTTTTTCACTTACATAAAAAGAGAGTGTAACTTCTTGAATGGCACTGGGAACACAATGAAATGCATCGCTGTCACAACATCCCGTGAAATCTCCACATCTGTGAAGAATTGTGCAACGAGGGATGTATTCCCTCGAAGGGTCCGGATAATAGTCTTTTACACGTATTACCTGTGCTTTTGGGTCTTTGCACTTTCCAGTGTTGCGAACTTTTAAGTAATGTGCATTTGCTGATTTTAAATCATTCATTCCTAAAATATGAAAGATGTTTCACAATGTGAGCAAACTCAACGACATTATTGTTTTAGCAGAATAATAAATATGAAGCAAATAAAATCATACAACAAGTATCTTTGACAAAGCATTTCCTGTAAATCATTTAATAAAGATGTTTATAATCTCATATGCTATGTGAGAGAAGTTGGCACTTCTTCTAAATTAAGAAAAATCCAAAATTTGAGATTGGGATAGTTGATTTTTCTCAGAGAACCAAATATATGGATATAAGCAACAAAAAAGAAGAAGTAAAAATTACAATTATAATTTTATTAAAAAACTATAATAGTTGCTCATCAAAAGAGTATGATAAAAAACGCAGCTCAATTTTACATTACCTGCAATCTTAAACCGACATAATTTTTTTAGAGCGTCACTAGATGTCGCTATAGATGTGAATAATGAGAGAGGTGATTAACGAAATTTACAATCACTTTACGATCGCTATACTCTATTAAAAGTAAGTTTAGATTAAGAAATTGATATTTAAATGATGAAAATGCAATACATTATCTAACAGGTTGCCTTCAACACTCGAAAACTGATCTAAACTAATCTTAATATTAAATCTAGGAAAAGTTAACGAATTTAATGTCCGAAACGTAAATCGGGTTCATTGCACTGGCCATTTTAATAATATTTTGATTTTTTCTTCAGAATAATATGAAAGATTTGTCTCATAAGAGGAATCTAAAATAATTTTTAGGCTCAAAAATGCTATTGCTGATTTATTTTCAAGCATAAAATAAAGAGACGAATCTGAAAAATTTCTGTTTTTCCCTTCTATAAAAATATTATCTATTAAAGTCCACAAATTTAATCTCTCAATACGCTTCGTGAAAGAAAAGCGGAAAAAGAAAGATTGCTTATTACAAAGCTTATATTAATAAGTTATCATTTAGTTTGACAGAATTATATAGTTTAAATAGTTTGACAAATAACTTTTGACATCAAAATTAAATAATCTTACTAATTAATAAGAAAACCTAAATTATATTTCTAACAGTCTTTAAAGAAAAATACAATTCTGTTCATTTAAATCTAGGATCAATGAACCGCATATTTTGTTCGTCCCCAGACAGTTCCTTTCATTTTTGAGTTAGCATTTAATCGTTACTTTTAGAAGAAACGATCATGAATATTTATATATTATAAGCTGAGCAATCGATTAATGAATATATTATTTTAACGATCATCCATTTTCAGAGAACTAATAATATGAGTGAATTAATTTGAATGTTTAAATTAATTAAAGATTTATAGTCCGTTTTGACATGCAAGCAAAAACTAAATGTTGTAACGAAACTTTTTCTAATTTGTTAACATAAATAAAGAAAGTAACCAAAAAATTAATTCTAAAATTTCATCGAGTCTGCAGATGTAACATTTGAATAAAAATAGCGAATTTGCAACGCCAAAAAATAAATTACAAAATAAATTTCAGATACATACAGTCACGTGATACGAGGGTGAATAATAATTTTTCTCTCAAGGGCGTACAAGGAAAGAAATTAAAAAACGGAAGTCAGAAACCAGAACTCAAGTTTCAGTTATTTCTACAGCAAATATTATTTCCACTTTATCCTCATAACAGTCGTTTTTATTAAATAAAAGTAATGTTTCGCTAGTGATTCAAAACGATAGGGACTTAAATTACCTCTTTCTGAATAGCATATCCCCACAAAATGTTTAAGATTCCAACCTTGAACTAAACCCTACTATTATCTGGTCTAGTTAGTAAGGGGAGTGCGCAATAGAGAGGCTACAGTACAAAAGAAATGCTTCAGTGGATTTTAAAAATAAAGAATCAAAATAAAAAATATATATATATAACAATAAGAATGCAGACAATTCAGGGTCTTTGGTTATACAGCGACGCACTTGCTTGGATGAGGACTATAGGGACTTTGTATGACAAACGATTATGCAGATAATAGATCAAAGAATTCGAAGGAAAAAAAACTGTCACATTAAAAAAAAAAGGTAGCGAGTACGTGACTAATTTGATAAATGATTCTTCTAATATTGGGAGAAATTTCATGGCGATTTATTTGTTAAGAAACATTTTATTTATTACATGAAATGTCATAAGACTTTTTGCTGATATAGCAATTTATTTTCTCTATACGAAATATAGAGAAATTATGGCAATCGTCAAAAAATTCGAACTCGAGATTTTAACGAATCTCCATGTTTCAGGCCTCCCAGAGTTTGAAAAACACATTATTGGGCTAGTGTTTCAGCCAGTATGTCTGATTGTCTACGAAAAAGATAACTCATAAACGCTCTGAGCTAGACGATTGAAATTTGGTATATGATCACTACTCGACATTTATAGATTTCTATTAAATTTTGGTCAAATCTATTCAAAGGAAACCAGTCTGTTTGCATATAAGTTAACACGATAGCTGCAAAATAAAGAGAGCTAGATATATAATATTTGGTACATTTATTTAATATCCATAGTGTAGACCCCTATCAAATTTTGAGCGAAGTTCAACAACAGGTTGACCGTCCGTCGATCTGTACTTTCAAGAAAGTATTCTACCGATGGATGTTTAGAGTATAAAATCTTTTTCTTCAATTCATATTAACCCAGTGCTTAAATTTAATTGAAGTAAAGATAGAGATCCAAACTAAAGGAAAAGATTTTACCGCGATAGATTTGAACAGAATTTCTTCTTATGGGACGTCTTAAAGATTAAAAATCTGTTTATCGAAATGGAAAAGACGTATCTGGTCTAGACAGTGGTGCCTAGCTCTCAATTTGTTAGATAGTACAAATTATAAAAAAGAGAAATGAACTTTCTTGATATTTCCAGTGAAGAGCGAAATTTATGTAAGACCACATTTTCATTCTATGTCTTATGAAAAATCCGTCCAATAAAAATACGGGGAAAAGTCCAACAGACTCAGTAAAGGATTACATAAAATTGCGAATACCCAATAGCATAACACAGATGATGCGTACATAAAACCACACGTGCAGTAAGCAGCAACGCGCAAGTATCAACTCGTTACTGACAATCGTAACAGCACAAAGTGTTGAGAGAGAACTCGTGGTCCATAGAGAGGATTTATTTGATTACTTACTTAGGCTCTCAACTCAATTACTCATTTTTGTTCTGTCATATGGCGTTTTATAGTGTCTACGGAGCTCGAAGAAGCTTCTAGAAGGATATCGTATCTTCGCTCCTTAATCGATATATAGCTAAAATTCCAATACGGTCTGGTAATGTATCGCTAATTCCAGGTTAATGACCCGACATACATTCAGCATCCATTAGAGTTATTTGCAAAACTCCATTATTTATCATGAAACTAACAGCGCAGGGAAGCAATATTATATTTCGGTGAAACAATTTTGTAAAAATAAAATAATTTTGTATAATAAATGTATAAATAACAAGATCGATACTTACCTCTTTGGACACCATATTTTGCTCTAGCTCTTTCTAGCCCCGTGGGACCAAATTGTTTCCTTAACATGTTCACTCCTTCTTGTGTACCATACATAATGCTATAAAAATCTTCATATGAGCGAATATTTTTTTCATCAGGAAGAGAGCTTCTTTCCAGACTAGTTTCTGCCATCCGAGCTCGGAGCTCGTTTAGCTTTGGAAGTGGGAGTAGTGGGAGATCGGGCTTTGTTATATTCTGTGAAAATAAGATGATTTGATTAAAAAATGTTAGATTAACGCTTTCATAATAACTAAATAATTAAAACGGAATCGTAAAAAACGAAGAGTAAAACCAATACCCTCTTGAACTTTTAGTGTCAGTCAATAAGTATTATTAAAAAGTGTGTATATATAACTTTTTAAAAAAAATTAAGATGAAACAATCTTAAAATTCTTTATTAACAATTTTTATTTTTGATAATGTTACGGAAAAGTGAAAAAATTGAGAGTGAGGAATCGTGAGAAAATAAAATTCAGAAGTTAAATTAAACCCAAGTTTGAGTGATTAGAAAATAATCACTTGAAGAACGTAAATAAATTAAAATTAATAGGCATACCCACACAAAGACTACGTGTTATTTGAAATAGTTTTCCCAGATACTTTTGATGTCAAAACGATGTCATGCGACTTGATTCCAATAGGAATGTTCGTGTACACAATAAACAGAAAAGATGTGAGGGAATTCAAGTGAAGTGATTTTAATACTTGTTTGATACTTAATAATACTTTGTAGTAGAATTTATAATAATTCAGTTACACATAAAAGATTTTATTGATAATTAACGCGGCCATTTTTCTCTGTGAATCAGCTGGTCTCTAGAGATTCCTAGTACTAAAGAAACTATTTGATCACAGAGAATGATTTCTTAATAGAAACTTTCATATCGTTTTCGCATTGATAATATAAAGAAACACATAAACAGGTCACGTTGTATGGCTTCCTAAGAATTCTTGATTAAAGAATTTTCTGGATCAGTTCTCTCATTCCCCCCCCAACCCCCCACCAGTAATGTATTTAGTTTTAAAAAGTATCTAACTTAAAATAATATTAATGTTCTTTTATTAAAAAAAAGAAATAATTTCTTATAATATCTTTTAACTTTCTTACAACTTTCATTTTCTAAGGGAAAAAACAAACACATTTCTTATAAAAGAAAATTTGTTGATATTATAAGAAAAATATAAATATAAATTTTTCGTGTGGTGTCTTAATACAATTATCATATCATGTTTTACATGCGAATTTTACACCATAGCAATCAATGTAATGAATACCCTAGAGATAACATTTCAATATCATTTATATTGACATATAAGAATACAAAAAAGAGATAAAAATGCAACTTCATTTTTCAAACGCAGATGCATTCTATTGTAATAACATCAAACTGTCTCCATAACGCAATTATCTCATTTGATGTAAGTTAAACTAATAATAAATAATATTAGAGCCAAAAAAATGGAAGTTTGAAGTTCCCTATTGGTTGGTGTGAATTCAAGCAATTGCTTTGTTTTGAATCGTGCTTTATTACCACACAGAAGAAACAATTATGATTAAATAGAAGTACAAGCAAAACCATTTACAAACGTTTTTTTTTTAATATTTATTTGATATTAAGAAATTTTCCCCAGATGTAGCATTTGATTATTTCTTTTGTTTTGCATATCTATTTAAAAGATTGCTTCAGATATAAAAAGTGATAAAACATTGCTGATTCATAGTTTAGCACTTGCAAAAGAGAATTTTAATTTAATTGGCATTTTGGACACAGTAATACAAAAAAAAATTTAATTTTAGGAAGATCTCTCCCAATTTTAATGAAATAATTTTTAATATTATATTTATTTCGCAATTGGTTTCTGTTTATTGTGTGAAAAATATATAAGAATTTTTGTCAATAAATGATAATAAAATGTATATTCCCCCTTTATATATGAAATAGAGTTGGTACCTAGGTGCAAAGGTAGTACAGGAAATAGTTGCAACGTTTCTAATTAATAATATTTTTTTAATGCAATTGATTGAAAAAAAATTTTAGTTCGAAAAATCTATGTGAATTGAGATACATAAGTATGAAACTTTTTTTAAACATAACGTTCATATCTTCCGTATCATAAATTTAAAATCCCATTGTTTTAATAGAAATTATCCTAATTATTAAAATGAAAGTTATCCAACTTGTCTATTTATAGAAACATTTAAAAATATCAACTAGAGACCACTTTTGTCAACTGCATTCATGTCTTCATTTGAAAAACTATATTCGAATATTTTTGTGTTATGTTATGCGTGCCTCTGTAATTACGATGCATTTCCAGATATAATTTAAGAATATATTCTTCAATATATTATTGCTAAGATCCTCATATTAAATTAATCAGAAGTGTAGTTGCTGATAGTGGATAATGTAACGACACAATTTTGGAAGGAATTTACCAAATTCTTCGAAATACAATGCAACAATGTAATTCAAAAATCTATTAGAAAACAAACAGCTGAAACACACACTGGAAATAATTTTTCTTATTCATTAAATGAGAAGATAAAATCATTTTGCATATCTAGATACCATCTACAATATTTCCAAGCAGTGTCATGCCTGTAAATGAGAGAGAAATATTTTAGAGTTGATTAATAGCGATTCATTGAGGAAGCAAGCATGAGACTCCAATGCCTATAACTTTTCAAGATATGGATTCAAATCCATTAGCTATCACGTTTGAGAGTCCACAACTTTTTTTAAGTAGCCCACTTGGTATTAAACACACGCTCTTTAAAAGATGCGTTTTAATAGTTCCTCTACACCGGATAACAAAAATGGTAAAGCAAAGGACCTCTTAAGGTCCACTGCTTGAAGGGTAAAGTGAAAGGCCCGTGAAGAGTTAAGGACGAGAATGTGTTTTTTATTATTATCCCCCCCCCCCTCCTCCTCCTTTAAGAGTAGATTCACGCTTCCGAAATCTATAAAAATGATAACACTTTCGGTCTTCCGTTTTAATGGACTGCCTACCTACTCAGCTCATGAATATAAAAATGGAAATCAACTTCGGAACTTTTTTTTTTTGTCTCTTGAAGGTGACAAAATGGCGATTTATTAAAATATGGGAGTTCTTTTTCTCATCATTTTCTTTCAAGTGCTTTAAAGAGAAAATATTACAGCTAATTAAAAATGTTTTGTCTTCTTTATATTGTTAAGAAATTAACGCATTTCAGCGGATTTGTATGGGAGATAATATTACAACGTATTTAAGCTGTTGAAATAATATAGTAGTTCTTTTTTATGTTATTTCAATTCATAGTTTTAATACAAAATGCTCAAACTAAATCAGAATTTTTAAAATTATTTTCTGTGTAATTTAACATTGTTAATGCATTGTGTAATTTAACGATTCCTTTTGTTTTTATTGACAATCATAATTTAGAATATTTTTTATTCCAATTTTGCATAAACGAAGAAAGAAGACAATAGGATAGCGTTTCCACATTATCCAATAGACACACACACACACAAAAAAAAAACACTTTTTAATGGAAATTTCAAACAAAAACATCATAATGTAAATTTTTTCTAGTGCTTATGAAAGATTTTATTCATTAAAATGGTTAATTGACACGTATTCTTTAATTGAATGTTTTCATAAAAAGATATAAAGGACAAATTGTCAGGAACACATGTGTTTAATTTTCCTTTCTAATTAGAGCCACATGTATCGCAGGAGTTTTAGGAAAGGCATTAAAAAATAAAACCATGAAAAGTGTAAGCAATAATTAGTTTTAAAAATGTTTCAAATATTACGCATAAAAGAAACATTTATTACAATATTACACATGACATATATGTAGAGCTTAAAACATAGTTTATTATAAACATTCATTTTTCTTTTCTAAGCAATAGTTTTCCAATAAATAAAATTGAATTTTTTAAACTATCATTCATTAAGCTAAAGATTGATATTCATTCATTTGACAAATTAATTCGGTAGGAGTTTTTAAATTTGCATAAGACAACGATTGAACCAATGAATAATCCCAGAGTCAACAAAGATAGATAAACTCAAAAGGAAGCATATAATAAAAGTGGTTTATTTATCATTTTAAAAAACTTGCCTTTCTTTTTTTCCTTTCAAATAGACGTCAAAACTCGTTCATGTACCAAGAAAAAAAATACATGGGTTTAAAGCTTATTTAAACACCTTGGTTGGTTGAGTGGGTGAAACAATTTCGACAAAACCTTGAAGCATCTCAAATGCAAAAAAAATAAATAAAAGAAGTCGTGCCAATCATTCAAAGCACGTCACTCGTGTATAATTTATCCTAAAATAAAAATTAAAAGGTAACATTTATAAATATGGTTTTGTAAAATTATTATTATTATTGGCATTGCGTTCTTAGAAATTTAACATCCGTAATCGGAAGTTTGGTAGGTAGCTATGTTTTTCCGACATTATGACATTTTTTATTTAATATTCTTAATGTATGAATTGGTTTCTTTATAAAACCGTTAGAATTTTGTTTCTAAGTCTATTTTTTGTGAAATTACACTGAATTTTATAGTTCCATTTACATACGTTATAATGCTAATTTTTTAGATGATATTTTCTTTCTAATATTTGACATAATTTTTTAAAAAACCTCATAAATTAAAATTTGATGCATATTTCTTCTTCAAATTTGGTACAATAATTTCTCAATATGCAATTCCTGAACTACAGAATAAGTAATCTATGCATTTATAAAGAGTTTATGTGAAATAAATTGAAAATGCCATGTTATTTTTTTTGTCGAACCCCAGTATTTAAAAGATGGATAGACATACATTTTTTAATTCACTAATTAGATAATATGTTTCTAAAGCTATGTGCAAAAAATTAAGCAAATCATTTGATAAACCTCTAAACTAAAAGATTTTTGCTTTGTACCTCTTTTTAGCCCCTTCCCTCCCAAAAAAATAACCGTCTTTTTTTCCCAATCTTTTTGTCTTTTGCCATTTAACTAGTATATTTTGTTTTCATAGACGTTTTTCAATCTTTTTTCTGTAAATAATCAAAAATATAACTATTTTCAGTTTTTTTTTGTTAAGTTATCGTCAGCGCAATCACATACTTTCAAACTAAAAAGTAAAAAATAAATAAATAAATGGTTGGATATGAATGATTTTTGATCCATAAATTTACCCATCCATTTTCAGCTCTGTGCAAGATAAGAATCAGTATATATAAAAACATGTTTACATCCTGTCATAAGGTTATCTAAGCATTCTATTATATAGATACTATTTTTCCATTTGAAAATGAGCAAGTTGTTTAGATATACACAGAAATTTTGTGCTTTTATGATGAGATAAAGGAGGGAACTGAAATATTCCCTAAATGCATACAAATGAGATTAAGTCATGCTTTCACATGACACCAAACAGACGCACTGAAATACAATGCATTTATAACAAGAGGACCCAGCGGGAGCGATCTCTCCAAACTTTTCTCGCATACTCTCTAATAAAGGTGTTATTCTCTCATCCGCCAAAAAAAAATGTGTACCTTGGAAAAGGCAGAGAATGCTTTACAATGCATTGGTGTACAATAGTTTCGAAATATCAAACTTTGGCGTGAAATTAGCATTTTAATGACTCTATTGTATGATAATTGGCGAGGTTTCCGGCGATTAATCCCTGGAGTGTAATTAATAGTATCCGGAAGTCAAATTAGTGATTTAGACGCGATTGGAACCAAAATATGTCACATTACTACAATTGTCTAAAAGTACAACTTGACACGCATTTAACCCCTTCTTAGGTTTGGTTCAAAATTTGACAGATGTCTACACTACAGATGTTAAATCTGTGCACCGAATTTTATCCATCTGGCTGTCTTCTTTTTGTAAATATCGAATTAACATATATTCGACAACCGAACGTTCAGATTTCCACTGAATCAATTTGGTTAAAATTCGATGAAAATCTATAGATTGGATATAAAGAAGAAAGATTTGATATAAAGGCCGGCGTCCTGGCATAGGGGTAACGTATCTTCCCCGTGAATCCGTCCCGGGTTCGAATCCCGGTTCGGGCATGGTTGTTCTTCATCTGTGTTCTATTTGTGAGGTGTGTGAATGTGCCACCCCTATAAAAAGGGGTTGTGCAAGCGAATGTGTGAGTTTCATCTTCATTTGAGCTAGAAGTCAGATTTCTGCCCTCGGGTGCTCAGGGATCTTTACCCTCAGAAGCTACTGCACCCCCTTTCCGTGGTAACGCGGACACGACATCATCATCATTTGATGTAAAGATACCAAGTTTAATCCGTTTAGCTCCAAGTGCTTTTGATTTCTATTTGTCACACACAAATAAACAGATGGACATTTTCCAAAAATGTGTTTTTGTTACTCAGGCAGGTCAAAAACATGGAGATTCGTCAAAAGCTTGAGTTCGGATTTTTGACAATTAGAATACTTTCTCTATACTTCATATATGAAAGAATAAAAAAAAAGACGTAACGTTACAGCAAAAGATATGAATTAATGTGCAATCCGATTACAGCCAAATTTCTTATCCAAATATTTCTTCACGTTCTTAATTTTATATGCCAACGAGTATGTCGAAAACGGCGTTTTTATTGCATAATATTTTCAAGCGTATTTATTGTTATTTCATTTTATTCTTCATATTTGAAATTTACGTGCTGACCTTCTGCTCAGAAAAAATCACCCTTGTAACCTTAATCATGAATTTGAACTATAATGAATTTAATATGAAATGCTTTTTTAAAAACAATTGCTATAGCTTGAAACAGCTTTTTCATTTGATAATAATTAATTATATAATCTTGTAATAGGCATTTTTTTTTCTAAATAGTGGTTTAACAAATGACTCTAAAGATTTTTTATCGCTCAAATATTATTTGGAAGAATAAACTTAAGAATCATTAAATCTATGAATATATTGGAACATCTTTTTACACAATAAATTATAAAATACATATAACCTATAATTCTCTTGTTTCAATAACAGTTCAGTGGTTTTCCTGACCTTATAATGAATACTCCAAAATACATGATTAATGTAGAACTTTGCTCAATCACGTTAGGGAATATTGTGATTTGGCTAAACTTGTTCTGTGAATGTTCAAAATGGTTTTAAGAAATTCAAACGAATAATACAAAACAACAAACTTTAACAGATGTAAGTACTGAAAAAAAATGTACACAATTTATAAAAATGTTAGAGAAATATGCGTTAACTTAAATTTTAACTCTCTATATAAAAAAAGTATAACAATATATATTTGGGGATTTTATCCCCAACAGCTGCACATTGTCACATCTTTATCAACAATTAGTCGTCTTTGTTGATAGTTGGTTCACCGGGATTAATAGCTGCAAAAATTTTCATTTAAATTGCTAGATATATTATTCATGGTATTTCAAGAGTCTTATATCTATATATTTGTTCATTGTCCTATGCAGTTCCCTAATTTTCTACCTATATCATCATACATTAACAAACATATCACAAGAAAGGGCTGCAGGGCTTAAAAATGCCTTAAATCTTTAAACGTAAGCCGCATTTTTACAACTTTTCACAATTACTTGATTCAACCTTCATTGTATGCACAGCAGAATTTCAAATATTTTGTTAAAAATATATTTCATACTGAAGTTAACATAACGTGGAAAAAGTAAGCCAAATCTTTATATCTTGAGTGTCAAAGATGAGTAAAAGAAACTAGAGAAAATTTTAGTAGCAACACTAAAAATAATTTAATTTCTATTCTAACAACAAAATAGGTTGTTTTAAAAGTTATAAAATGCATTTAAAATATTTTTAATTGACTAAATATATAAGGTAAAATTATTTTACATCATTTAAAAAATAAATTTCGGAATTTTCAGATAATGCAAAAATTATTTTTTG
Source organism: Argiope aurantia (assembly GCA_026543865.1). Lineage (NCBI taxonomy): Eukaryota > Metazoa > Arthropoda > Arachnida > Araneae > Araneidae > Argiope > Argiope aurantia. Next base: position 80,211 of record JAPMOR010121177.1, on the reverse strand, counting down.
TTCTTTAATATTATCGAAAGTTATTGCAAAAAAAAAAACAAAAACCGACACACCTTTGTTTAATTTTTAATTCATTAAAGTTTCAAAAGAAAAATCTCTCCATGATGCCCATACTCATTCTTCAAAGCATATGCGCTAAGTTTAGTTTCTCGGAGTCACACGATCTGTCCTGTTGAGTGCTGACACACGTATACAAATAGTTTCACAGTCATTCTTATTAGTAGTAGAGATACGAGGTTATAAAACAATGATTATATAGGGAGAAAGAAATATGCCATATGCAAATCAATTGCGAATATTTGGAAATTAATCAAAATAGATATTTTAGGTGCTCCAATAATATGAACAAGAATGAATAAAAGATTTATTCATTTATGACTATAATTATTGCTTTTAATTTCAAAAGCAATTATCCAAAATTTTCTCCACTTCACGTGCTTTGAATTCCTTTTATGACTTCCTTTTATCTTCGTTCTTTTATAAATAAACAATTTAATATATTTCTAATTTGTTAGGCTGATTCAATGGTAAGAAAAAAAATGTTAAATAACTTTACAGACAGTAATTAGTACAAAATGATAGCAATTATTTTAATTTTTAATTATGTTCATAAACTTTTAAGTTTGATACTATTTATTTAGGTCTCGTTTTGTAGCAAAACAAAGGCAATTTTGGTTCGGACATCGTAACTTTGAACTGCGGTCTGATGGCAGATCGTGATGACATTAGTTAATCAGGAATTTCCCACTCCAGGTTTCCAGGCCAGACCGGCAGGAACATATTTGGCCTCGGCGGATTTAATAATCAGCACTCTCGCTAGGAAGTAATTCATCGATGTAATTGGGTTTCAAGCCCTCTCCATCATCCAGTTCTCCCTCATCAAGTCCTTAGCACCAAACCACCGCTGTCCAGAAAATATTTAAGAACGCACCAACAACATACTGTATGCTCATGAAACCTCTAACTATCTTCAAGAGTTATTAACAGACTTTAATAATAAGATATTGTTTCTTTCTATTGAAATCATATTAATTTAACGGCTTCTGTATTCCATTCCACTTTCCCATGAACTTTCCTCCAGTTTTGGTTTTCCCTCAACAAACAGTGGAACAGAAATAAGGAAACAGAGGTATGCAAAACAGCAGACCATAATTTGATTATAGTTTCCTTGTAAAAATCGATGCACCATTCTAATATCATTAATGATTCAATTCTGTGCATTCTCCATTATTTGATTAAAAAATGGTTGTCATTTGATAAAATGTTTTATCTTCTACCATTTTGTATCAATTAATTTTAAAAAGATTTTATTTTGATATCCTTCTCTTTATTCGTTGTGAAAATAGGAAACAGTTTTAACAAGTTACAACTGTTCTAATGTACTGAATTTTATTCAAAAAATGTCTATTGAAAATATTGAATTGATGCTATTAGTAGCTTTTGATTTGTTACCATTTCAAAATACATGTTTCCACCGAATAAAACACAATTTTCTAGTGGAGCAGACTATAGCAATTCAAGAGACAGAGCCTTGAATTTCAAAACGCTGAGGACAAGAATCGAAATCATGTTATTTAGCCATAATTGATTTCAAAGTCGTATTATTATTTAAGGGATAAAATAACCGAAAAAATATTGCTTTTCATTTTTCTGCTCATTTCTTTCATCTTCTCTATCTAATCATTGCCAAGATGTACTTTTATTATTTCAGAAATTATTTAGCAATTTATCCGTAGTGGCAACTAAAATTTATTTGCAAATATAAGTTTTAAACAGTTTCTTTTTTCTGTGTCAACGTAATGCTAAAGATATTTTCTATTTAAGAAAGGACCTTCAGCTTTTATTGTATATATTTATCACTGTGCATATGATAAAATTATGTATTCAATAAACATTAACTTCTATTGCTCTATTTACACAAAATAAAAAAATGAGTACGAATTAATTGTCTTTTTTACATAACAAAAATAAAAGATATATATTACATTTATTTTTAAATAAATATTGAAATCTGTGGAAGATGTGTAATATATCTGTGTAAATATATAAATAAAATTTGAAGACAAAATTTTCACAGTTGAAAAAAGGAAAACGATTTTTAAAACTGATGTTTTTTAAAGAAAAGTTTAATTTTATCTGGAGAAGCAGGCTGAAATAGTTTTTTCTTCTTCTCAGGGTTATTCTATTTGAATTTTTATTTACAAACATATCAAAATCCTTTCGAAAAAAAAAAACAATAAAAAAATGTTGAGAAAATATTTTCGTATATTCTCAATGTTTGTTATTCTCAAATATTTGTTTTTCTTTCTTCGTTTACGGATGTATTTCAAGTATTCAGGCCTTAATGCTGGCAACTTTTCAAATTAATGATAGATTCTGAATGTTTTCAATATGAAATTTCCATTTCATTGTCATAATCTATTATTGTAATGGCTTTTTCAGCCGTTCACTTGCTCTCAAATGTTATCCGTAGATCTCAGAGTCTAAACTACGGTAAGGCATGAATTTGTCCATTGGGAGATACCTATGATTATCAGCTTCACGTCGTTGAGTCGAGGTTGCCACTCTCACTGTTTGACGTTGAAGAGCTGTCTTTTGCTTTTTGGAAATAGACAGTCAAACAGGTTTTAATTTAACAAAGGAGTGATATTCATTAGTTTGTCTTATCTTCTGATTCCTCAGATCCTTAGAATCCAGGAACTTTGAAATAGTTTCACTCTTTCCAAATTTCTCTTTCAAATATAAGAGAAATACCTGCCTATTTGAAAACTCGCAATAATATTTTGTTTTCATAAACGGTTGAAGGACAAAAGGGGGAATTCAATTGAGCCGTTAAGAGTCTATCTATTAGAAGCAACTGCATAAAAATGAATTTCGTTCTTTCTGTTTTCCCCCAATAACGAACAAATAGGCTCTTCGGGTATCATATTTGACGAAAGGAAGATGCGTCATGTACGATTTCAATTAACTAGTATTTTAGAACTGAAAGATTTAATACAAGCACCACTTTATATTTAAAAATATTTTTGGTTATATGCATTCGCTTAGCAAAATTTGACTCTTTTTTTTAAATTTTGAGTTAAAACGAAGTTTACGTCCGTAGAATTAACATAGTCTTTGATATGGTCTGATAGTTGGCTTAAGATACTAAAAGAAATTTTTCTTTTTATATAAAGGCAATGATGAAATATAATGATTCTGTGAACACTAAAATCATTAATGAAAGAACAAGCAAAGGAATCAAAAAGGGAAGAAAGAAAAAAAAATTCTTGACTTTTGTATAATAGATATGCATCTGGATTTGATAAGTGAAAAAATCACGGAGTAACAATATTGCAAATAATATTATTTATACGAAGATTATTAATTTGTTCAATATAACAAAAAATTATATATCATTATTAGAAAGAGCAGAAATATGCATTTTCTTTTACTTTAACTTATGAGCCAACCACATTTCAATGTAACGGCTCTAGTATTGATATTGATAGGAATGATTACTATGGAGTGACAAGATATATATAGAAATTGCAATCATCGTTATAATTTATATTGAGAATAAATAAAGATGTCAAAAGTAAATCAAACTGGAAAATTTTTAATTATAGTATTATTACGATACATATCAAGCGTGTTATTTTTTTGACAGAATATTTTTTTTGTTATGAAGTGACAATAATTTCAGGGGGTATCCGGAAAATAAACTGAAATCATTATTTTTATTAGATAGAAAATACATCAAAGTAGGCGAATGAGGTCTAAAGTAGGGTGTGGAAAACTTAAGAACCTTTTATTTATATTTTCCTAAATTATTGAGAATCCAATATTAAATGTTAAGATGAGTTTGCTGGTGAAGGAACCGGAAGTAGATATTATCATATGCTTTAATGTAAATATTTGAATATATTGATTTTGTTTTTGTTCGAGAAATTAAAAATTTCAGTTTAGAAAATGCTTTTGTGTTGCATTAATTTCTATTCGAGCATATCTGTTATGTGTAAGAAACATCAAATTCAATTTCAGAAGATATTTAGAACTATATTAATTCAAATTTGTTTCTATATTTGAAAAAATTAATATTAATTCACCTAAATGAGATGGAAAATGCTTCAGGCTAAAGCTTTGTCATACATTTTTTGTAATGTTTGTTATTAATCTTAATTTTTCCTGCATTTTATGCTAATAAATAAATATCACAATAAATATTTTGATGGAAATTCATTTAAAGTAATTGAGTTAAAGACTTTAATAAAAATGTGAAGATTTAAATCAGTAAAAAATAATGGCAAAATTTAGAAAAAACAATCTTAATTAAGACAGATTGTTTTCTTGTAGAGGAAAAATAATGCTAATAATGAATTAATGCTCATATTTTCGGAATAATTTTACTTGCGGTTAAAAAAGCTATTACATTCTTTAGTAAAGCGAACTCAATGCATATTCAATGGAACTAAAATCTTGTTAATTGTAAAAGAAGATAGCAATTATATTTCTTTTACATTAAAATAATTCATCGTCTTCTGTCATTTAGCTATTAAGAGGATATTGATTATTACTGAAGTCTCTCCGTTTATTTAAATGTAATACTTACAATTGGATGTGCAAAACGTTTTTGCGAATCACATTTGCAGGTGTAATGGAGGGTATTATAGGCTTTCATAACTTCATAAATCATTTATTATTCAACAAAATTGTTTTATAAACAAATTTTTGACGTAATACACATATTCAAAATAATCATCTCTGTGTTTCTTCCTTTTTTATAGAAAACTACAAATAGTGGTGCATAACAACGCCAGAACAATTATGTTTCACACACCTTTCTTATTTTTCCTTATAAATTTACCGAGGAGTTTCAATTACTTTAAGACTTTGTTTTAGATATATATCTCCTAACTAAGAGATACATTTCAGATTGTTAAAAATCAGAAGGCTATGTCGTACAAGAGACGATTTTTAAAATTATAAGCATACAACTGCTGCAATAAGCGTTGTCTCGATGAAAAATTCGGGCCGCGGTGGCCTGGTGGTAAGGTCTCGGCGTGTGAGCCGTAAGGTTTCAAGTTCAAGACCCGATTCCGCCGAAGAAACGTCGTGTAAAAGGGTCTGTTGCACGTTAAATCCGTCATGCCAAATGTCCTCTCGCTTGTGCGGTGTGGCGTGGAGAGGGGGTGCCAGCTTAGGTGTTGTCCTCGTCATCTGACCATGGTTCAAAATTACGAGGTCCGTCCCAAAATAGCCCTAGTGTTGCTTAACAACGGGACGTTAATATAACTAAACTAAACTATGAGAAATTTGTCATAAATATTATAGAATGTATTGTAACTTATTATTTATGTAAATTTTATCTTAGACATTCAAATGAAAACACGCACGCACACACACACAAAGCTTGGAATTTAAATAAAAAATGAGAAGGTGCGATTGAACTATACACATCCAAAATAGTTCACATCAATGAAAACTCTTACAAAAACATTCGTTAATATTTGTTCATGACTAAAAATTCCTGCTTATCTGCTCTATGCCACGTCTGTAAAAGCATATTTTAGCCACCTATTACAATTCGCATAATGAATTCATATATTTGCTCTACACCTGGAAATTCACAAGCATTCTGCTAATTTTCGTTTGTCTTTATTTTAAAATGCATCATACACCAGCAGTATGAAGTAACGATGATTTATTCACGTTTAAAGGCAAAAACATGCCAAATCAAAGCAAATAAAATTAATCATGTCTATTAAATATTGAGAATTAAAGCAATAACTTTAAGTATTCTTTTTTTTTATTTTGTTTCTTCGCTACAGCGAAATTACAAGATTCACAAAGATTGTTGAAATTTTGCTATTTTCTTGTTCAAGATAGCAATGCCATTTTAAATATAAAAGAAGGAATTCATCTTATTATTTCTTTTCATCGTTGATTGCTCATAATATTGATAAATAATAGCATATTCTGATCAAAAATGTAATAAAGCTTACAAAAATATCAGAAAGAATAAAGAATATTGGGAATTATTTGAATTCAACACTAATGTCCATTTATCCGGCACTCATTATCAGCAGCAGGATAAACAACCAACTGAATATTTTTAAAAACAACATTATTGAAATCCTTTTAAAAATAAAGTCAGTACAACTTACAAAAATAAAAAATCTAAATTTGATAACAAATAAATCGATTTTTATAAAGATTCTTAGTTAAAAAAACAACCTAAGATTTTTTTTTTTTTTGAAATTTCATACCAGCGACTTCCTATTTCTCGATTGTTTTTGTAGTTTTCGATGATTTTCTAATTAACATTACGGTTTTATATTCTTCTGTTTGGTATTGTTTTCTTCATTAAAATAATTTTTTAGTCATTTATTAGATTAAACACACTATTTGTAACTATTATATTATTACTATTAGAAGAAAAAGAAGGGCACATGAGATACTTAAACTAGTTAAAGAAATTTTTTTATCTTTAGAATTAATTTCTACTTATAATTTATTTGCATAGTTATAATTTATCTTCATAGTTTTCTACATAGTTCTTTTACAAGACGACAAATTAAATACAAGATTAAAATAGGATTTACGCAAGATAGTTGCTTATTTATATGCACTTGCAAGAATCACTCAAGTGATGTATTATCTAAAAGTACTTTCAATTGATTCAAAAGCTTTCGGAAGTTCCATGAGGTCAGTTTCTTATTTTACAGGATGCTACTTAGAGACCACTTTCTTTATCACGTTCATTATCTGTTAGATAGTGGCTGCCATATCCATTTACGAAAAACATAAAATTCTGAATGTTTAACTACTTAGGGTTTTGTTTCATATGCCAACCAAATGTCTTTACAGAAACAGTGGCGTCTAGAGCTGTATCGCTCTATCCTGCGAAACAGACCAAGTGTTGGTTCGAAAGAGAGCGTCAATAGAGCTAAAAAAATTCTGTACACTACTGGCAGACATTGTCAAAACTACTGGTGACAGAAAAAAAAATTATCATTTTTTTCTATCAGGTGCATTTTCGAAAAGCTTTCGCAAACGACGCAGACATTATTAAATCTCAAAGCAGCTAGTTATTTATATTAAATACAAGATGTCAAGACTACATATAAACAAAAAAAATGGTTTATAACACGGAAATTCCATATTATAAAATATAAATTAAGATGATTAAAATGGGAAGTTCCTAATAATGTTGATATGAGGTTAAACTATGCCAGTATGAACAGGCAAAATTTTGTGAAGGCTTGAATAAAAGTTACAGATTAACATATTATTTGATTTATTTATCCGCAAATAACTATCCTTTTAAATAAAAAAAAGTAAGGTTAATTTTTAGTTTTAAAAAGACTCAGTTTTTTAGAGTACCATAGAAGTTTAATTAAATAATTATTCAAATTTAGGAATTTTTTAAAAGCATAACTTAAAATTTATCATAAGTATTTATTTATCATTAGCTTATATTTACACTTATCAGAAATTTTAAATCTATCAATACATTCCAATCTTTTACACTCTGCCAAAACTTGAATAAAGTGTCACCTCCTCCAGAATTTAATAGCTGAAATTCAAGAAAGCAAGTCACTTTGTCATTAATGGATAAAAAACGCTTTTGTAACGAAATGCATAAAATCAATCGAAAAATCAAAATAATGATAACATATGCATTCTGTCTCTATTTAGAAAAATGTGTCACTTATGAAATTGGCCACAAAGAAGGTATCGAAGGAATTTATCGATCTAGGTAGGTCTCTTTATTAAGTACGGTCTATAGGCGCCGATGGGTACTTTGTCTTGAGGAATAAAATGATTCATTGCGGGTCGTTCACGTTGAGGACAGGATTCTTTCGGATACCTAGATAAAAAGTTCTTTTTTGAGAATCATTTGACGTCACTTCTACGTCATCTGTACTCAGAGGGAAAATTAAAAATCGAAACTTGTCCCAGACAAAAGGCCCGCCAAGAGATTCCCTCGCGATATTTTGAGATTCGACGATGTTTAAGAGAAGCTCGAAGACGTTTGCAAGTGCCTCTTTAAGATTTCTTTGTTTATAATTAGTTTGAACTCGATTTTTAAATAAACAAGGCCAGCAAGTAGGGTCTGCCCCTGACAGATAAACTTCAGTAAACGACCGAATGAAAGTTGAATTTTCTTGCTTCGAATATTTGTTTTGTAAAGTTCAAGAAATAGAAAAGGAATTTGAATGAGCTTTTAAAAATTGTACTAATTAGAAAAGAAATTGAAATTGGCACTATTTTTATCGAAAATTGTCAAGCAAAGAATAGTTAAAAATTCTTTGAAACTCAGGACTAGAGAAATTCATTGCGAGATAAGACCGATTAATTTTGAACAACGTTACAGGAAAGCTTTATTGGTTTTACTTTTCCTTTTAATATGTAATGACGTTTATGTGCCCCGAGTTAAAAATAGCCCATATTTAAATCTGCAATTAAATTCAAGTAGCAATCAGTTAAAAGTTGTTTCGATAAGGGGTGGCGAGGGCCTGATATCAGAGAAATCTATCCTCGCCATTCTATAGAAAAATGCCGTATAAATGGGCAGGTGTATGTATTTTGTTAGGGTCAAATTTCCTCTCGCTGTTCAAGCAGGAGATGCGTAAACCTCATCCGCGATATCTAACCATATGATATCCGTCCCCAAATAGTCAATGTACTGCTTCCAGACAAAATATATACATAATAAATTAAACAAAACTAAAACTTTGCTAAAAGACCTATATATCTGGTTTTAATCTGGAACAGTATGAAAGACTTTTAGGATTAATCTATAATAAATTAAAAACAGCTTTTACTCACCATTATAGATTCAAATGACAATATAAGATATATATTCTAAATAGGATACCAATTGTTTTTACAAAGTGAAAACCCACCCTGCTTAAGCATTTGGATTCATTGAATGATCATTTTGAGCTTCAACAAGTTAAAGACATGTGATAGTGAAGGAACCGTCTCCATTGAATAGAACGAATAATGGAATAGAAAAATCTTTGTAATAACTGAATGCTTTTTTAAAGCTCAAAGAAATTATGATTTAAACTATCATTATTCGTAAAAATCGAATGCATATACTCATGAGAAGATATCTGGATATTCAGCGAGCTTAGGGCTGCTAAGCCAAGAAAGGATTACAAAGAAATCTATTAAAACATTTTATTTACCAAGTTGCCATCTATACTTATAATAAAGCTCAATGTGTGTGTGTGTGTGTGTGTGTGTGTGTGTGTGTGTGTTGGCGCTCTACAGACCAGACCATTCAACCTACAGCTACCAAATGTGGCACGTGTATACCTTGGAGGCCGGGAATGTGCACCTGGGGGTTATTTTTTCAAATTTTTAACTAGAATTTTATTTATTTAAAAATTAAGTGAAATTTTGACGTGTTTCTGCTATAACTGCCGAAAATATTACCGCACAAAAAAGATTTTTACATGAAGTTAAAGATCAAAAATTTATCTTTTAAATGATACTACTGTTTTAATCTTAAAATTAAATTTCTATTTTTAATGAATTTTTAAAT
>JAPMOR010121177.1:42850-62614 GCA_026543865.1 Argiope aurantia | reverse complement strand
CCAATGAATTACCACGAAAGACGTCTCAGCCTGTATGTAGCTAGATGCTATAGTCTTTTAACATTAATTTGAATTCCAGATATTTTACGAATTTAAATATTTGGACTAAAGCTCTAGAGAAAATCTGGATAGCATCGTCAAGATTAGACAATTAAAACAATAATTTGTATTTTATTTAATACTAGCCGCCTTTGGCGACCAGCCGGTTCGCCAGTATTACCGCTCGCTACAATTTTCAATTAAATATTTTAAGTAACTGGTCTCTTAAAGGATTCTCAAACAAAACATTTTTAATCTTCAAATTTTGATATCCATACCAAATTTATACTGTTTAGATCGTTTCGTTCAATTTACTATATATATTTTGCTAATTTGTTGTCATTTCCGGCAAAACTTCAACTTTAATTTAAATTGTAAATGATGAAATTGCAATTAATATTAAGATATTTTTTAATAAAACCAAGCGTTTTATATTATTTATCATCTTTATTGTTATTAATTAATTATTATTATTATTGAATGTGAGTATTGCAAACAGAATCGCTCGGTATTTAAGTCTTATGTTAACTGCAAAATATTTTTCATCATTTATGTAATATCTCAAACAATAATTCAACAAACATTTCTGAGATTCAACATAAAATTCAGTTTTTAGTTTTGCTTTCAAAAGGATTCAAATGAAATCAATAATAATATTTTGTTCCTGCCTATAAATATATTTCAAAAATTATGAAGTCTAAATTTAATGCAATAAGGTATAATATTCTGAGAATTATTCTGAACACACCAAATTTTAAAAAATGAATGAATGTTTCTATTTTCCACAATCAACTAAGTCTTATTTATGAAGTTTTAAATGTTAAAAAAGTTAGAAAAACTCAACATTTTCATAATCTTAGGCCAATTAATCTTGAGAAACTGCGCGCTGATTGGCGTATTTTCTTTGAAGCGATCGATGGAGAATCTAAAATTATCCTTTTTTTATTGAATAGTGATATTCAAATTTTCATAAATCAGTCAGTTTAAGTGATTGGAAATTAACTCTTAAAAGTCAGTGATTTAGTTGATTGGAAATTAACTCTATGACCACCATAAAATCTGTGCTTTCTCTTGTGTGACATTGTCCTTAATATCCGCTCGAATAAAACATCACATACAAACGTACTACATAGAACAAACACATCAAAAGTAAACATAAAATTTTAATAGTTGCCAAAAACAAAAGAGAGAAGAATGCAATTAATAAGCAGACGATATTTAGAAAAGTGTAGATATTTAGACTGGCAAATGAAATTATCAGAAATTAAAAACACGCGCAGACGATATTTACAAAAGTAAAAATATTCAAACCTGAAAAGGAAAATATATTAGTTATTCCATCAATAAATGCCATAAGTTTGTTTATATCTTCCTTATTTTATGAGTCATTAAATATCAAAATGGGTCCGGGACTAAATAAACACTCTGTATAGAGAGTGTAAAAGATCATAAATAATTTTTCTTGAATTTATTTTTTAGAAAAAATAATATTTCATATTTGTTTCATTTCCTACAAACACGTGCCGAAAATTATATTTTTGAAGATTTCATTTCCAAAAAGATTTAATTTATTTTTAATTGGGGCTTTAATAAATGTGATGGCAACAGTTTGAAAAAAGACAATTTTTTTCCAATGAATGCGAAACGTGCTTAGTCTTAATTTTTATTTTTTACGAAAATAATTATTGAAAAACATAGTTAAAATATTTATTTAAAAATTCATTAAAAATAGAAATTTAATTTTAAGATTAAAACAGTAGTATCATTTAAAAGATAAATTTTTGATCTTTAACTTCATGTAAAAATCTTTTTTGTGCGGTAATATTTTCGTAAGTTATAGCAGAAACACGTCAAAATTTCGCTTAATTTTTAAATAAATAAAATTTATTTAAAAGTATACACGTGCCAAATTTGGTAGCTGTAGGTTGAATGGTCTGGCCAACATATACACACACACACATTGAGCTTTATTATAAGTATATAGATAAGATTCTTTAGAACTAAAATAATGAACTAATGTAATTTTTGAGTTAGTTATTTACAAACGGAAAGAGATAAATCGTTTATAAACAGCTTAATGGAATTGCGGAAGTCAACATTTTCCAACAAATAAACTAGTTTTATTGTCGGGAAAATAAATATTCGGTGAACTAAAAATGAGAAACGAATCAAGTTTTCAGTGATAGATAAATAAAGGTCCAATAAGGAAATATTCACTTAGGAAAGAAGATATTTTCTACTTAAAGATAGAAATTTAGACGAAAGTAAATTGTTACTTTAAAAAAATCTTTTCTATCAACATTAGATATTGATTCTGTTTGATTTAATTATAAAGATTATATTTCCTGAAACTTCGGGAAAATTATTTAGACGACCTGATATTATAACTAGATTCTTGAAAATTAAAATTGCTCTTAATGTGATACTAAGTTTCAAAGTCTACTTTAGGTTCCTTCAAACACCTCAATGAGAACATGGAAGGGTGCATCGCAATATACAAATAAAGCGAAACAGGACATCATAACCGTAATTTCTAAACCAATCTTATAAAGGCTGTCAGCTTGACTTTCAAATGCTATGTCAAAACGGAACCAAAGTGACCTCTTATATTTAAGCTATGCACATTTATGTATGTGGACATGAAAGGGAAACAAAATTGACCTTTAGGATGAAAAAATATCTAACAATGCGCTAATAACGAAATATGGAATACTTGAGGATTGAATTAAACCATAGAAGCGATTAAGTTATAGAGGATTAAAAAAAATACAACATTAGTACGAAATAAGAAGTAAAGATATAGTAGAAAAAGATAAACCAACATTGGGCCTTTTTTGGAAAGAGAATTGATTTTATCATTAGCAAGTTTGTTAACTGAATAAAATTATCAAGTTGAAAGCGAGGGTATTGTAAAGTGTTAAATCATATTTAATTGTTCGAGAGATATCCAGAAACTCTGTGTTCTGTTTTTAATTTTTACAGGCGTTGTGTTCATGATTTCACATATGAATGTGTCTTTGCTGATTTAGTAGCAGTAAAAGTCATTTTTAAATCTCTGAATATTGCGTCGGCAGCATGTTAAGCATTAAAAATGTTTTTTAAAAAATTGAAGATCCCGCTGCATGCGAGATACATTCTGACATCCGCTTTTTTAATGCTATGAGCACACACACAAAAAAAAATGAAATTCTGAAACAAATTTGCGAAATTAACGAACAAGAAGCGATGAATGATTCGATAGTAAGCAGGTGGGTGCGAAGTTTCAATGAAAGACGTGAAATTGTACATGATGAAGAAGAAAGTGGGATAGCATCTATGATTAAAGATTATTTATTTACAGAAATTGAATAGAAGATTAAGGATAATCAAAGATTGGCAATTACATGCCAATACATACAATGCATTTTCATCGAATTTCTCGTTTACGTCTTCATCACTGCAAACGGCACCTTTCTCAGACAAGGGCATCCAAAGTCTTACTAAGAAAAATGCTTAACAATGGTGGCAACTATGTCGATAAATAGCCCAGGCATTATGTTTCATTATACAATAAAAGTATTTCATTATACAAGCATTTCAATATGGTTTCCTTTTTTGTAATTCCTTCACGGTATTTTAGTTTCATTAATTTATTTATACCATTAGAATAAAAATGCTAAAAAAAAACAAATATTTTTGATTTCTTTACATTTGCAAATGTGTGCTGTTTAAATGTACTAATTTTGTTACAAAGTATTTTCACCCTTTATTGTATCAAAAACAGGAAGTAAAAATTCAAATCCTTCAGAAATAAAAATTCTAGAAAATTATTTATCATTTAAAAGACGCTTATTACATTTCTTTGCTTTCTAAAACTTTCTGAAAATATCAACCATATTCTCTCATAAAATCATTTAGTAAAGCACCATTTCATATGTTTCTCAGTTACTCATCCTTTCATCACTGCCTCGATTAAATCGTAATCATTGAAATGATAAACAACTCCATTGATGAAATGCAAAAGGGGTACAAAGAGAGCTCACTTTTGAGAAGCATGCGAATTGCGATAATGATATCGTGACTTGGGAATCATTTACAATTGATGAATTAATAGCAAGCAAACCGTCCGGAGTTAATTAAAGAGAGGAGAAGAACAATATGAAGGACTGAATCCTATCTTTTTTGAAAGATGCAAAGACTTCTTTTTAAAAAAAACATTAATTTGTTTGACAAAAATTTAATTTGCTTTAAAAATTATTTTATAATTCGATTCATAATGCTTAAAAGATAATTAACCCATCAGAAGATGATTAAAACAGTTTTTTTTAATAGAATACCTACCAAAATGCACAAAAATAATGTATAATAAATAAACACAATATATAATAAAAATATGCTTTTTTATATCGTGTTATCTTTACCACGGTTATAATAAATATTTCATTGTAAAACTTAATTAAGCTTATCAATATTAATAATATATAACAATATAGAAAGAGTACAAAAACTTTAAAATTTTGTCAGTTTTTTGAACAATGCATAAACATTACTTTACTATACAGTGAAAATTAGACAATGTGTTCGGTTATATGACATAAATTTGTATAATTAAGATAAAGGAAAATAATTGACGCCATTTAGCCAATATCACCAACGAGTCGATATTTAGCTTTTCATTACCTTGAGTTAAAGAACAAAAAAAAATCGGAATTTTTCATTTTAATTATTGGCTAGGAAATAAGCAATATGAATATAATTACCCGGAAAATTTTTATACTCAATTCCATGTCTTAAAAATAGCATTTTCAAATAACAAGTTTGCTCATTTGAGCAAACTTTGAGAGGGAAAAATCATGGCAAAATGCGCTAAATTACAAAAAAAAAAAAAAAAAAAAACAATGTGTTCAAAAATTCTTAACACTTGAAAAAATGTTTTCATTTTTTTAAAAAAAAATACTTATATTTTCTGTTTATTTTTAAACATATGCTCACATTCCAATTAAAGGATTTAAAGAAATCTTAAAAAATATGCTATATATTATAAACAATAAGACCGGTGTACTAAAATTCAGAAAGTTAGCACTGAGGGAAATGAGTAAACAATCGAGTAAACAAATTCTATCTGCGCAAACATAAAATAAATCATATGAAATAATACCATATTAGTTAATGCAACATTTTCTAATAATAATTTTTTAATTAGTGCTAATACTTTTCTAATAAAATTTTCGATAATAATTAGTTCCCATGCAATCACATTCTTAAACAAATGTTCGATATAAAACGAGAGATAAATTAAAATTTACTTAGAGAACATTTAATTTAATATATGAAAATTAAAAAATTTTATAAAAATATTTTTTATATTGAATTTTAGAAATGTGAAAATTTTTATAAAAATATAATGCACTGAAAATATAGCCATAGAAAGTAAAATAAAATTGTCTTAGTATGTAGATTTGGGGCCTAAAAGAAGATGCCAGGTAATTTTTTCCCCCGTTATTCACTAAGAAAGCTATTCGCAGCTAAACTCAAACTATCTGAACTGTATCCAAAAGAAATATCAACAAAGCAAGAAGGGTATTTACATTTTCTTATCCGTGTCTTTATTTTAATGAAATTTTAAAATCTATCATTATTATACATTTTATTCGTTACATTAACACACATTTGTTATATTAATTTTTCTTATTCATTACACTAATGCATAAATTAAATCAAAGTACTCTGAAAACACAATTCAATGACTTGTTAAAGCATAAAAAATCTGCTTCTAAAACATAATTAAATAATAGAGAATATTAGGATATATATAATATATTCAGAATGAAATCTTGAAAAATTTTAATTAGTGATTAGTGTTCTAGTGTGTGTCATTAACATACAATTTTTAAAAAAGTTTATAATTTCATGATATTGAATCATAATATAAAATTATTTGTAAGAAACAGAGAATTGTTTTGAACAATAAATTACATAAATATATTGTTGGTATAAAATTCCAAAACTTACTGATTTATGTGAATCACTTTTGTAACAAAAATATTGCTGATATAAAATTCTAAAACTCTCTAAAAAAACTCTTATTGATTGATGTGAATCACTTTCAAAACATAATGAAACAAATTATTGCCAAAATAGATTAAATGATTCATTTCTTCTAAGACAAGTTTCAAAATCTCGAAGCCTGTTGAAAAAAGACCTCGCTTAGTTTCTAAGATCTCTTATGTTGTCAAATGTCAGCTTAGCGACTGATTGGACTGATCAAAGTTTATGAGCAGCAGAGGGTTAAATAAATAGAAAATCAAAGCCGAATTTTGTCTTTTAGAATACGCAACAAATTAAAATAGCGTGTCTGGGTGAAACTGAAACTCCGAGATCATGTTTGAAACAGCAGATCACGCCGAAAACGGAAGTTTTTCTATTTATTTTTATAGCTACTCCCGAAGCTCCTTCAAGTAGCAATTATCTCAGCAGGTCATCCGACACACATTAAAAGCCAGACAAACCTGTCTCTATTGACAGTTCTGAAATTCAAACACGGCACAAAAAGTGGCATAACAAGGTTTCGTGATAAATGATTGCTGCGATGAGGCTGAAGGGTTCTTTCTTTTCTTTTTTATTTATTTTTACCCTTTCTACTAGCAATGATTTTCACACAAAACGAACGGAGTTGCATTTTTTTTTTCCTACGGAAACTGAATATCAATTATACTTTCTAATGTCAGGTTGTTTTTATAAGCAATTTTAGATCTAAGTATTTTGTTAAAGAACGTTTAGGATAAAGCTTATAATTCGACCTTTATATATCAGAGATTTTGCAACATGATAATTCACTTCTCTATAAACATATTAATTATTTTTTTTCTTAAATTTCAGTATTAAATAATCGATTATATGCATAACTGAATGGTTATTAATTTCTAGAAAATAATTTAATTCCTTTTTTATTGACATTGAATTCATATCTTTTAGTATTCATTGTGATTTAAAAGTAATTATACAATATCCATCTTTACTTAATAGCTTTATTTTATTCATTTGCATTTGCAATCTATTAATCATTTATAATTAATTTTCCATCCTATTTTTTTATTGTTTCTTTATACTAAATGTGAATTCATTACATACTTCTGATTTTGTAAAATAGATTATTTACGCTATCTTTAAATTATTGCGCCAAACCTATACTATCTAACATTAAATTATGACGCCAACTCTATGCCATCTGCCATTAAATTACGATGCTAAAGCTATACTATCATCAAATTATGACGCCAAATTTACATTTTTTCATATATATATATATATGTGTGTGTGTGTGTGTGTGTGTGCGTGCGTGTGTGCGTGTGTGTGTGTGTGTGTGTGTGTGTGTGCACGCGCGCGTTTCGGTAGATGTATATAATTACCAGTGGTTATTTACAATCACCCCTAAACTTGGTAAATGTCATAAATTATTGAATATTTATGAAATTTACCTGTTAATTCATAAAATGCTCAACTTGTAAAGAGGAAGTATAATAAAAGTCCATAATTTTACCAAAATTAGTACAATTTACGCAGCTAAATGACTTCTATCATGATAACATAAATAATAAAGAAACTTTTACTACATTATATTATTACTATATCTGATGCTATTATGCATTATATCTTTCCTAATATATCTAAGAGCATAGTACAAACGTTTAGTCTTAGATTACAGTTTTAATTTAAAATATTATTCTTAAATAAAGCATGAATAATTAGGTGGAAAAATGCTAAGTTCCAATAGCCATCATAACGTTTTTCAAACTCTTAACAACGACATTTTTAATATTATTCAGAAACATTCATTTTTTTTAAATTATGACCTCGTTATTCCACAAAATAATCTTAATTTATTACTTCCCCCAACTAAGAGTTGGGGAATGTATGGAAATATTCAATAATTTATCACATTTACCAATTTTAGTAGTGATAATCACAGATAATTACACTCAATCACCAGATTATTTACTGTAATATATATATAGTATAACTGAAGATTTTTGCTGCCTATTAAGTTATTTTGAAGAGAAAAAAAACCGTAGCCATATTAATACTTCCTTTTTTTCTGTTTTATAAGGATTTGTGCGCATCTAAATTTGGACTTTTTGTCAGAGGAATATGAAAACAAGCCGATAGCAAAAGTAATTGGTACAGTGCTCCCACGCAAAATTGTCATCATTGCGTTATAATGTTTACTGGGAGCCTAATAGCGGTAACTATCAATTTCGAGTCCACAGTTAAGTTTTTTTTTTTTTTTTTCATTTCTATTTTTTTCGTTGACCTAAAAACCGCTTTCAGATTCTTGATTTCCACACTTGCTTTCAAAAGTTAGAGTTAATTACAGTTGAAAACATAAAATTTGAAAAAAAAAATAATAAAAGAGGAATTTTAATAATGAAAGATAAAGATTTTCCACACAATAAAATGGTGTTAATATTAATTTTATTTTTTCGCTAATTTTTATTAGCATTTATTTTATAAAATTTCGTGTGATTGCAAACTGATAATTTGTCTAGAGACTATTATATACATATATTTCCATATATTTCAAAATATTTGAAAGGATCTTATTAAAATCCAGTTTCACTGAAAATTTAAAAACCTTTTTTTGAATGCTATTCATTAAAATATATAAACAGCAAATAATATATATTGCATATTATTTAACTGATCCTTTGTTATATCTTGGGAATATTTTAAATTACATACAAGCACCGTTAAATGCATTGCAAGACATTCACAATAACTTTGAGGTGCCGTTCAATGTAAGATTTGTTAGTAGGATATGAAAACTTTTAAAACATTAGATGGTTGAAATTTTGTAAGACTCGAATTTCGTATAACTTTTTACACTATAATAGCATCATATTAAAGTTACACACTAATTTAGCCTCCAGAAGTAAAAATTACCGCAATAATAAAAATACCAAATTACTTGATGGTACAACTATTATAAAAAGGGAAAATGAATTTCCAAAGTAACTGAACTGCTATATCAAAATATTTCTTTCCTCTGTATCTAGAGAAGCATGGATACTTAAAATTTCATTCCCCTGTCAGTAATATTCCGTTTCACCTTGAGACACTCTGATTTGCTTTTGAGGCAAAGTTTTGGCTTCGAGTCTAATGGATTCAAAGTTCAAAAAGCATTTCAATTATATGTATCTGATATATAATTGGTATGAACATGGCTTGAAGCATGTTCAATCTGAAGTTCAAACCTCTTCCTACTCAGCTTGAACAGACGTTTGGCTCGGCGTAGATGACGTTCTCATTTGACCATTGTCCAGAATTAGTCCACTGCCCAGCTTACTCACAATATAGCTATCCTTTAGGTTTGAAACGGAAAATCACTTAACCCATGTGATATATATAGATTAAAATCTAGATTACATGCTGTAGGAAAAAAAATCAGCAGCCTTTCGTTACACAAATTCTGATGAAGAAATTGAAATTACTTTCTCTCCTTTGAAACAATTGAAAGCCAGATTCTCGGATTTTCCGCGTTTATTCAATCAGCTATTGGTGTCGCCTAAATCCAATAAAAAATCAATCTGTCTGTGGAAAGAGGAATGGCTATATATAACAGGAAAGCAAAATGATCAGTCAATGACAAGTTGCGAGACAGGTGTTTTAACTCGAAGGAAGACGATGAAACCACCTTTGCTTACAGAAGTACAGTATAAATTTATGCAAACAAGAAAAAAGTTCAACAGTAGATGTCGCGCCTGTATAGGAGAGGTTAAGTGGTAATGAAGGAAAAAAAACAAAAAAAAAAGAATATTTGACATCATGGGTTTCCGAAGAGGATCATAAATCAAATATTCGATGATCTGAAAAGCCCGAAATCTAGTTTTTAAAGGCTGTTTTGAGAATTCAAACTTCCAAAATCTATAGATTAAAAGAAGTTTCTATGACAAAAATAAAGTGTTTGTTATGATACGTCCCTCAAGTATAATTGTAAGAACATTCTTATTTGTTAGTATTCAGATATAAATCTACTAGAATATCCTTTATCGCCTTATGACTTGTTACTGAACTGGCTAAGTAAAATTTTTAAGGTTTTTTCCCAACTATTCTGCAAGTGAGGGCGAAGACCTGGTTTAAAACGTTATTTTCTAGAAACTACACTTTGTCATTGCTTATTTACATAAAGGAAGACAATGGGAGTATCTCAAATGTTGTGATAGCTTAAGCCAAAGTAGAATTTATCAGTGTGGCAGGCGCCACTGACAAGTTTTGCTGGGAGCTGGAAATGAGCCATGGTGCAATACAGACAAAGAAGTCAACGTTCTGACTTTTATACTCAGAAATTAATAGTAAAAATGTCATTGTCATTAAGCTAAATTTTCAATAGCGAATATAATTAATTCAAAAAATAATTATGCTTTACAAGGATAATTTTTTTTTGCAATTATTCTGTTTTATGATTAACTTTATAAGAGGCTTTTCAAATTTTTTTGTAAAAACAAAATCGAGGGAATTTTTTATCGCTTTTTACATGCACTGTTATAAATTCACCGTCTGATAGATTGAATAAATGCGATGTGATGTTTTAGTTACCCGAAATAAAATAATGAATAAAATGAGAAAATATTATGTACATCAGAATTAGTTTATCTTTAATTTCCGAAATGTTTATTTTAAGAACATACAAAATTCATATTTCGGATTTTCTGTTAGATAATACATGGCCAACTCACTAACATTTACTTGGTTTGCATACACATTTACAGATAGGGAAAACAAGAAACTGTAAAATAATGTATAGCTCACATATTTGGCATAAATTATCAATTTACTAATATAAATACCATATGCATATGTTGAAAAAGTGAAAATAGTATTGCTAGATTCCATTAAAAATAAAACACAACAACAACTTATATTTATAATAGTTTCTAATATGCATATATTACTATAATTGTTTTCTTCATTGTTGCCAAAAAAGCCTCTAAAAATACTTAAAATAATACTTTGTTTATTTATAAAAACTATGTTTTGCGAGTAAATTAATTTTTCTTCATTACATAAAAATGTAAAATTATTAAATTTTTATAAATCCATAAATAATTCAAAATAATAATATTAACGAATTAACACAATTATAATGATTAGAAGTCTATATTATAATTGGAGAATCCATTATCGGCTGAGTTTTAAATCTTTAACTGACGTTGAAGCTCTGTTAGATGCGAACATCTAAATTAATCGAAGGAGGAATAAATCTTCATTTTACTTGCCAAAATCAAAACGCCTTCTCCCCTTTTCTTTCATATAATTAAAATTTTTAATAAAAGGCACACAAAACTTCTTGTATATAATAAAAAAATCTCTTTGCATATAAGCAAAATTAAAATTCTGTTCGGATCGTATTTTTCATAGTGCAATTACACAGAATTTAAATATATATATATATATATATATATATATATATATATATATTTTATGTATTTATTATCTACTCTCTAATCTAAATATACAAAAATCCCCCGTTAATAACAGAATTTATATAAAAAGTATTTAATTGCATCCATTAAATTTATAAAATTACCAAAATGATCAGTTACTTACTTGTACAGTAGCATTAACTTGACTAATTTCTTTTGAATATTCCTCCAAGGACTTCAGCAGCTCTAACCGTTTCTGATCTCTTTTTGATAAAAGATTCGAGCTGTCCTGTGTGATGTCCGGCATCGCGAAGGACAGTCCGCATCCCAGGAGAACAGAGAACACAAAGATCCTCAAGGTAAACATCCGGCACCATTCCATACAGAGAAAGGAGGAATCAATGTTCCGGCCATAAAATCCGGCAGCAGTATTCGCGGCAGCAAGTGTTCGGGATCGTCCGGCCGTGCATGGGGAGAAGAGCGAAGCACTCACCTATTTCTAGGCTGGGTAGCGAAAGAGTCGTTCGTGAATCGCAACATCTTGGCAAGTGAGTTTTCCGGAGGGAAGGAAAAAAAATGATAAATAAGTGAACGATAGAAGTTTTGATCACGGGCTGTCGGGGTTACCAGTTTCGTAACTCGGCGAAAACCTGTGGGCTTTGGCGATCTTTTCACTTTTTTTTACTGCCCGCTTTTTACTTATTACTTTTTCGTAAAAGAAGTAGAGAGAAAGTATTGTTGTCATCAAAAATTTCATACTCGAAATTTTGATGAATTACATCTGACGAGTTTGAAAAACATATTTAAAAAATATTTATTTATTTGCAACAAAGATAATTCAAAAACACTTTGAGCTTGACGGATGAAATTTAGAATACGGCCTTTACGACAAATTTGTAGATTTTTTTAAATCAAATTTTGAGATAAAATCTATTCAGAAGAAGTCAGTCTGTACGGCCTTTCGAATAACATGATAGTTACAAAACGAAGAGAGCTAGATGGATAAAATTCGGTACACGGATTTAACATTTGCACTGTAGACACGCATTAAGGTTTGAACCAAATCTAACAAAAGGTCGAATGTCTGTCAGTCTGAACTTTCAGGAGCATGTAAATGCAATAACTTAGATATATCGAATTTGGTATGTGATTTTGTGACTGTGATTATAATTCTATGTAAAATTTTGGTTTCAATCGGTCGGCAAAATGCATCTACAATACAAATTCACCTCTATTAGAGAATACGAGAAAGTTTTGGGAAGACCAATCCACCTTACCCTTAAACTAAATATAACGTTGGATATATATTGTAGACAACAAAAAAATTGGTATCTAGATTTTAATAAATTCCAACATTATTGAACTTTTGAGCAAGGTAATTCTCAAAAGCTCAATACGTATCCTCCCCTCAAAAAAAAATCATTTTTAGAATTATGTCTGTATGTCTGTCCCTATGTATATGAACCTATTGACTCAAAATGGAATGAGTTAGACAAATGAAATTTGGTAATTAATACACGTAACGTAGCTCAATAGGTAGTGATCTTGTTTTACATTAAGAATAGATATTTACAGAAACTACATATCAAGTTAACGTTTATGGTAATAATAATAAAATTTTTACTACTATTTTTCCAATTTTATGCATAAGGAAAAGTAATTACTTATTCGAAATTTTTCAGTATGCTACGAAACCTTATGAAGAAAGAGGGAAAGTTTGAAAAGACTTTGTAAAAATGAAAAAGATTAATGTTGAATTCATTTCAGCTATTGTATTTATTTACTCGCTAGATGCAAATTTACTGCCAAAATGTTTTTCATAAAAATGTAATTAACGCTTTTACATTTGCGGAAACACTCTTTTTAATGAATGGATTAAAAAATAATTATTTCTACTGCTATCATAGTCAAAGTTAAAGTGAATATTAAAATATTATGGAAACGCTAAAGAAATCAAACTGAATAAATAAATTTTGATTTTTTAATATAATTTTTTAGCATTGGCGGAATGTAACTCGGGAAAGAGTGGTGTCAAAAGCATTAAAGTTGGTTGGATGCTTTTTTGGCGCAAGAGCCACTTTTAAACATTAAAAATATGATTTCCATTATCTCAAAACAATTATAATTAATGATTAAATTTTAAAATTTTCAGTAGTTTATGAGTATTGAATTGGTAGATCTTAACGATCGTTTTATCTGTACTCTGATTTGAAATTTCGCCCTAAAGTGTACAATTTCCGCGCTTGCGTGCTTTTCTGAAGAACCTGCTTCTGAATAATAGATTTATAAAATGGGAAATAAAGAAAATATTTAAAATAATAAGCTGAAAGTGAAAGGTAGCAAAAATGATAAACCGAAATGTAATTGTAAAACAAATAAAAAAAAACACTTAAGAAAAGGAAATTCAAAATAAAATAGTGATCAGGAAGAAAATAAAAGAAGATCGATCATTTTTGAATTAACCTGTAATTGCAAAAACGTTTTTCAGTCTCGCAGGTGCATTTCTTTCTATTTATATATCATTTGAGCATGCGCAAATCTCGATGGTCAAACAGAAGGTTGTGATTGCCAATAATTCTTTTTTTTTTATCTTTAAAACAAGGACAACATAACAGTTATCAAATGTCAATAAATGTTATCAGAAATAATCGCTGAAGAGAAAGTTACTTTTTTAAAAAAAATAATTGCTAGTTAAGCTGAAGTCTGACAGGAGGAATCAGATCTATGAATAACCCATTACCTTTAGAACAGACTAATATCACTATAACTGTAATCATAATAATTATTAATAGCAGAATATTTACAACCTTGCAATGATTTTGTCTATTATACAATTTTTACTTCAAATTATACTGTTTAAATTTTAGTAGGTTAAAACTAAACAATTTAATACCTCTACTATTAATGAAGTAGACTACCTAAAGCAAATAAATTCAAATTTACAATAATGAAATATATTAAATATCAACTAAAATATTAAGGCAGTATTAAGTTTGAAAATTTAAGATTTTGTATTTTTTAAAAATAAGACAAACTAATCAAAAAATAATTTTCTGAATAATCTTTTCTCAGTCAAACGGTATGAACCATTAAAAAGTATAATTTCATTTCTTTTAATTTAGAAAAAGAT
Source organism: Argiope aurantia (assembly GCA_026543865.1). NCBI lineage: Eukaryota > Metazoa > Arthropoda > Arachnida > Araneae > Araneidae > Argiope > Argiope aurantia. Next base: position 48,046 of record JAPMOR010121177.1, on the reverse strand, counting down.
CGATATAATAATAATAATAATAAAACATTTTCAAGCATACAAAAAAATCATAAAAAGTTTAATGCAATATATGTCTTTTTTTTAAGGTAATGAATTTAAATTAAGAGAAGTTTCAATTTCAAAAACAAAAGTACATTTAAATATGCATTTCTGATATTCAAAACACAATAAAATAATTTTTACATTTTTTTTATCAAATCAATTAATTTCAGTTCCGAGAGAAGAATTAAAAATTAATTTTAAGTAGTTTCTTAACAATTTTAATCTCATTTTACGATTTGTTGTTTAAACCCTTGACATGAATCCAAATATTCTGAATAACTAATCTCCTTCGGCGACTAGCTGTTATAACAAATAATTTGACGTACCAAATAATTTGATTAACTATACTGTATCACAACAAAAAGGATTTGAATTGGCTCTCTGTGCTTGTAAAAATAGCAAAATTACATAGAAAATAGATTTGGCACAATCGGCCCAGTTGTTGAAGCTGAAGAATCTGTCAAAGTTTTGATTTGAGATACCTCTTGAAAATTAAGTGTGGAAGGAACAAGCTGCCATTGGTGGTGCATTTAATAATCATTCATTTTTATACGAAACAAAAATTGATGAAATCGTTATGACTGGGGGTTCTGCTGAGATTTCTGTCCGTAGAGAATGTACTATGGCATGCTTTGCAATTTCTTTCAAAAATAAAGGTGATGAAAGACATGCAGGCGTTAATGCCTTTTCTGGATCGTGAGCTTTCAAATAAAATAAAAATTGGCGAACCAATTTTGAAAGTTTTGGGGGGGACATATTTTTCTGTTTTGCCTCAAACTAGATATATCATTATTATCAAAACAGATATTTTAAATAAATAGATATATCATCATTTTATAAAATTTTGAATTTGAAACGATATTTACTGAAGTAATTTCCTTTCCCTTTCATGTTGGTGAGAAAATAAGGAAAAGGATCGATAATTATTTTTATTATTTGTTCTTACAAAATCGGGTTTTTTAGAAATGCAAGTTATTTTTTATATACTACATAATATCCTTTAAATTTGTTTATTTAAATTTAGCACAAAACTGAAATCCTGAACAACGTTCATGAGAAATTTCGAAATAACATTTGAAACCAATTTTAATCTTTATTTTCTCAGACTTGATATTTATATCGAAATGATGCCAAAGTAGTCAAATATGTTTTCTTATTGATTCTTTTTTTATTTCATAACTTTCTCTATCATCACTCGATTGACTTCTTTACTTTGAATAGTTAATTCAAATGAAAACTCATCTATTAAAATAAAAATTCGCTCCTAATTAATGTCAAGCGAGAAAAGTAACGTTATAATTAAACCAACACTGAAATCGCTCAATTTTGCTCAATATTGAAATATTACAAAAACAAAAACAAAATCAAAGGAATTTTTAGAATTACACTTTAGATACGAAATGTTTCTCTAATATCTTTTCTCGATAACTTGTATTTTTTTTTTTTTTTTTTACCTCTAGAAAACTTTCGAAATCATCAAAATGACGACAGGACGATTATAAATCAAACAGGGTTTAAAATTTGTTTAATAAAACTGACGAGGAAAACTTGGCATATCTTGACTGATTTGCGACACCTGAACGAAATCAGTTAACTGAATCAGATGCCTAAAGATTTATTTAAGGTCTGACACAATTCGTGGTTACCGAATCTACAGGAATATCACATAACGTTATTTCCATTCTGTTCTGATTTTTTTTGGAAACTTTAGAGATTTTCTGGATATTGATATTTAATAATGACCGCTAGAAGACATTTAAATATGGATATCAATCTTCAGCACATTTGCCGGATAACTTGGTCAATATAACAACTTACAGAACTGTTCCATATATTTCCTTAACAGTAGGCAAATCTTACTGGCAGAGATTAAGAATGTGTTCTTATAAATTACTACAGCAATTCTTTCATCACCAGTGTGTCCCATTTTGTAGTTCACCTTGGCAATGGGCACATTATTATTTGGACAATCTTTCTTTTCTAAAACCTTGTCCGAAAGTGGCAGATTTAGGAGAGATGGGCTCAGGATCTTGGCCAGTATCTTTATGGAAGGACGTTTTTTTCAAATTAAAGGAAATATGAAGGATTGGGATTCAGAAATTGGTTTCTGATGTCTCATTTGTAGGCTTTTATGCTACCGAAATTGTAAATGAGCTCATTTTAAATGATGGCAATAGCTGATTGTTCCAAATACGAAGCTGGCTATTGCACTGTTTCCTTAGTCACAAATGACACAGGAGTCATTTGGTTCTGCATGTAAATTCAATGGAATAAATATGGGAAATACTGGGTGTATGTGCTGCCCGTCTTCCCCTCTTTCCAAACGATTTAAGGGAAGGAGATATCTCTTCTGAAGGACTGGGACAATATACCGCAATCTTTCATTAATTCCTTATAAATTCCTAGTCTCAGAGTTGTTCAAAGTTGCTATCAAGAAGAAATCAAAGAAAGAAGGGGAGAGGAAAGGAAATCCCTATTAAAGTTATTATTTTTCACTAAATCACATTCATTTTTATATTTTTGTTAGATAAAAGGTATCTGATTTTTTTTCTTTTTGTTATGCATGACATTTTCGCATTTTCTTTCTTAAATCCGAAAATTTATTTTAATAAAATATATGTATAAATTATTTTTGTGTTTTTAAGATGCGTTGAGTAATAAAAGTAAATTAAAGCTACATATTGAAGAAGTTCTAAATTTTTAAACATTAAAGAATTATGCATGTTTTTTAAATATATTTCATAGGGGTTAATTTTAATATTGTTAATATCCATACTTAATTTTTTACTCCATATCAGAGAACATTTCATGATTTTTGATCTGCGAAATCTGAGTAGAAACAGTGAGGAATGAAGAAAAGACTATAATTCCTGTTTTATTATATGCTAGCTGAATGTCACCTGAAAATCTGGAAAAAGGAACGTTATTTGGGAAAAAAATACTCACTGATTGTGTTATATACATGGGAAGTTTTCGAGCTATCCAACGTATTATATAAATAAAAGAATATGTCCCATGAAAAAAAAAAAATTCATGGAATATTTAATACTTCGAAGAACATTTTCGGTACTTTAGTCTTGTTTTTAGGATCATGTAACTGTTTTGATTCTTGCTTTATATTGATATTATTTATTATTCAGATTTGTGTAAAAATAAGTGACGGTTTGTGAACCAAAATAAATTATTACTCTAAACAACCAGTTCTCCAATCTATATTTCTCAACTACTAAATATGCTTCCAAAATTACCTTTTATATTTATGCACTCAAAGTCTGATGTAAATTTTCTTTTCAAATGTCAATGAAAAAAATAAGCACTACTGGTCGATTAAATTAATAGCTCGAAATATTTTTTGATATTACATTCAGAATTATCGAAATTTGATGCAATTCTGTTGGAAAGTGGAAATTTTACATCATTTTGAAATTTTAAATTAATTGTTCAAATTATAAAAATACAACGGTTTTCACTGTCCTCATTTTTATTGGTTTTAATTGAATGAATAATCTTAATGTCATTTATTTACAAGCCGATTTATTAAAGCACTTCAACTTCAAATTTAATTTACGATTAAATAATATGATTTAATCTTGATTGCAGAGACTTCCTTGAATGGCAATGAAGTCGCAGTTATTAATTTGATATTTTTTTCCGTTACTACGTAACATTTTTTTTAATTTAACGGGCAGCTGATAAAGTGGTGAAGCCAAGGTGGTAAACTTCCTTGAAAAATTATTTGTCCGAGATTGTTTGTGCTGAGATAAGCTGGACGGAACCTCCTATTTAGTAACATTAATTGAAAATTAACTTCAGATGAAAACTGGAATGTGCACTTTACAGCATATAACTTTTTATCGTGTTCTCGTCCTCTGGGTAATTTCCAAAGCGCAATAATAAGTTGATTTATTAACTTATTTATATCAAAAGAATTTAAACTAAATTCAGCTGTATAAATGAATCCTTACGGCGAATGAAATAATAATCAGGAAATAGTGCATAATAAAAATAGTACAAATTAATTGTTTTTTAATTCATTCATGTGTAAATGAATTTCACGAATTAATTTCTAACAACTCTCATAGGACAGTAAAACTGTTTCATTCTATTGATTAATCTTCAACTGTCTTTCCGTTATTTTGTTTTTTATCGATTTACTTTCTTGTTTAAATAGCAGTTTTTAATCGTGCTGATCTATTTTCATGTTTAAAAATTGCATTATAAAAGAAGAAAGCTGGCAAGAAGTTACGAAGAAGAAATAAGTTATGAAATAATGCAACTGGTACTGCAGTTCAATAGTTGCTAACTTAACGGATTAAAAGTTAAGCTGTTGTTAAGTATGAAAATAAAGAATTGTGCTCTGTTTTTTGCCCAGTGACGAAGAGGAGCCAGTTGAAATATAATATATGATATCATGGATGATATTCATTTTAGTCGTGAAAAGTATATACGTATATGTGTTTTTGAGCTGAATCATTTTTATGTATTATGAAAAAACTCCAGTTCAATATTTGCTAAATTACGAATGCACTCTTTACACACAACCCATAAAGATTTCTGATGAATTAATTATTCTGCCATACCTTTATAAATGGCTACAATAAACAATTTTATTTTCATTTTATCTTTTCAGGTTAGATAAAAATGGTCTTTTTCTTTTAAAGTAACCCACTCTTTGTCATCCAAGAATATATTAAATAGCATCATGAATACACTCATATTTATAAAAGGCTAAATAGAACTCGGATAAACGAAAAACAGAAATAACCATTTAAACAAATTCATATAGTTCCAGCTTGAAAGCAGAAAAAAATTGTTAATTTATGCTGAATTGTCCTGTAATTAATGGTGATTCTAAAAGACAGTATGTGGAAGATTACGAGTTATCGAGTCGTATCTAATATCGCAATAGGATTTTACTGACTGTGAACACACATACATCTCATATGTAGATTACACTCATGAATACATAAATCCTGTTTAAACATATAATTTGCTTTCATTAAATTCATAATTAGGTCAAACTTAGTGAGTGTAATCATGCATTTCATAGATTTCCCCGATTTCCCATGCTGTCAAATTTACTAGCGTAGATTATGCCAGAAGAATACCGTTTTTGTGCTCCGAAATCAATAGTTTTGTGTTTTCATTATACTA
>JAPMOR010121177.1:0-37850 GCA_026543865.1 Argiope aurantia | reverse complement strand
TAGTTTTTGAGTTGGGAAAACTGAGGCGTTGTTTTTTATACAATAATCGATTTCTAAATATCATTATTTTCCTTTTGTCGATTCATTAAAAAGCGTATTTTGAATTAAATCATAGAAATTAAAGCTTAGTATTACAAGATTTTAAGTTTTAAAAATAATATTCCAATAAACAATACATTTATCATTCATGAAAATATTTATAATTATTTTTTATTATAATTTAGAATGACGGCGAAGTATAGTTTCAAAAATAAAAAAAATATTATTTCATTTAATGTCCTTTCGAAATTTCCAAATTATATTTATCTATAATCTTTTATATTTCGCATAGATACCTCCTAATATCCATGTATGTTCCACACTTGATTAAAAATTCCGAAGGCAGAAAAAAATCGAATCAGCAATTTACCACTTAAAATATTTTATGGAGGTCAAATGCTAAAATTTTATATTAACATCCAACAAAGAATCTTTTAAGTATAAGTGAGAATCGGATTCTGTTCCCACATGTTCGGATACAGATGAATAAATTAAAAACTCCCAATTCTGTTTTCTTTCCCAGCGGCGACGTCCTTATGTCCGGCGACTTCACGGTTCTGGCAAAAGAAGCCTTGAACTCGTAGTAGCAGGCATACGCGAAACCGTCTAATATTTCAAATTAATAGCTTAATCAGGACAATTAATGTGCAATCGAAATGGAATTGAGGCGTCAGGAAACTCGAGACTCCGTGTAAAAAATGAATCACTAACACTGTTGAAAGTGCGTAACATTAATTCATCAAGACGAAACAAGAATTTGCTGATGCAATATCGTAGGCTAGATATAATCAGAAGAATTTAGAAGCTGTTCCCTATTAAAACTAAAAGGATGTTCATATTTTTAGAATACTATGAACGAAATAATTTCACTTCAAAAACTTTCTCCGCCTTCAGTACAATAAATAAATGATTAAATGTGACTAGACTTCCCACAGTCAAGAATTATTTATCCCTTCATATTTACCCTTTATTTTCCGACGGTACTTTAAAGTACCGTTTAAATACGGTTGATATCTTCATAATATGACTATTTTTTCTAAGAGTGTTTGAAAGAACACGAATATCGTATTTCCAATAGAAAGCAGTCGATATCTATCATAAATAGCATTAATTTTTTATTATTAATACAATTAATTAAAAACCTTTTATTCTTCCTGGGTTTGTTCTGTATCAAAACTAAACTAATATTCAAATATTTTTTTTAAAAAAATGATGATAAAATAATTTAGTAAATAAAGGGTTAAATAAAACAGTTTCGATTTTTGAACATTTAACCCTCTTAAGGAAAAAATAAAAAAAATAAAAACATTTTTTTTTCGTGAAAAAGGGTCTGGAATTATCTTGCCTGGATAACCCCACGCTGTAATTAGAAGCAAATAAATAAAATAATATAATATAATAAATAATTCGTAAATAAATAAAAGATTACTATAAGCTTTAAAAGTCAAATTATAACGTGTACTATTCATATAATAAGTTCTCTTTAATATGACTTTAATGGATGTTGAAACAGTTTGAAGTAAAAGTGATAAAATAGTTTATTAATATTTCTCTTACTCATCTTGTCTTTTTTTTTTTTTGAAAATTTTCATGATTATTTATTTCATCACTTCACATTAAACTTTTCAATGCCAGTTTTTTCTTTTCTAAAATTAAGAAAATTTTGGGCTCTAATAAGTCAAATAAAGTATAAATAAGCCAAATAAGTCAAATAAAGTACAATTTTTGAGGTGGGTCATATGTGTGTGTCCCAGTGGTCTTTTATATGGGACACATGTGTCCCATTGGGGTTGGGGTAATCATATAAAATGCAGTGAAAAGTTGAGTCTCCAGTTTTTGTCTTGTATTGTCTCTAGTTTTTGTGTTGCAAGAAAGCTCTTACCAATTACATATCCAACATTATTCATGACATTTCTACGTATGATACATTACAAAATAGTTTCTGCAGAGTGCAACTTTGCTCATGGCACATACAGTTTTCGTATTTTGATCATAAATTAGTTTAATTATTATGTTTTAGATTTGGTTTTGTATTTTTAAATAATTTATCAATTGTAATTAAAAGTACAAATTCAGATTATTATTTTCTAATTATTTTTCCTATAACTTTTAATTTCATCTAATCAATTATTCAGACTACAAAAATAGGCTGAATACTATAAAAGACAAACAATGCTAAATTAATATAAATACATATGTAAAGAAATGAATTTTTATTTATTTAAGAGAAAACATTTTATGGTATAAACAAATGAAAACTAACCATGAGATGTATAAAATAGTATAAATAAAAACTATTCATAATTAAATATCACTTATTAGTAAAACAGTTACTTAAAATTCATGATTCTTGTTTTGCATCTAACAAAAAATAAAAATCTATTTATCTTTACTACTAAAAATGTTTTATATTTTGAAATCATAGCAAATGCGCATGATTTATCCCTATGTATAGTGATTTTCGGAAAAATATATATTTTCTATTGTAATGCTAAAATGCAGATTTCTGGCTTTTTTTTTGTCGTTGTAAGTATTTCAAAATAAAAGAATTCACAAGTAAAAATCAGCGAAAAGTTTTTCGCATTTAACTATAATAATAAGCTATATTAAACTGGATTTTTATGAATAATTTTTCCTTCATATTAATATTTAAAAAAAACATTGGGGTAGGGTTTTTTTACTAAAACGGAATCATAAATAATCATCAGAACTGTAAAACCATGAAAAAAAGAACTACACTAGTTCAAAGTTTGCTAAATGTCCCATCACAGGTAAACGAAATGCTTTAAATGGATATATTGAATTTCACAGCCTGAGATGAATGAAATGTTTAAAATACAAACGAATAAAATCTTTTCTTTTTTCGAGAGGAAGGGGAAAATTTCACTAATTTTTTTAGAGCGAGTTTTACTACTTTTTTTTAGATTAAAAATTTTTTATTTGTGAAAAATGCGTTAGATAATTGATAAAAATCAAATATTAGATGCCTTAATTCAATGCATATTTATATTGAAAGAAGTTGCATTTCACTAACGATTATGCATGTGTGCTGAACAAGATATTTTTGTAAGACAGTTAATATTAATCTATATTCACTTCTAACTTTTTTATGTAATTTCAGAGTTATTACAGTTTAAAATCAAGCAGTTTTAATGTTTATAGTCACGGATTCTAACACTATAATTAATGATCATAGATAGGTTCACGAAAGTTTTAATAATCATTCGTAATATTTAACAAGATAAGATTATATTTAACCCGTCAAACTCATTAGGAAAAAAAAATGAAAAACAAAACTTTATTGTTTTAACTCCCTTGCAACGTAACCCGCGATTTACATAGGCTTGGCATAAGACGATTTTAGGTATCCAGAGATTGTCGTGAATTGATTACTTTAGCTTATTTTATTTTAGTTTAGTATCATTGCATTGCTACAATATTGAATGTTAATAATTTGCTTTTTTGTGAAAAGGATTGTTAAGAGTTGTGGATAGTTAATGTGTTTATTTAGCTGCAAAACTCCTTTCCAACGATGTGGCTTGGTTTTGATAATTTTTTTTTTGTTTCTGTTAGGAGTAATAAAAAAAGAAAGAAAAAGCTTCATTTTATTTTTGCCCAATTTGCATTGTTTGATGAATTCGAAGCTCTTTCCCGTCTTAATTCTAGACGGAAAAGACAGTATATGCCCGATTCAAATTTGGCCTGGACAAGTCTTAGGCCCAATCCATTTTTAATCAATTTGAATATCTTTTGTATATATTTAGTGTTAGAATAGTTTTTGTACATTTTTGTATATATATAGTACATGGAACTTCGTGTGCATTATGTAAGATGCTAAAATATATCGGCAGAGAAGATCTTGTAAGACCTAAATTTGATACGAAAGCTGTAATCTTTCAGTCACTTTATGTGGAATACATCTAAGAGTCTAGATATAGACACTAGTCAGACATTGTACCCTTGAACTAAATTTCTGTTATATTTCATCGATTACGTAATACTCGTAAATTATCGGGTCACGTCTCCAAGAAGACATAAATCAATAATGAAGACGTTGATAATTAATGAATGCAAAGAAAGGTCATTATAGAATAAAGTTCTTTATTTAAACAGTAGCTAAAAATGATGGATTTAAAACTGTGCCAGACTCAGACCACCAGGCATTAGCACTCCAAGAAGCAGAGAAGACGCAAGAAAGTGTCTCACTTTCAAAGCAGTACATCTCAAAATAACAAATCTTCTTATAATAACAGCTTTCGTCTGACTGTGCAACTAATTAACGTTTCGGAAAACACGGGGAATATCCCGGGTATCGGTTTCAAGGTCAAGAGTATTCATTTTGTGTCATTTTAAGATACGGTTTCATCAGAGTATTCCATTTGTTGGTTATTATTTATCGCATGAGATTAGATGGTATTCTGATAAAAGTTCCTTTTGGCAGTTAACTGTTATTTTCATTATTTTGTTAAGTGCCTTAAGTTTAGTGAAGAATAAGTAATTTTGCATTGGCCGTTCAAACTAATTGTTAACTTCTATACTTCATTCCAAATACGTCTTATTATAGAAACCAAAAAAATCTAGAATTTTGCTTGTAAGTTCCGAATTTTGATAATCATTTCTAAATTTATACCAAATTTATATGCTCATGATTGTTCTTTTTTATTTATTAAGTCATAATGAAAAAAAGAACCAGATTTAGTTTTAAAATGTATAATGTTTGTAGAATTGTAAATGTTGGGCTTCCTCTTAGAAAATCTGATCTGTGTGGATGAATTAATCTGAAGATAAAATAAATCTTTCTCCTAATCTTGGATTTAAACTATGATTTTAGTTAAGGCTATTATTTAAGTTATAATTTTGGATTTACTTATCTTATCAAAATGTAAAAATTTAGGCATTTTTATTTGCAAATAAAAAAAATCATATTAAAAATGCAAAACTGCATTTAATTTTAAAAACTACCACTTGAGAAAAGTGATGTTTCCATGTTTTAAACAGAATATAACAATAATCAACCTAATATGAAAAGCAACTTAATATGGAAATCTACCTGAAAAAAAATATTAAAAATATTAGCAAGTAACCTGTTTCTATTTTTAAAATATTTTTATAATAATCTTTTTAAGATTTCTAAATTTTTTAAAATAACCTATATTACATGTATTATATTTTGTTGAATTTCAAAACGTTATCCCTTATTCTGTAGACATAGTTTTGAGTTAAGCATCTGATATTTTGGAATCTTCCTTATTAATTTTTAAAAACTATATTTATTAACTTAACACAGTTTTAAGTTCCAGATTTCCCTATAGTATCTTGAGCGACCAATCCTGTCGATATTGCTTCGTTCAGTAGTGGCGGGGTAGTCGGTTGTACACACAAGAAGTATCTTGAACTAACTTATCGATTTCATATCCATTTAAGATTACCATCTACACTGACATATCAAACTTTGATTCTATATTCTAATTATTAGATCATTAAATATGGAACAATCCTTTAAAATAAATATTCACAAAACATCTAATGTATTTTTTTTTACTTTATAAATAAAACATATTTAACGTTAGAATGCAAAACAGATATGTCACCACAAATCAATTTTTAATTTTGAATATATTTAAAAAAATTCCCATTTTTTTTATATTTACATTATAAAACATAGTTTATTAAATGCAATTTTTTTTTTAAAAAATTAAGAATAAGTCAGTATTGTTTACATGGATAGTGTTCATACCAATTCAATAAAAAAAAATTTACATTGGATATTTGACGGTACCATATTAAATACACATGCTTCTAAATTTATCTTTGTAACTATTTACTTAAGCATACCGGCAAATATTATATCCTTCTGATCCAAAAAGGTTTTAGATACATAGTTCAAATAAGCCATATATTAAAATGGTAACGAGCCATATATTAAAATGAAAGTAATTTACCATTTTAAGCCTGTTTTATACTGTAAAAATAATCCTGTAAAACTCAAAGTATAAAAAAAATGTTCCTTCCATTTAAACTTAATTTTTAATAATTTACCTGAAACGTGCGCAACTGTTCTTCGTCCAAGTATGTTGAGTACGAAGAAGAGCTTCAATATGTTCGCAGAAGTGAAGGAATTCAAAAGCAGAATTAGCTAAATAATTGTAAATAAAATTATCAAAATTATATTGTTAACAAAATTAATAAGTTGAATATTCGGGATTTCTTTCTATATAATAAATCAATTGCTTATTCAAAATATTAAACTGTAATTACATTAGTTTTGAAATATTCCTGGCAACTTAACTAAAGTTGACTTCATTCATTAAATTCATGAATTTAAGCACATGAATTACTCAGTACAAGGAATGAGTACATGAATTCAGTTTAATGGTTTCCTCTCGTAGGTGTGGTTTAGAAGTTTGGAAAGAGGATAACAACTCAGGTGTTGTCTTAGTCATTTGACCGCTATTCAAAAGTACGAGTTCCGTTCTAAAATAGCCCTAGTGTTGGTTTAAAATGGAACGTTAACAAAATTAAAACTAATTCGGTTTAACGGTGTTTCTTCTAAACAGCGATCTGGACATAGGCCCTTTTTTCAAGTTTAAATGTTTCCGTAGATAGTAAATAAATTTTTAGATTAATTTATTTTATAAAATTTTTATAACAAATACAGTTTGTAGTTGCCAGTTGTAAAAAAAAAATGTAGTTTAAGCTGTGATTTTTGTTACTAAAAAAGCAATTTGCAGAACTGCATCCATAGAAGTAACCATAACTGGTTACTAAGGCATACGGATTTATCTTATTGACAGGATCGCCGTGACAGCAACACTGGCAGGAACTAAGGTTGTGTCCCAAAGGCCATCACCAGCCACGATACAATCCTTCCTGTGGGAAGCACGTAGTATCATCGGTTGGGAGGTAGCTGATATCTACTATTTCTGTACTCACAAGAGTGGAGAGAACCAACCACTACACCGGAAGTTTCTCATCCTCGTAACTGAGGTGCTCCCTCCCCCCCGATGGGAGACATTCATAGAAACAAAATCTCTCAAACCCGAGAAATAAATGCCTTGTTAAGTGATAAAATGCTGTCACCACAAAACCTAAAAACAAAAGCGGCGATGAAAGATGTTCATTGAAATTATCCAGTAAATGAGATTTCAACAAATGCTTAATCTCTTTGCGGTCGAGCTAAATTTTAGTCAGTGAAGTAAGAATCAATCAAATAAAAATAACATAAAACGGAGAAGCAACTGTCCATTTTAGGTAGAGTTAAGTTAGTGGCTCTGACCACAGAAGTCTTAAATTTTGAAAGTAGTGAACGATTCGTATTTTAAAAAAATACACTTAAATGAGTCTTAAACAAATGTTTTTCTAGCTCTGTGGTTACGTTGAAGGCATGTAGTAATAAAAGGTTATATATATAACTATTTTTAAAATGTTTTTTAAGAAGTTACCCCGTGTTGAGAAGTACTTATTTAGTTTTTTTTTATTGTGTATGAATTTATGCCTCATGAATTAATGAATCATTTTAAAGGAATAATGATTAATACCGTAATGAAATCCGTGGACTCGACAATATCTTGTTTTCCGCAAAAGAACGTGCGTTTGCGTTATAAGATATAGGTTAATCGCATGATACTTTTCAGTAAAGCGTTATAAATCTTAATGTCGTCTTCTATTTCTCAAAAAAAAAAAAAGGAAAGTGAAAAAGGAATTTTTATAGTTTGTTAATTCTGCCATGATTTCTTCTTATATTCTGTTGAAGGAAATTAAACATTTTTGTATAAATAAATAAAAAAATTGTTTTTGAAATGAAAGCTAAAAATATTACAAATTTAACTGAATGTGATGACTTTTTCTGGAGAAGCTCTGTTTGTAACTATTTTCAAAAATGTATTTATGTCATTTTGAAAAAAACTTTTCAGTTGAAAAAAAACTACTTGGGCACGCGTTAGCGTTATGACCATAGAGCTGATTTATAAACTATTTCAACTCGATGGTTTTGACTTCTTCGCATTAACTCTGACCTTCATAAGGTATGAGGATAACAGGTGCAAGGCTTGTTCCATAGAAGTTGCTCTGTGTGTGCAGCATTATTGCATGCTAAATTCATTGAGGAACAAATTTTCTTTATTTGGTGGTGTTTAATTTGTAGAAAGGGTTTTAAATTAAATATCACCGTCGTCATCAGACGCCGGTTTGAAAGAAAGGATCGTATTAAATATTCGTTGTTAAGAAAAAGTAAATCAAAATTTTTATAGAGAAATATTTTTTATTTGAAAGCGCATAATTATTTTTATATGTTGCATTAAGCAACAATCTTTGGCAATGTTAGATTAGCAGGCTGATTTTTTTTTTATTTCTTAATAAAATAATTATTAAAGAAAGAAGAATTAACTAAGAACATCTTGCATGTAAAATGAATATACTAATGACATCAAAATGCACACGAAATATTTCTTTTAAATAGTTTTGCTTAATTTTCATAAATTCACATACATATATAATAGATATCGTCTGCAATCTTTTATTAAAAAATTAGGATTTCCATAAATATCTGAAAATTATAAGGAATTTATTTTGTTTTATCATCTGAAAATAAATTTTAATTTAATAAGATATGTCTTTTCATTTCGTTTATTTTCTAAAATTACAAATATTAATGATCAAAGAACATACATTAAATTTTGTTTTGAAATTTCTGCTAAAAAGGCGTTTGAAAAGTTACAAGAAATTTCCAAAGGCTTCTATTTATTAGAAACTGCAGAATTTGGTTAGTATAAAAGGTTTAAGAGTGATAGAAAATCCGTCGTAAATGATCGGCGATCTGGTAGACCAGTCACTCCGATAAATGATCAATATATAGATAAGGTCAGATTATTGGTGCTTGATGCTCATCGAGATACGTTTTCTCAAGCTGATTTCTTTTTAAAACATATTATTACCAGAGATTAAATTTGGATATATGCTTTTGATATAGAAACAACTGAATAATGATGCCAAGGTGAAGTTTGTATCAAAAGCGCTAAAAATTCAAGGTGATATCGACTGGTTTTAAGTCAGGACAAGGGTTGTTGACTGACTATGTTAGTGTTGTACATTACGAATTTCATATTACTGGTCAGATATTCAATAATTTCGTTTTTCTTTATACTGGAATTCTGATTACTTTCTGATCAGAATAGTACATTATGAAAGAAAGTTCCTTAGAATTTACGAACTTTATTCTAAGTATACTTTTTATTACTCCAGTATAAATTATTTTGGTTTGAAATCAACTTTTAATATCGAAAATTTTTAATAAATAAAAAGAATTATAAATATGAATCTATATATATTATATATTTATGATAAATATATTTATAATTATCTCACAACTTGTAATATAATCACCGCAATTGCTAAGGTATAGTCTATTTGAATTGCTAATGTAATGATTTAAACTTATAACTTTTAGATGAAATTACTTAGAAATTGACGCCTATATTTAACAGAAACTTTAGTTGATTGCAATAGAAATTTACATCATTAAAATTTCTTAGGCAAAATATATTTTGTTATGCGATTTTAAAAATTATAAATTAAATAAGTATACACTTGTCTTTACAAAATTGGAAAATATCTTGAAATGAGAGCATAATAAAAAGGAGAAAGGTTTAAATATTTATATTGGCGAAAACTATGAGAGAAACACACATTACGAAACAAGATTAATCACTCTTCTGATAAACAAGACTTCCAACGTGTTAAAAAATATTTCACTCAAAAATAAGTGAAGCAGAAGTTCAGAGTTTGTTTTATTTTATGCTAAGTAAAATTTGAAACCACTACGCAATAGTTGAAGCAGAAATGTTTTTAAAAAAAACAGATTGCATTTTTTTTTGTTGGAATTCTTACAACTGTGTGTGTATGGCAATATTATGAATTTTCGCACATGCACACGCACACACACACACACACATACACACAGAGAGAGAGAAAGAGAGAGAATAATGCACGTAGAATGAAGAATATAAAAAAATTCTACTTCTATGGGATAAATGGGATTTATTTTTTCACTATATATACTTATATACTGCCCAAACTCTCATTTATTCCAATAACACGTGGACTACCAAACATACTTTGAAAAAAAAATCTATGAATTACGAATTACTTTACTTTTGCAACTGATTACGAATGTAATATTTTTTTCCGCATTCAGTTTGCTTTTCTTTAAGAATTTAAATAGCAATTACCCTCCAAGAACAGTTGCAATGCATAGTTAATATTAACAAAACAGTATTCTCCATATTGCCAATAACGTATAATCATCCATTAAAATCACTTAAAATGCGACAAATGAAATTAAGTTTCAGTTTTGTCTAGACGGAAATGATTGCCGATTAGAGAATAAGCCGAAAAGTGAAACTTTATTATTTTTTTTTTAAATCGAAGAAAATGTTAAATTTTATGAAAATGTTAAAAATAATTATTTTTGAAAAAGATTTCCCTTATATTCCATAATTATTGATTTTTTTCATCATGAACACATTTAGTTCCCTATATTAAAGTTTGCAAAAGAATATAAGATAATAAATATTGTATAGATTTATAGTTTCCAGTTTTCTTCTCAAACCATCTGAATCTTTCTTAATGTTTATATTTGGGGCCTGATGAAACATACTGTGAATTATAGCATTTCTGCTGCCACCATTTTTATTGCTCTTAATTATAATTACATAATCACAATGTAAATCGCAATGTAACAAACAGTGATTGAATAGTAAAAATATGCTCATATTTAATACAAGCTTTGAGAATAACTAGCTTGTTACAAATTCTTTGATACCTAAATAAGTATACAGATTTCCTTAATCTTCTTATTAGTTTTTATAATCTATAATGACGATATGTTCCAGATTTTGATTCTATATTATGGAATGAAACTCTCTGTTAAGCTTGAATTAAATATGCCAGCATATTCTTTTTTCTATTTATAGTTAAATATCCGATACTAAAACTGATTTAAATTTTATTTTCATAAAAGTTAGATAAATATGTTAATTTTAAATAAAAGTGATTTACTGTGAACTTTTGCTGTATGGTTAAATTGATCAAGTGTCTTACGTCAGCCGTTGAAGTTTCTATTTTTGATTCTTCCTACGGGACTCAATAGTGCGCCGGAATTCAATTAAACGATTGGGATATTGTTTTCTTTATTTATTAATAAAAAGTTAGTATTAAAGAATAGCAACTGTATTTGAATTTAAAATTGTTAGCAATTTAGAATTTTTCCCTAGCATTTATTATACGTAGAAAGGTATTTACGAAACGTAAATATAATATCAAAATATATTATTTCCTCTTTTTGTGTTTCTTAAAAATTAATTAATGATTAATAAAATTGGTTAATTAAAATAATTAATGAATTTTACGTAGTTACGTTGTTTTGAATTATTATATATATTTACAATTTTTTTTTTAAATTATCCCCTTCTTCCTTCAAACGATTCTTGGAATAAAATTTTTAAAAAATCGGCCATTTTGTGTATACGCCCTTTCTGTGCCGAATATTTATACCATCCCTCTTAGAAGATCTCTTCGCTGTAGAAGGAAATTGCCGAATGTGGTTATTTATTCTGGAATGAGTCAGTTTTCTTAATTTAGAACGTTGGGAACCACGCAAGTGACGGGTGAAATAAAATCGTGATAAGAGCTCATCTAGAAATTAAAGACGGTGTCTTCTGATCGCGCCGTCCAACAGCCTAATTATGTCCACTTAGAGCAACGCTGATATCGAGCCAGGATGTTGTTGATTCAGCCTTTCGTTAGATTTGTCGTCTTTTTCAACTGACCTAGATGGAAACTGTATCTGACAGTTGTTACAACACAGTCCCTTCTTCATGTTTCTGTTTATTTAACTATCAGGAAGAGTTAAAAATGTTAAACAGTAAGTGAGAGTGTTTGTAGTCATGACTACACATCTCTTATCTTTGAGCATGATTGCTCATGTTTTGAGCTGGTAATATTTGTTATATATGTGCATGCATTCATACAATGAATATTGGGTTTTCCCTTAATTATAATGCGATGAACCGTTTTTCTATCGTCATAAATTTGTAGAATATCCAAACAAAAAAGCGATAAAGCTCTATATTTTATAAATTAGTGCTCCATTCTTTGCAGCTCTACTACAAGCAAGTCCATGGTGGTCTAGAATTTCATTAAATATGTGCAGAAGCATATTGTTTACTTGGTTATTATCTTTAATTGGGAAGCTAGAAGCTGTTTGTTTGTCATAATTCGCAAGGCTGTAATTATAATGCATTCACCCAAAGTTATAATGTTTTAATTTTTGAGAAATTATTGTTGCTTTTTATGATGAGTATTCGGTCCAGACCATAATAGTCTCGAATTTAGGTTATCAAATATACTGGCTGGCATAATACGTAAATAACATTCAAATGGTTCAGACACAATTAAACTAAAAAATTAGTTTGATACTGAGAATTACTACAAAGAAAATTTTATTTTCCAAAAAGACTTTGAAGTTCAGGCATCTAAGACATTTTTTTTTTCTCAAAGAAAATAGATTATCGGTGTAGAAATGAGTTTTACAAAATAAATTTTTATGTAATGCAATTAATTTACTGAAAGACAGCAAAGTCTAAGATAGATGTCAAGCTAATAAACAAAAGCAATTTCGGATAAGAGTAAGAATAAAATGACCCAAGTCATACATTTAATTTTAAAAAAAGAAATCTTGACCTCATTCCAATTAAAAACCTTATTAAAAAGCAAATATGATATCTATATATTTAAAAAAAAATGACAATATCAAAGAAATCGTGCCCAATCCCAAACCACGTGTCCTATTTGGCCACTTTTTTATTTTTTGTGAAAGTTCATGACTCTTAAATATTAGTATTGCATTTTATGTTTCGGTTCAGACCATCATAGTCTTGGTTATCAAGTATACAGACGGTCAGAATACATAAATAACATATAAACGGTTCAGACACAAATAAATTGAAAAATTAGTTTGATTTCAATATTTCAGTTTAATAATCGCCTATCCCTCCCCCCTCAATCCCTCTTTTCGAGAGATATCTCAGAAGTACTTCTCAGCTGCAGAATCTTTAAGGGAAAGAAATTTCCCCGACTCTACTAGTCATAAACATTGTGCCAATTTCACAAATTTTTATTTAATATAAAATTATTTAATTTTCCTTTGATACGTCATCAATGGCGGCCGGTTTTCACCATCTTCGGTTCTTCAGGGATATCTATAATATGTGTAATTTAATAACAGGACCGATTTCTTCGACATTTATATTCAACATTTAACTGCGATGCTTTTATAAACATAGATATCTAACCAGGTTTCTCTATGTGTATTGAGCAAGTAGCTTAACATGACTAAATTACTATTATTAATATGCTAGGAAAATAACCGGTCGCCGAAGGCTGCCAGTAATAATTATTACATTATACAAATGTTATATTAAAATAATTTTTATAAATTAAATATAGAGTTTCCCTATATGATAACAAATTAAACATAGAAAGACTTTAAAACACTAAAATAAAATTATATCATGAAGAATAATATCATAAATCGTTCATAGAATAGCAAAGCTCAGATGAAATAAAACTGATCTAATGTAAAAATTTGAATAATTTAATAAGCTTTAAAATATTTAATATCTATAAAGCCACTGAATGAAACGAAAAAATAGTATTAAAAAAGTGAAATTCTATTTTTAAATTATCAGAAAATATTCAAAATAATAGCCCTAAATTACTTGAAAATCAAATACTAATGAGAAATGAACAGAGAGGAAAGGCAAGGAAAAAAATCTGGTAATAGTACCCCTCCCCCAAATGAATGAGTACTCTTTTATTTCTCTATCACTTAAGCAGCTATTGTAAAATGCTCAATTTTCATTACTGAAATCAGCAAACACAACTATTAAATATTGGGAGCTGTCAGAAAATTTCAAATTCTCAATCAGCTGCAACGTAATAGTTTTCAATAAATAAATACAAAAAATTTTCAGTTTTATTTTCTTGTGTGCTGGGTATGGGAGAAAATATTGAAATCATCAAAAAATTCGGCCTTTAGATTTTTAGGAATTAAAAATTCTAGACCTCCTTGAATTCGAAAAGCATATTTTTGGAAAATGTTTGCCTGTCTAACTAGGACATAGGTAACTCAAAAACGTTTCAATCTAGACCGATGGAATCTTTATTCTGGTTCTGTATTCCAAATTTGTATATTTCCATCCAATTTTGAGCAAAATATATTTAGAAAAAGTATGCCTGCCTGACTATTAATAAATTAACTACAAAACAAAGAAAACTAGATGAATAAAATTCGGCACACCTATTTAAAATCTATATTATAGACACCTATGAAACTTTGAGCTAAACTCAGCAAAGGATTGAGTATCTGCTGGTCTCTATTTTCAGAAGCATATAAACGCGATAAATCAAAAACGCAATGACTTAAATACATCGAATTCGGTATATTGCCATTACTGGATGCCTTTGATACTTTGATTAGCTGTATTTTTGGTATTTGTACTGCAATTGTTGTTCTGTGAAAAATTTTGGATTCAACCGATTAAGAAAAAAATGCATCTAAAACATAAGTTCACCTTTATCAAAGAGTATGCAAGAAAGCTTTGGAGAGACCACTTCAGCTAGTTCAAAGACCTTTTTTGCAAAGAATTTTATTTTCTTAAATAATATCTCATCTACAGCTAGCCAGCAACTAATAGTTCTCTTACGGTAGTGGACCTCGTTAGACATGAGAACTCTTAAGATGTTAATTTCTATAGGCAGTTTTTACTGAATAACTCAACTTTAAAAAAACAAAAACATTATGATTAATGTTATTCCTCTGAATTGGCAATAGGAAACCGTTACATCAAGAGATGTTTGAGGAGTAATATTTGTCATGCAGGATGGGGAAACTTTCATATTACTGTAGCAAATAAGGGACTATTTTGATTGAATTCTATTAAACAATTGATTAACCAGCATTGATACATTAAAACGGAAACTATTTTTTATTTGAGAAAAGCTACTTTTACTATTTTTTTACTTAATCCTTTTTTTTTTATTTAATCCTTCTTCTTAAATTTGTTCTTAGAACAGTTTTTATTTAAAGATCTCGGATTTTTAAACTCTGTTTATGAAGATCGTTTTCGAATCTTAAAATATAAATTTAAGAGGACGGTGGATTCTTTTAGGCACTTTTGCAAATTGTTCACTTAGGTTATAAAATTTTTTATGCACATGTATTAAAATATTAATATGTCAAATGACTTTAAATAACTCCGTAAAATGATATTATATTATTTTTAAAAATTAAAAAATGCATAATTTCAAAATATTACAGGGGATTTAATTTTTCTATCATATTTTCCTTATTATCCGATATAAAATTATCTGCAACAAAACTGGGTGTGACTTTGTTATTCCAATTTTTAAAAAACTAGAAAAGTTTTTGTGAACACTCACTAAAGTTTCATAAGAATTTTTTTTCAGAGTTAAAATTGACTTTTACTTATCTCAAAGAACTCGAATAAGCAGGTTGATTTTTTTGCTATGTTTAACCGAGATCTTCATTAACAATTTTATTTAATTTTTTTCAAAAATTAAGTCATTAAAAGCATTTTAAATATATTTAAATCCAATTAGAGCATCATTTTGAGAAAACCCATTAAATTTTTATTTTCTCTAGGCCCTTTAAATAAACATTTTATTGAAAATTTACATTTTATTACATTATTTTAATTACATATAAACATATATTTTAGTGACGGAAAAAAAGAGAAAATTTTATATTTTCTTCTTTTTTCAATTACTTATTTATTCACCCTTAATAGTGTTGTGATCTAAAAATAGCAAGAAAATTTAATTGCTCCCTGTTTCACGTATAGTTGCTGAAATATTCTTTCTTCCCTTATGACCTTTCAACTCTCGGTGTTTAAAATTGGTAAGTTTTTTCTGTGAAATTTCTTTGTGAGATCCGCTCATTAATTTAAATCCCCTTTGTTTAGGATTGAGTTTGGAATCATCTGGACACATGCATCTTGCGAAGGTGAGTTTTTTAATTAGCTGTGATTGGTTAAATTAGCTTAATAAGCTATGATTGGTTAAATATAATTTTTTCTGGTAATTTCCTGCCTTAATAAGCTTTTCATTGTTTTAGGTGAACAATGAATTTTGCTTTATACTTGGTTTGGTGGCAAAATTTAATTTTTTATGATTTTCTCAGATGGGAGGTTAAATGCTTTATCATTCAAAATAGTTGTACTTTTTGGTGACATGAAAGATTTGATGTAAAATTAAAATGTTGATGAAGAATTTGGATACTTAAATTATTCTTTCTTGAGCTCTGAAAAGAACCATGACTGAGACCAGATTGATGTGAGTTCTTTGAAGGAGAAAGACGGTCTGCGCGTGAAAGGGCTAATTTACAAAATGGTAGGCCTGAAAAGTCGTGCTCCTGTTAGTTCATTTTCTTGACCTGATGAAGATGGCGTGTATGTTTTTAGGTTGGATGAAGTTGTACTTGCTAGTCATTGTCTGAATCAGTCGAATCCAGTAATATTCAGATTTCCCATTGTTCTTGGACTCGAATGAGGCTTGGAACTGGATGATGTTGTTGCTGGGAAATACTCGACTTATCTTGCTTTCGCAGTTTATGGAAAATGAGGATAGATCCAGTTTAGATAAATCGTCTGTTAATATCTTTTTCACTTTCCAAGACATGATTCCGTAACCCATATGCTGTAATTAAGAGTTAACACAAATCTAAACTAAAATAAAAATGTGAACAATTTTGTAATTTAATCTTCTTTATCTCTTTTGTAAATTATAAGATTTTAAATTAATGTCTTTTATGTATGGGAAGAAATAAGTACTGTTTAATTCTATCAGGATTAATTATTATTTAATTTGAGATGAATGTTTTCATATTTTTTTTGAATGTAAATAATTAATCATCAGGGTTCCATCCAATTTCCCTTTTGATAGTTTAGCTCATGATAAATTCGTTATAACAGTCACACTCTAAAACTCAATAACACTAAGCACAAGTAAGTAGGAGTACAGCCACTCACCCTAAACATTTATTTTAATTTTGGTTTATTTAGTGCTTAGTGTTAATTAAGCTTTAGAGTGTGACAGTTATGTTGAGTGAATTATGAACTAAAATTTCAGATGTGAAATTTAATACATAATCCAGAATAATTTCGTTCTTATTTTTATATAATCTAATAAATGTGCTTTATTCGTTTAAACATTGACTCTGTAATTTTTCATTCCTATATAAAAGAAAGCTGGAGAATTAATTTTCTTTCTACAAAAACACAACTCAATTTCCTATATAACAAATTAGTTTATATAATCATATTTTTGATAATCTAAGTGTTTTAGTTTTCAAGTGGCAGTTACATTAATTCGAAGTGGCAGCAATGATCTCATCGTCGCTTCGCCACTCTCACTATTGAATACCGCGTTGATAGAATGCATGAAATAAGATCTTTGAGCTCGATATCAGGTCTAGTCAGCAAAGTCAGAACACCTATAGACAAAAAAATCGCAGAAATCCGAATTAAAAAGCTTAGAAATTTGTGCAAATACAATAATCAGTTTCATCAATAATGGTAGGAAAACAACGTTAAATAATTCGAGTATTTCTGATAATTGCTAAAATTCTACATTTGTGTGCATTAATAAGAATGGGTCTTAATTTCAGTTATATATTTGAATTTTGCGCAAGACCGCGAAAGCCGTTAGTCCTCAGATATTTGTTTTCAGTGTCCCGCACAGGATAGTTGCGTATTTCATAGTATAATAAATAAATTAGGGAATTGTGTGTTATTAATCCCCATTTCGTTGACGAGCAGTAATTACGGGAGAGTCATTTTAGCAACTAGTTGCATACAAATACCAAAGAAAAAAAACGAATACTATTTTTGATGCCTTTTTGCCAACCGACTGAAATTAAAATGTAACACAGAACTCAATTGTAGTGTCAAGAACACATATCAAATTCAATTTATCTAAATTTCAGGACTTTGTTTTTAAATTATGGTGCGAAAATTAAGGTAAAGTGGCTTATGCGTGTTCAAATTAAGAAGAGCCAAAAGTTTTAACAACCACAACATTTATTTAAAAATAGCCTTAAAACTTCACCATAACAAAAACAATTCTCTAAGATACTCTTGCTGCAGAGCGAAGTGAAAATACTGGCGCGAGCTTTTTCAATGGAACAAAGATGGTGTTGCCACATGCTTGACAAATGCTAGAAACACAAAAACCTTACGGCACCACAGTACTCTCCCACCGTCTCCAGAGACAAAAAAAAGTTTGCAAACACTAGTACAAAAAATAGTTTAAACATAAAAATCATTCATTAACGAAATCTTACATTGCGACCTGAGCGGGTCGTGTATGCCTTAGTTCAATTAGGTACACTACAAGTATCTGAATTAAAAAAGAATGCAGGTTTCAACCGGTCTATTGTCACTTCTTTATTGTTGATTAAGAGAGTGAAAAATTTCTCTGATGATTTACGACTTCAAATTGTCCCAGGTATGGCTGTGAACGGAGTCTTCTCACACAATCTTTTCTTAGAAACATGTGCGTTGAAGTAGGCAAGTCCTTGTGCACAAAAACGTTTTGTTGGCCATGTCGTGACATCGTCTCTAGCTTAAATTTACTTATCAATAAACTGACGGAGAAAGTCTTCTTCTGTAACAGAGGGTCTTTCTTCTCTGAAAAACTGTCCGGGTAGTCGCAGGGCGGAACCGAAAACCATCTCAGCTGGAGATGCAGAAATGTCTTTTTTGAACGAGGCAAGATAGCAGGCAAAACTTCAGTCCATTTCTCAGTAGCATGGTACATGATTGCTACCTTTAACTGTCGATGAAACCTTTCCACCGCTTTGTTGGCTCAAGGGTAATAGGCCGCTTTTCGGGTTCGGTGGGTGAACAGGAACTGCGTGAAAACTTTGAAGAGGTGTCCGTCGAAGTTACAGCCTTGGTCCGTTTTTTGAACTCCGATATTCCAAAGCGGGAAATCCAGCCGACGAAGAGGGTCTTGGCCATGGTTTCAGTGCTCTGGTCAGGCATAGGAAATGCTTCAGGCAATCTGGTGAACCGGTCGACGACTATAAGGAGGTACTGGCATCCGTTGGAGGGTGGAAGAGGACCGTCGATGTCGCGGTTTACGTGGGAAAACCTTGCAGAGGGAAGAGGAAAGGTACCCATACTGCTTTTTGTGTGGCGGTGGACCTTCGATTGTTGGAAATAGAGGCACGCTCGGGTCTACATGGTGATGTCTCGTCTCAAGTCTTTCCAGATGAAGCGCTTTCGTATGAGATCTAAGCTGGCTTTTACTCCAGGATGATGAAGTTGGTGAATGGTTATGAAAACAGATTCAAGGAAACCAAGGGGAGCGTAAAGTCTTAAAGTTCCCATTGAAATGTCACAATACAGTTTAGGACTATTGGGTTCGATTTGAAGAACTTTAAATTCAAATTTAGGACCAGATTTAAAAAAAAATTAAGTTCTTTATCCTCAGTTTGTGTACATGCCATGCCTTGATAACCAAAACAGTTGGAAACTGCAATGATAGAAACTCGGGACAGTGCATCGGCTACATAATTGCTCTCCCCGCTTACATAACAGATATCCGTGGTGAACTGAGAAATAAATTCGAGGTGACGACGCTGTCTAGGAACTGTTATTGTTAACTTTATGAAAAACAAAAGTCAGGGGTTTCTGATCAGTTAGAACTTTAAACTGCCTACCTTATAGCATGTGACGGAAGTGTTTTACCACGCTGTAAATTGCCAACATTTCCCTGTCATATGTAGAGTACTTCTTTTCGGTGTCGGTCAGCTTCCTTGAGAAGAATGATAGGGGCCTGTGTAACTGCACCATAGGTTTGCTGCAAGATTGCTCCTATAGCGTAATCCGATGCGTCGACTGCAACGGATAGGATGGCTTCCATCTTCGGGTAGGCTAGAACTGTAGCTTGGACTATATAATTCTTGTACTATTCAAAGACTGATTTTGCCTCGTTTGACAACTCGATAGTAGAATTGTCCTTCAGCTTTCCTTTGCAGAGATCATGCAGGGGTGCTTGATCATCGGCCGTCACTAACGAATACTTGCAGCGACAAATCGCAGCACTTCAGGAAGCAGTACAACAGCTGACTCGCAGGCAAGAAGGTAGCAAGTACAGCAGACACAGACGCTCCAACTCAAAGGGTCCAAGTAGAAACCAATCAAATTCCCAGTCTCGTGGAACGTGTTGGTATCACGCACGATTCGGTGTTAAAGCTGAAAAGTGCGTCCAACCCTGTTCCATTCAGAGAAACTAAATGCATCCCCTGTTGTAGCGACGACCGGGGATGAGTAGAAGTTCGCTCGCCTATTTGTACATGATAGGAGATCTGGATTCATGTTTCTGGGGAATACTGGAGTGAGTGTTTTGCCTTGCAAGAGTTCCCCTATTTAAAGATCCTGATCCAAACTTCACTCTTTACGCATCTAACGAGATCCGGATCCCAACCTTCGGCAGCAAAGAACTCACACTAGATTTCGGCATGCACCGATTATTCTCTTAGTCCTACTTCCTGGCTTATGTGATAAAAACCATCCTGGTAGCTTACTTTCTTCAGAATTATTATTTACTAGTCGCCATAAAGAACGGTTGATCTACAGGTTGGCATCTGTCGCTGCCGAGGTTCCAGCGCTCACGGACCATCCTTGGGACTGAAGACCGTAAGCGACTCTCCCCGTATCACAAAGCAGTCATCAGTCTTGTCCAACCCAGCCTTCCTTGGGAATAAACACAGGAAGCACGATATTACTCACTGCATCCTGACGAAAGAACCGCCAGTGTTTGCCAAGGTTCGGCGTCTTTCACCCAAGAAGCTGGCTGCTTCCATGAAGGCGATACAATTTTTGTTTGACAAAGGCATTATACGCCCTTCAAATAGCCCTTGGTCTTCTCCAATCCCCATGATGCTAAAGAAGAATGGCGAGTATAGGTTGTGTGGAGGCTATCGCTGACTTAACGCCCTCACCATCCCCGAACAGTACACGATCCCTCATTTGCATAATTTTCCTTTTGGATTGCAGTGCAAAGCCATCTTCTCCAAGCTCGACCTGGTGAACGCCTACCAACAGTTACCTTTGGAAGAGGAATCCATCAAGAAGTCAGCAATCATCACCACGTTCGGTTCCTTTGTGTATGTCTGGATGTGCTTTGGACTGTCAAACGCAGCCCGAAGTTTCCCATGATTTATCGAAAACGTCTTTAGAGGTCTAAATTGCTACGTCTACCTCGATTATGTGTTAATAGCATCTGAAGTCCGAGGAGCAGCATCTCAAGGACCTGGAAGAAGTCTTCAAGCGTCTTAACAGCTATGGTATTATTCTAAACCCTGAAAAGTGTCTTTTCTGGCAAAAAAAAAAATTGAGTTCTTGGGGCAATTGGTTTCAAACAAAGGAGTTTCTCTACTACCCAGGAAAGTCAAAACCCTGCGGAATTACCCACTGCCCAAGACGGTAAACTAGCTGCGTAGATTCGAAGCTATCTTGAACTTCTGCTACAGGTTCCTGAAAATTATTGCCAACGACCAAGCAAAACTGTTGTGCTGCTTCCTGAAGTGCAACGATTTGTCGATGCAAGGAGTCGTTAGTGACGGCTGACGATGAACATGTCTGTACCTCTCCGGCAGATTCTGGAACTTCGGATATTTTATCGGCAATTTCCGACATTAACTCCAGAGAGTCACCACTAACTGCCAAGATTTGTTGCATGATAACTGGCAAACGTTGAATTCATATGGATTTAAGAACTTGATTAGTTACCCTAGCGGCACCATCCAAAATTCTCATCTCCTGAAGTAGCCACAAGGGTAGTCTTACTCCTAAGTTGATATCTTTAAGAACGGTTTTCAATATGGCATCTTCAGATGAGAAAATTTTTGTTAAAATTCTAGATTTTAGATTGAGGTAGGAATCGTTAATGACAGCAACGCGAACTATGTCGGCAACGTGAGCCAATACTTTGATCTAGGGACGATACGACGCAAAGGAATTCATCCTGTTATCTTCGATGCCGGATACCTCGAAACCCGACTCGATTCGCAAAAACCAAAGGTCCATGTCTGTCTTCCGGAAAGTAGATGATCATCTCCAACTTCCAATGCAGGTAAGGTTTCCAAGAATAATTCAGGTTCAGTTTCAGTCACGGTAACAAGATCGAGGTTCAAATCCTCGATCCAAAAAGAGAAAAATCCTGCAGCTCCGGTTACAAGTGACTTTCACAACACCAGGGTTAACTCCAGAAAAATGCCTTCGTAAACAAAATTTTAAATACTAAAATCCTGATTATTACATTTAAACAGCAGGTCACCAGTTATTATAGAGCAGAAATTAAGGTAAAGTGGCTTATGCATGTTCAAATTAAGAGGAGCCAAAAGCTTTAACAACAACAATGTTTATTTAAAAAATAACCTTAAAATTTCACCATAACAAAAACAAGAATTCTTTAAGAGATTTGTGCTGCAGAGTGCCGTGAAAATGCTGGTGCGAGCTGTTTTAATGGAACAAAGAGGGTGTTGCCACAAGCTTGATAAATGCTTGAAACACACACACAAACACACACAAAACTTCCGTACGGCACCACAAGATTATCGATCACCGAGCCTTTGCTAGATTTGGTTCCAAATGTAGCATAGATTCTACACTTTATATGCTAAATCTGTATACTTAATGTTATCTACTGTACTTATCATTAAATCTGTGTACTAAATGTTATCCATCCTCTCTATTTATCATAATATTTTACATTCTAACGCCGGATAGACAGACTTCATGTGAATGAATTTCTTTCAAAATTTGGCAAAAATCTATTCATTTGGTTTAAAGTCCTTATACCAAATTTCAGCCATCAAGCGTAAAGCGATTTAAAGTTGTAGTATTCACACGTAAACATAAAATTCCTTTTTTTTAATTCAGGGAGATCTCTAACCTCGAGTTTAAATTCTTTTTGCGATTTTATGTACTCCATATAAGAGAAAATTAAATAGATAAACTTTTCAGATACTACTTTAACACATGAAGTTTTTAAAGCGAATGTCTGTAGACATAAAACTCTAGAGAAATACTTTTGCATAAAGGAAGAAGCATGATCTCATTTTCAGTAAAGCAGATACTATCTGACAAAAAAAAGTCCCGTAACTGTTTTCGCATGTTCGGTTCAAGGTCAATTAATTCACAGAATGCCTAATTAATCATTAATCTCCTTTATAAGAATAAAATCTAATTGCAAATCCATGTTTGTGTCGGCACTTAGATCAAAAGACTTGGGGAAGGGGGAGGGGTAAGAGGTGCTTTTTTTTTCCTTCTGCCGATGGTATCTTTTAATTCTTGCTGATAAATATCTTAGGATATTTACATGCAATAAAAAAGTGTCACTGCAGTATAAAGGAATGCTTTCTCGTAAATCTTTGGAAAAAAAGAATGTGCAGCAGATTTCAGTAGAAATGAGACACTACAAAATTAATGATTTCATTACACTTTCAAGGTCCTTCCCTAAAAGGAGAGATAAATTTAGAATGCAAGTAAAATTGTAGCATAAATTATTCAGATTAAGTCTTGTATAAATAATGAAAAATTATGGTGTTATTGATGCGAAATAAACACTTATTACTTTTAATCCTTTAAAGAAAAAAAATGGTATTCAACGTTTTATTCATTGTCCTTTTTCTAACGGAAAAATTTCATGAATTAGTTTGCATAATCAGAGTGAGTTAAAAATAAATGAAAGTCACTGAATTGAATGATTAAAATTCTGAATTATTTAGAATAAGAAAAAAATATTGCCTTTCTGTTTTATTATTTTTAATTTGAATTATCATTTGTGTTTCAAAGAACAGAAAGCAGAAAAAAGAAAGATTTTTATTTCGATTAAGTAAAAGAAACTAATGGCGAACTTTTAAAAGTTTTGGAATCTTTGAATTTTTAATTTACATTCATGTCCATAAATTAAGGATAATGCAAGTTCAGAAAAAGAAAGAGTCAGAAGTAAAACAAATTGGACTTACTTGTAAAGCCTATTTATTAAAGAAAAGGTAAAGAGAAAAAAAGATACTATATTTTTGATATCATTAATAAAAATTGCGATTGTTTGCTCCCGGGAACAAGTTACAAGAAAAACCTATTTACAAAAACTAATATTACATGGTTGGTATGATGGTAAATACATATTATGTCTCCCAGACGATGCAATACAGTCCGTACAACGCCTAGGCATGCTGAGTATCAATTTATCGATCTGATCTTGGGGAATATTACACCACTCTTCAAGCAATGCCGGTAAACATGTAGGAGGTGGTGGACGGGCTGCAACTCGTCGGTCAAGCATGTGCCCCATATGCTCTACTGAATTCAAGTCCGGTGAGAATGCTGGCCAGTGATATCCTCCGATCGAAGGCATTCGTCTACGATGTTTGCACGGTGAGGACGGACATTTTCATCCATAAACACGAATTCTGCGCCCATGGCGCCCCGTAGCAAACGTACATGTTGTTCCAGAATGACCTCTGCCCTAAGCGTCTGTACACGGTCTGTCTTGAAACTGTCGTTGGTGAGTTAAGCGGTGGATGAAGAGAGTGTCGCTAGTGGCTGAAGAGAGCTGACGAGACAGGTCTGACGCCGTCTGTTTCTTTTGACAGTAATTGCCAAATACCGGTCCTCATTTGGCGTTGTAACTCGGGAGCGTCCTGTGCTGTAATATCTACTCACATTACCATCATCTTGGAATTGTTGCCAAAGCCTGGAGATGACCCTCTGGGCGATTCAAGTTCTTCGGATACTTCCAGCTGTGTACGCCCACATTCCAGACGACCGATAATTCTACAACGTAAAAAATCATCCAAATGCGTTCTTTGTGTCTTAACTATGCTATTATTGCACTGAAAAGCTTATAAAGCGCTTGCGAACACTTTTACTTCTTTGCCTGTATTCCTTATACACTCTCGTCATTGTGACGTACTATCGGTGTCATCTGATGGCTTCCTGTAATTTGCGTATGATTTTTTGAAGATGTGTGTAGTCATTTTACGGGTGATATAAGTATTTTAGAGTTCGATTTCCTTGTGACTGAATTATCCTTAATTTAAGGACATAAGTGTAAAATGATAAAAAAATGTGCATACATTTACTCTGAAACATCTGGGCTTTTAAAGATCTTTAAAGAAAGTATCATAGTTATCTAAAATTATTCTATATATTTTATTTTTGTTAACGAATACAAAGTAAAAATGGGATATAATTAAAAGAATTGGATATTTGGAAAAAATTGTGTCAATCATCTGCATAAATGTAAATATTGATGAAAAACATTTACATCAAAATGCCTCAAATATTTAATTATCGATAACTAAAATTGGATTAATTGTTGTTGACTATATTCCTCAAATCTATTCATATGAAACCTCAAATCTAAAAAGAGTTCTGAGAAAAATTTCTAGTAATTCTATTTCAAAGAGAAAACATTGCACAAATTTATATTAGGCTTAAGTCAAGAATTTTTATATTCAATCTATAAGAGGTTTTAATTTCAATCCTAATTAACTATTAGTCTAAAGAAATAGGATAAACAATTTGTATTTGGCTCATATAAATAAAAATTTGACTACCCTTTCTATAAGCTTGTTACATAAAATTGACCATGGTAGAAAAATGAATTTCTAGGTTTATAGTAGTGTTTTTTTTTTTAAATTAAAATTTTACTTAAAAGATTACCGATATCATGATAAGACAACTTAGTCTCTTTGGCTCAGACACTTAAAATTTATTTTTTTTTAAATAAACATATTTAAATCTTTAGTAAAGCTATTCTCTAATGCGAAAATAAATGAAAATTAATATTGTTCGTCAAAACTCTTCAATGGTCGCATAAGTATTTACTGGTGAAACTTTTTACTGCTTTGTTTTTTGAGAAATTTTGATAAGTTATTAATTTCTAAATATGATTATGTGAGTCCTTACGAATTTTTTAGGAGTTAAATATATCAAACATTTCAAGAGAATTTAGTCAATGCAGGAATGTCAGAAAAAGTCGACATGTATTCCAAAAATTTTTAGTAAGGTCGGATTAATAACCATATGGGTAATTATACTTGTTATAACGTCCTCCCATATTTTTAAAAATAAAAAATAAGGTATACAATGTATAGAATATCCCTAATAAATTCTCGGTACTCGCTATTTTGATAAATTTGATACACATTTTGAAGCGAGATTTTCTAGTAATATGTGGTAATATCATGAACTGCAATCAGTAATATTTTGAACTGCAAAGATGAATTCAACTCCGTGATAGTGTTGTGAGAGAATCATTTTTTTCATTCCAAGAAATAATGAGTGTCCTGAAGTTCAAACCAGCTTTATTTTGGTTTATTTTTGCTCTAATTAAAGTTTTTCAGTTATTCTATGAATAACATCCCGTGATTTGGAAGATAAAAGTTTCTAGGTTTCAAGAACAGAGAAATTGCTTATTTAGTGACAGTAAAGTTTTTTTTTTTCTTTCGTGTATGCGAAATATAGGAAAGGTATAGTAATAGTCAAAAAATTCCAATTCACAATTTTAATAAATTTCCATTTTTTAGCTCTCCATGAGTTTGCTAAACTCATTTTTGTCATTATGTCTATTTGTGAACAGGTTAGTTAAAAAAAGCTTTGTACAAGAACGATATATGTAAAAAAATCGGTATTTACACTTTAGTCCACATTTCTATCAATATTAAAAAGAAATCGATTTAAAAGGAGTGTCGGGCTGTTCAAACTTTGAAAAATCTCCACGTTTCAACTCTCTCTGAGTTCGCCAAACTCATTTATGAACAAGAAATTAAGAAACGCTTTGTATAAGACAGATAAAATTTAATATTTAGATTTTAGATCCCATTTTTTTATTTCTATCAAATTTTGAATGAAATCCATTTAAAGGAAATTTATATACCATGCTATTTAAATTTTGACAAATCTCCACATTCCAGCTCTCTGAGCTCGTCAAACTCATTTTTGCCATTATGACTTTCGAGAACAAGATAATTCAAAAACACTTTGTACAAGACAGATGAAATTTAATATTTAGACTTTAGACCCCATTTATATATTTCTTTAGAAGGAAGGAAGGGTTTATTAGGATTTTAAAGGAAGTGAGTCTGTCAGGCTGTTAAAGTCAGACTACAAAACATAACATTCTAGGTAGATAAAATTTGGTACAAGGCTGTTGCTTATAAAATGTAAGCTATCATATCATTTTAAACTAAATCTGTCAAAGGATCGGACGGTCTGTACTATTGCGTGCATGTAAACGTGGTAACTCATAAACGCAATGAAATTCAACATCTTGTGATCTTGTGATGGCAATCATAGTTCCATGTCAGTATTTGGTTACAACCAGTCGAGAAGAAGTCGCATCAAAATTCATTTCTCGCTATAGATTCAGAAAAACCCCTATATTCACGCCATAGATCTGTATTTTCTTATTATAATTCTCCAATGAATTGTCAGGCATTCGAGGCATTTATGCTGTGGGTATGACCTTTAGAAGAGAATTTGAGAAAATTTTTGGAAAAAGCACTTTTGCTGGTTCTTCTGGAACAGAAACCGTGAATGGCTTGAGACTCTCTAGCGACTTGGAACTAAATATGGAATTAATGACAAACTTGAACAAACTTTGCTACAATGTATCTTTTAATTGTAACGATTAAGCATTTAATATCTCTAACAGTTAAGATAAATGTTCGGTTTAAGGCCGAGCCAATCGTCAAAATCGTGCCAGTCGGCCAAAAACTCGCCAAACGTCCACCATTTAAGATGGCCAACAGAAATGGTAACAAATAGCTTTTTAGTTGAAATATAAAATTGTCACGATTACATCTAGTGAGAAATCATCCGAAAATATTTTAACTTCAGCGACCACAGGCTAAAATCTAGCCTTAATAGTAATTCCTAACTAAATAGAATTTAGATAATCTGTAAATTAATAATTTTCACAAAATATGAGGCAAATTCAATGTTGAGAATACAAACGCGCATATAATTAAACATATAGTTTGAAAATATTTTAAATATGTTTATTTTTAAATAGATTTCTATTAAATAAGAACTCAAGCTGAAATTATTTATTATATGTATATTGGGAACATTAAAACTTCAATACATCCAAAATATAAACAAGATTAGACATAACAGCTAAGAAAATGAAGTTTAAAAGACATCTTTTAAAACACCTATCAAAAGGTGCAATATACCAAATTCAACAAAAAAAGCTGTGTAACGAAATAAAGACTAGATATGTATGAAGAAAATAATTACAGCTTTGGTAAAATCAAATCAATTTTAAATATAATTAAACTCGAAAATGGGCTTGATATTTCAATGACAAATAAATGTTGTGAAAAGTGTTTAAATTTAAAAATTGATTATAGTTAGATAAATAGTTTTTAAAAATGGCATTAAAATGCATTTTCAAATTTTAAGATAATGTCAAAATGATTTTGTACTATGATTTATACCGTAAAGAGAGAAAACGCGAAATCCTTTAACCTCATTTCACTTCCTCTGTAAAAACTTTTTAATAACACGGTAAATCTTACTATTTGCTGAGGCATGTGTACCAAATTACATGTTTCTTTTAAGGGGTGTAAAAAGTAAGAAGTTCAAACATACAAATAAACGGATTTTCAATTCTGTATTTATATATTATGATAAGTAATTCATCATAATGAATAATTTTTCTTTCAATTTTAAAGCTACTAATAATAGTAAACGAATATAAATATGTTGCGTTTGGCAATGATGAACTAAATGAAATTTTTACTATAAAAATGTTCTGATCAGGAAAATCTATCATATGGAATTTTCAAAATAAAATATTCCAATCTGGAAATACTATAGTTTAGGTCGCTAATATGAAATACATATTATAATACTAATATGCATTCTCTGCTAATAATAAATAAGAAGGTGTATGCTCTCTAATGAATAGACTGTTTTTCTAATCTCCAGATATATTTTAAAATGTGAAAAAAAGGTGATTTTTTAAAAAGTTATAACTAAAAAAGTAAGCAGGTGTTTTGCGTAATAAGTTTGATTATTACTTAATATATTATTGAAAAAATGATTTTTATATTTTAAAATATAATAAATTGCCTATTAATAATACAAAAATAGTTATCTTGAAATTTTTTCTTTATTTTCAATAATTCTTTACAAATTATACACAATAAATTTTAACAACACACTTCATTGTTGTAATGAAATTTTAAAAAAATTGTTTTTATTGCTTAATCAAGTATTTAAACGTTTTTTTCTTCTATTATGAATGCCAAGGAAGAAAGATTCTGCTAATTATCTGCGAAATGTACTTAGAAGGTGAAATTACATTTTACAGAAGACAACGTACAATTTGAAACAATTTACCTAGACACTTTAGGTTTTATGGCTATACGATGCCATGGAACACGACTGCAATCGGAAAGTTCATGCAAAAGATAAACAGACTAGGTATATGGCTGTTAACACTTTCAACGCTACCGACGAGATATCTCGTCTTTCAGGTACTTCCAAATTACAGATTTCTGTGGGCTAAAATTTGTGATGAAAAAAGTAAAGGTATTCTTCAGATATGTATTAGAAAGTTCAACATATCTAAACAGGCATAAGAGACACATTTTAGCCCACAGAAACCTGTAATTGGAAGTATCTGAAAGACCAGTTATCTCGTCGGTAGCGTTGAAAGTGTTAAAATACCCCGTCTTTTATTTCTGCCACAATTTAATGTCTAATAAAATTTTGAAGGGGGAATTAGGATTGAAAATTAATGATCATGGTCATAACAGATTTTATTAAAATTTAACACAGCCATTATTCCTGGTGAACCAGCTAATTGTCAAAGACGAGTAGTATTAAATGAGCTTAAATGTAGTTAGAAAATTTCATAGAATTTTTCGTATTTCTATGTAAGGATTTTCTTTCATTATTAAAAGCCAGATAAAAAACAACATGATTATTATTTACACAATTTATATGAGGAATCAGAAAGTGAAATTACTTTAAAAAATTGAAGACATAGTGCATTACGTAATTACGTATTGTGTTATTGTATGGAGTATAATATGTAGTTGTTAATTGTAAGAAATTTATTGAAATTTAAAAGATATTATAAAACATTTGATATCGATTTCTAGACTCTTAAGTTCTTAATGATATGATATCACAAAATTCGACTTCATTAAAAAAGTTTTTTCTTTAAAAAAAATATTTGTGCATTTATTAAAAAAATACTTTTTTTAATATCCGTGCCAATTCGACGATTTCAAGTACTCTTTTGAGGAAATCCTAAGCATCAAATTAAGAATCATATATTGTATTAAAATGAAAGGCATCCAATATTTCACGTGAATCAACTAGTCGCAAGAGGTGGCTAGTATTTAAAGAAAAACTCTTATTAAATATAAAATGACAAATATATAAATTAGCAAAAAATAGCTCCAAAAATAACAACAACAAAAAAACCCTCTGAAAACTAATATTAGTATTTTTCATTATACTAGAAAAATCAAATTAAAATAAATCAAAATTTATTCAAGGAATTAATCATATTTTCCTAGCTAAAATTTTCTGATCGGGATATTTCACATTATATAACGTATACATCATTAGGTACACATAATTTCTAAGATATCTGATCGGGATATTTCACATTATATAACGTATACATCATTAGGTACACATAATTTCTAAGATATCTAACGAATTAATGTAAAAGGCCTCAGACAAAAATCCAAGAATATGACTGAATCAGAGACTATGATCAGCGAATCTTTATGGCAATTCTAAAAGAAATTATCATCTGTATTTCAGAATTCTAAAAGCAGTTGCAAAGTCAAGAGAAGATTATGTTATCGATAGCAATCCTCTTGAAGCACCAACCTGTTTTAAAGGAGGGGGGAGGGACGATAGCCCTAGATAACTTTATCAAGAAAATGGTCTGCATCATGCATGTCAATTTTGCCAATTGATCTTGAGTGCAGTAAAAAAAAGTTAATATAAACAACAGTGGGGCGTACTGACCTATTTTCTTTCGTATTTTAGAAATATACTCAAACGCATACCACCATCCGAATTTGATTTATTGATTTGAGAAGAGATTTGTTTAAAGCATTTTCTGCATTAAGAGAGTAAGAGCTTCTAGTTATTTCGAAACACAGGAAGAAATCGCGAAACTTTCGACAGCATCCTCCTTAATAGCTCTAACAATTTCCACAGACCACCCAGAGACATAAGAATGAAGACAAATATATAAACAAGTGGATGCTGACTGATCCTGCCTCTTAGGCAATAAATCAAGTTAACCTTTTAAGATTGTCATTAGTTTAGAAAAGTTTGTAGCCCATGATCTAGGAAGTTTCTAGAATTCACCATTACGTGAAGAAACATTTCGTTAAATTCTATCTGTAATTATAAAGAGGACTTATCCTACTTGACCTATTTCTTCAAAATCTTGTGGTCATGATTAGATACAGTAAAAATTAAACGCTCTACGACTTTTGCACTTCTTAAAAGGTGATTATCCTACTTTCTAATGCTACAGACTAGCTCTAAAGTTCAAAATGGTTTATTAGTATAGAATTGATCTTCCTACTACTTCTTAAGACAGCATCAGAGTCATGAAATGTTTTGATGATAAAATGAGCTGATCTAAGATAATAGGAAACTCAAATACTGTGCAAATGAATTTTAATGATGTATAGTGTTTTAAAAATGTTTTTTTTTTCTGATTTTACTGCAATTAGAAACTGGTTTAATATATTTAAAAATTCCAAACTTTCTTCCCAAAATATTTATATTTAAAATTTCTTAATGAAAAGAATATTTACACTCTTAACTTTATAAGTTGAATCGTGAATTTTCTTCCTCACATAAAGCCACTTTTCAAGCAAGTAACTTACGATTTGATGCTATGTTTGAATTCCGTTAAATAATTGCCAAAACCTTAAAACTTATATTGCAAAAATACATTAGATTATTGATTTATCTTGATGGAAAATAATTAAATATAATTGAACATTTTTCAACATTAATTGACATTTATTCGGAAAAGATTTTTATGATCTTGTTTCTTGCAACATACTCGTCAACATTAACAAAACATTTAAATATCGTGATTTCTTGTAACTTCAAATCGTTTTTTTTACTACCACCACTAATGATATTATTTAATACTTTCTTAAAATGCTGTTCATTGGCATCGAGATCTGCAAAAACATATCATCTCTCCTAATAAAGCACTGTCTAAAATGTGGTCATTCCACGAAAAAAACTCCAAAAGTTGAATTTTTTTTAGCCCATCTTATTCTTTAACATCATTAGCAGAGAATGTTTTATGAGAGACATTTACATGAAAATATATAATTCTTTTTATCCGGCCACATTTTCTATGTTGAGCTAACTTTACGTAGAAATAATGTAAGGCCATTCTAGCCGCTGAGCCGTGTAAAATCGCTTTTCTGAAACACCCCATAAAACAAGAACCTTCTCTTCATACGTATAAACACCATCCTACGGTTAAAAGCGCGTGGCATTATTTGCGGCAGCAGTGTTATCGGCAAGGGATCACCATATGGCCCGAATCTAATCCGTTATGAATTGGGCTCGAGTCGGATAATTCTTCGATGTCATACTACGCTGGTTACGTCACAGATAAGATGAAACTTTCGTCTTGCTCAAGCATCCGATAATGCTAGATTTGTCTTCCTTTAGATGCGAAGCATCCTGCGGTATTCCTGGAGTTAATAGGATCGTAAAGTTTTGTGTCTCTGCGATCTTTTTATGGCAATATCTAGTAACATCTACTGAATATATTTTTACTACGTAAGAAATGTGTCTGTAGCATATGGAATTATATTTCTTTGTAAAGAAGGCTCAGATATTCATCTGTTGTTTTATAGACTCCTGTTAAACAATTTTATGAAGAATGATTTTTTTTTTTATTTTATGAGTTATACAAGATGGAACTCTTCATAAATTTATTCAATACGAGCAGAAACCCGGCGCGTTGCTGCCGCAGAAGAAATAATTTTGGAAATATCGTTTGAAAGTTGAAATAACTATCTTGTTTAATTAAGAATTATAGAAAGAAAGATATTTATTTTCTTGTCGACAATAAATGAAGGATATGAATTAGTCATATCATTCAATGAATGACAATTAGTCATATCATTCAATGTAAAGGAGAAGTATAAATAATATTTATTCTATTTTTTGACTTTATTATTCAAGTATGCTTTATGTTAGACAAAACCTGTTTTTCAGTCTTCAGCAAAAGTAAGTAAATTTCTTGGCTGTCCAACTTGTGAGGATTCAACATACAACTGGCTATGTAAAAAACATAGATTCTCCACGTTCAAAGTAATAAATTGGCAAAGTTTTATCGCCATCCGATGAACAGTATGGCACCTCATAAAATACGAACAAACAAAAAAATTTTTTTATGTATTTTATATAATAATCGTACAATGCCTATAACAATCGTGCAAGTGCAAAAAATAAGTTGACAAATCATTACAATCAGATGAATGGTACGGCAGCGTATAAAATACGAAAAAAACAAATATTCATTATTATATATTAGATATAAAGATATAATAATTGTACTATGTCTATTACCTTTGCGCAAGTGCAAGCTATAAGTTAACAAAGTTTTATCGCATTCGAATGAACGATATAGTAGCGCATAAAATACGTATAAACAAAAATTCATTTTTATATATTATTTATATATTTATGAAAAAAGACTTACATTCATGCCATATGTTAAGAATTCTTTTTGTGCAATATGCTTTTTTAACATTATATTACATTTATAAAGCAAAATATTTTAGTTAAATTATTAATAAAATTTTAATTTTACAATTAATTTATTACATGATTTAACAATTCTCTGGTAAAAATAATATGTTAAATTAAATTGTGCATAAAAGTTTTTGTATATAAGGAATGAAAATAAATTTCACATATACTTAATAACAATAGCCATTTTTCAGAGGATGATAATTAAAATGTATAATTTTAATATAATGAAAATTTAGATGAAATTTTAGATTAGAGTGTTGTTAAGACCTTTCTTTAAAATTCCAAACTCAGTCTAAGTCAAAAATATACCTGTTATTTGAATCGGCTCTATTTGATGTATTTTATACTTGATTGTGCATAAACATCAAGGCATCTTAGGTAATTTGGAAAATGATAAAATTCTTTACAAATATAATTTTTTCTAGTATTATAAATATCATTATTAATTTCAGTTTGACTTTGAACGCTTTTAATAATTTCGAAGCTCCGTGATACTTTAGCATTCATTTTATTTCGATTTCCTAAATAAGTTTTTGAAATTTTGTTGCTTGAAATCGTCGTGAATTAAACTATTAAGTATTACTCTCAACGGTTTGTTTCTTACTTTTCTTATTTTTTTCTCTTACTTTTCCGCTTTTATAGCTAATTGAACAGTGAAATTCTATTGCGTTTTGTGAACATTAAATTTATTGTATACATTTTCAACTTCTTTCAAATTTATTTTATTTTTAATTATTTGAATTTTTTTATATATTGTATTAAATTAATTTTGATTATGGTTTTGTATCTGCAACTGTTTTCAAATCAAAATAAAATTCAATAAATATTACACTTACAACGCAAAGCTTGTCAGCTTTTAAGGGAAATGCGGTGTATATTTACAAAAAAAAAAGCAAATAAATTAAAACCTAAAAACTGATGGATTATAAAGGTAGCATATTTGCGCTCCCACATTTTAAGTTCCCTATCTTGATGTCGGATATTTGTAAAAAGCTCCTAAAACAATTGCATCATAAACTTTTGTTGCATCATCGAATTCTTATAGACCACCCAACTGGACAGATTTCAAGAGAAATGCGGAATAAATATAAGATGGGAGAAAAATCACTTGACTTGAACTATAGAGTCCATTTTATCCTACAAGCAAATCAGTTTCAATCTTTCATAAAATATCGATGATACGCGTATTGTTAGTTTTTTACAAGTTGATAAAAAGAAAAAGCTACTTCCTGGTATTCTTACCGAGATTAAAAAAGATCTTTTCATTCTTATTCGTAGAATTAAGATTAACATGTTATGTGCCTATTTTTTGGGTATACTTAGCAATATTATATCATTACTTGATCAATTATTGTAGTTCAATTTTATTTAAAGCTGATGTTAATCAAGGAATATCAAGTTGCATTTTTTAAAACAAGAAGACACTAATAAAATATTTCATAGTTTTCTTATTCAATGATAATGTTTTCACGGAAAATCAAATGACATCACAGGATTAGATTTTTTTTATTGAACTTTAATTTCAGAACAAGGAAAAAAAATTAATAATCCACTATTTGGTAATTTTGATACGATTCATTAATAATTTGATATTGTATTTAATTTGTTTTTCATTGGAATTATTACTCTTGCTAGTAGTTAGATAATTAGATTATTTTATATATAATGTTTTTCAGATACAATTGTAATGGCTGTGATAACAATAACTGACACTTGTATGTTGATATAAAAAATATATACAAATATAATTTTGCATACAAATACAATATCCAAAAGGTACACATGAGTCGGTTTTCCTTATTAATATTGTATTTTTCATCCAAATTGCATGATGGCAATAATAATTTACGCAGAAAAGCGAGTGTAATTTTTTAATATTTTTACATCTCAGAAAACAATGGTATAATTAAAGATGAAATAATAAATAATGCAAATAAGAAATCCTTTAACGTTAAATTAGCCAAGAAGAAATTTTTAAAATCTATATATTATATATGTAAATCAGGATATCTTCGTAAATTTCCATTTAGATGGGAAATTTTCATAAAATATAAGAGAATATAAAGTAGAATTTTACAAAATTTTATAAAATATAAAATTTCTTAGATCATCAATATGAAAATAAAATTCTGAAATATTCCGTCAAAATTGTTTCATTAAAATAAAAACTTTATTAGATAGATTATAATTGTTATATTGATTTTCTTTTCTTGATTTTTTTCTTTTCTTGATTTTATTTTCTTGGCCGTTAACAAAATCGATCAAATTACAAAATTTAAACGTAAATAACAAAATCATTCAAATTACAAAATTTAAAACTTCTTAACAAAATCGATCAAGTTACAAAATTTAAAATCAAACAACAAAATCCTTTGAAATTAAAACAACAGAAAATCAATGCAACAGATAAACAATAAAAATGTAACATTCACAATCCATCTCCTTTTAAAGTATTACAAGCAGTATGAGGCATTTCTCTTAAAATTTTGATGGTCAAGATTTATCACTTTTTTCAGTTTCCTAAATTTACATATTCTATTGAAAGCAATTTTATTTTAACTTATACATAGAATAAAACTCATCTCACCTACGAAATACAGATAAAATTTAACATCAATATTTTTTACTAAAATCAGATTTGCTGATAAAACATTTTCACGTAGAAATAAAAATAAAAGCCGTGAGAAATTCAGAGGTGCTACATAACAAGTAAAGTTAATAAGCAGTTTATTTATACCTATCAATATGATGATAACTGCCTTAATCTTTATTTCATCCGCTATGTTAAACAGAGCGAGACGCGGCTGCTTTGATGATCGCCTAAACAGATATTTCCGAAGGCAGCCATTGAAGATGTTTATTGCTTGTAATCTATTCTCAGTTTTTAATGCGCCGATTGATTTCATGATAATTACGCTCTTTATTCATTTATTATGCTTCAGGTGCAGAAAAGTTTTTTCGATCTTTGTTCAAAGTCCGTTAACCTTTGATGTTTTTTTCAATAAATTGAAAAAAAAAGTATCGATAACAAAGTTTAACCTCACTTGAATCATGTATAATCTGTATTACGAACCGAAACAAAAATAAAGAAATCACTTATAATGTTTAAAATTCATTTACCGAAAACAAAATGAAGCTTTTTAAAATTAAATATCTATATGAGAAATACTTATTGATATGAAATATTGTTATAATTAAAAAGGAAAAATAAGAAATTGTTATTGAAAATATTCAACACTACTGCTTAATAATTCGGTATGTATCAAAATTACATTTTTTTTTAAAAATTCCAGAGTTTAATAGTGGACAATGGTAGACGCAATTTAAAAGATTAGAGGTAAGGACCATAAATCTTTTCAATGTTTAAAATGAAGAGACCATTTCTATCTTTAATTGAACTAATATCTAAAGCAAAATCAAACAGTTCCTATGTGTTTTGTAACAATCTCGTTTCACTTCTTGCAAGTTAAAACCCCTTTTCGCAATCCCTGCCGCTATTTTCACCCGCTCTATTTTACAAGAGAACCAAATTATTCTTCAGAATTTCTCGATTTTCATTCTCAATTAATTGTTTGATTTCTTCCATATTGGAAAATATCTAATTACATTTGTAATTAGTATCAATTTGTAGCACTCGATTCGTTAAGGTTACGCTGGTCACACTGCAGCGAACCACAGAATCGAACATTCTAAAGTTATGCAAATTAAATGGTCATTTACCATTAAGATAACACATGCGTACGAAATCCCGTTCTTCAAAGCTGTTCGAAACAAGGGTTTACTGTAAAATGGTCAAATGTTTACATTTCAGTCAGAGGCGATCTAGATGTCAAATGTAAAAATTGGACACTGGGCTGTATATGTGTATGATAG
>JAPMOR010121176.1:0-15066 GCA_026543865.1 Argiope aurantia | reverse complement strand
CCTCGTGGAGATAAGTACCAGGAATTCCAGGACAAAGTGAGGGAATACAATGCCGAAGAACCTTTTAAGTTCAAGGCCTCTGAGATATTCGATGAAGGCTACGTTGCGGTATGTATAGCTATCAATATCGAATAAAATATTTTGTTGCTGTTTTAGATTGGAAAGTTACGATTCAAACCTTCTCTATACTTGATACTATAAGATTCATATATCTGGGGAGGGGGGGGGAGAAGTATATTGAACATTAAAAATTAGAAAAGTACAGTATTCTTACAATATTCAGAAAGCAGTACAGTTAATTTAATATATTAACTGCCAGGGTTACTATGACATTTTTTTTAATCGGGTGAGTTATATATATGCGCAAAAAGTTGTGCAACAATATAATTATATT
Organism: Argiope aurantia; assembly: GCA_026543865.1. Lineage (NCBI taxonomy): Eukaryota > Metazoa > Arthropoda > Arachnida > Araneae > Araneidae > Argiope > Argiope aurantia. Next base: position 14,672 of record JAPMOR010121176.1, on the reverse strand, counting down.
CAAAAAGGATATATTTATACAATGATCAATAAAAACATAACTGAATAAATAATAGATCGTTACTGTAATCTTTAAATTACATATTTATGTACGGTATTTCATTATAATGTAAAACTAAACCAAAAAGACAATGCTTCAAATATGACAATTCTGTTCCGTTCAACTTGCAATCGAAATTCAAATTTACTCGCTTGTTGTAAGCAAACGAATAACAGAATACACATTTTTTGATAAAAATATTACCGATATATACATACCAAATACATCTCTGGAGCCGAATGGTGTACGTAAAATTCAAAAACCCTCAAATGATTGTCATGGAAGTTAATGGGTAAAATTACACTGCAGTGTTATTGAGATAAATATTGGGTTATAATATACATTACAATGAACGCGTATTGTACAGTACATTGATTAGCTTGTGATATTACAGAAAATTTATTAAAATTTCAAATATTCTCTTATTATTTGTGGTTAATAATACACTTTTATGAAGTATATTTTTTCTCGTTAAAGTATAAAACCCGTAATTTTATGGAATAATTAGTGACAATATTTTATAATATAATGATGCAAATCTACATTCTAAGAAATAATTGATAAATTATGATCAATTACATCATGAAATAATGGATTCCATATTTTAATGGTAACATATACCTAATGCTCGTTTAATTTTCAGAATATAGTCCTGTTTTCAGTGTATAAATTTGAAAATATGTGTGTTTGAAATACATAGATAAGACATTCATCGAGACGTCGGTGGAGCGTAGTTAAATTTAATTTGAACTTTTTTGATTTTTTTATAACACTGAATTAGTTTTGCCAATTAATATTAAGTTATTAATTAAATAAGTTATTATCTAAAACAATTAAAATTTTCAGCACATCACTCCTTATGCTTCTTACTTATACGATGCTGTGACATTATATGCTGATGCCCTTGCAAAAGCCTTGAGGAACGGAACTGATCCTAGAAATGGGAAAGAAATCATGAGAATATTTCGAGAAAGAACACAATATACAAGTGAGTATAAAATAATAAATAAGTTATTTCTGTGTTTCTACATATTTATGTTGAAAATTATTTCCTAAAATCTGTATACCTAATACAATAAATACCATTAATTATATATATGAGGAAATTAGCCCCTCATAACCCGTTAAAGGATTAATTTCCGTATCCCTTTCTAGAGCATAACTTCGGAACATCGAGAAATAAATTTATTGGAATTATTTCATGATAAACTGATGATGTAAATACAAAAACATCGAAATTTCGTTGATTTGTAGTTTAATTTATGAAATACGAGGTCGTAAATATATCTAACAGAGAACTTTCAGAGAAATTGAAAATGGTAAGCATATACTTACTACTGAGCTTTAAGGGTAAAAATATCGTCAAATTTTCAATGGTAAATATACTTATCACTTAATTTTAGGTAATTTAAAACAACTTCGTTCAATTTTTTTAGTTAGAAACCATAGAATTGCTCGAAATTCAAATTCAGTAATTCCTTACATTAAAGTTTGAAGTTCATTCAGCTTTTAATAGGACGGCTGTTTGGATCTCTGCATTCTTAAAAATAAAATTGTTGCAATCAGATGCAATTTTATTAATAAATCCTTAACCAAATTTTGAAGAAATTAACAAAAATGTCATAACTACTATATTCAAATAATCAACACTTTAAAATGAAGTCAAAATATGAATAAATTAATTAACAGGAAGATACCGAATTTTTATGGATACAGAACTAGCCGCAAAGTCCTAGTAGATGCACCAGTTTTCTTTAAACGAGAAAAAAAAAAAAAAAATTGAAAAAAAGCAGCAACATTTTCGGCACATAGATAAATTAGCCTTTTAGTTTGACATATATTTTTGATATTTTGTTCGTTATTTTCAATATCGAACAATTTCATAAAAAGAGTAATGTTAAATAATATTATAATTTTAAGTATTTGGGATGGTGACTTAATAAAACTTATTATATTACATATGTCAATAATATTACTTCAGATTTTAGTAAAACTTAATTGTTCCAAGATATGTGCATAAATGAAATAAAACAGAGGGAAATATGTTTACAATGCCTATTTTCTTATATTTTTGGATTAGCTACACTAAATCACTAAAATTTAAATTAGACATTGTTCGCAGTCAAGTTTTTTACGAAGACTTCAATTTTAAACTTATATGACTTGTTTTTATTTTCATGAAACATTTTGCTTTAGCAATAATTCTTACCAGTTTATATTAAATGCGAATTTTTGTAGGTAACATCTTTTTATTCTTCGAAGCAAAGATAATTTGAAAAATTTCTGCGGTAATGAAAAACGTGATAGACATTTTTGTGAAGTTAGTGACAGCTTTAACAAGGCAACAGCTGCGTTTCGAGCGTTTTATTTTTCTTATACCACTTCACTTTAAAATATAAAAGAGAATGTAACTGCTTTCTTTGGAACTAAATTTCAACTTTTTGCTTCTAAATTTGACTTCCTTTCATACTGCTTTTTTTTCTCTGTCTTCTTTTTATTTCCTTCTAAATGGAAAAGTCTTATTTCACTACTGTACCATAAAATTTAATTAATACTGATTCACGGTCTAACAATTTTAAATTTCTTACCCCAAACCAAACTGAAAATTCGAGCTTACAATAAACTGAGAAACAGAGCTGAATGAAAGTTGTGAAATCTTTTTTTTTTCTTTCCAAATAGATTTTTTTATTCTTTGCCATTTTTCTTTTGCTACTGTTTTGAATTTCTTTCCCAATGAGTTTTTTGAGATTTTTATGAAGATGAGGTTTTTTTGATTCATTAACACTAATATTTTGAAAAATAAAAGAGTTGCATATGCTGAAAAATAATGGTGCAACAATTTATTATAAATACTAATTAAGTCTTATCTTAATAGCGTATGTTTATCTAATTAAATGGCAGAAATATGAAGTTTCACTTTGAGAAAAAGATGACTGAGATCTCCTTTTTTAAATGTAAAAATAACCGCTTATAAAAAATGTAATTATTTATACTCATATACTTTTATAATAGATAGTGATACAACTTCAGCATTTTATTTCGTAAGAATGTTGGTTATATTTCGTTATGAATTAATGGCTTTCAATCAGTGTTCTATTTTATTTCTGTTATTAATTTAGAGCTTATGATATGTTAAAGCGCAATATCATTCAAAATTATAAATAAGGAAACTATTAATTGCAGTTAAGGATATATGACATTTGTACTTCAATATTTAATGAAAATTTGTACAATTATCGAATTTTATATTTAAAACTAATTCCAGTTATTTCTGAGAAATTTATTAGAAAATGTAAAATGTACAATTTTGCTTCCGCATTTTTTCTCCAGAATTTGAGGCTTTATTTTTAAAAAGTGATCGCCTTTTGATAATTCAAAGTACTGTCCATCACTAGCTACTACTTTATCCCGTTATTTTTGTCAAGTGCAGGATATCATCTCGGAAAAAGGATACGTCTATTGATGCGATCCATCATAAAATTGGAAATCCTGATCTCCCAGGCCACATGGCCTGGGAGATCTTCAACATCTCTCGGTTTGAACTTCTACGGAATCCAATTTCCTTGCTTCTGAATATTCCTATGACTTTGAGACGTTCCGAAATGGCTTTCTGAGTCACCACTAATGATTTTGTCAATTCTTCTTGCGTTTGGCTTGAAAAATTACCATTCTTGAAGCGTTAAAAACACACGAGGACATGAGCAGACTCACTGTAAGTATTCGAGAGCATTTTGTGCTCCTCAGTCGCAATTTTCTTCAATAGAAGCAGAAAATAAAAACTTAGTGCAAACGGCGGCGGATGTAAAGTTGTCCACCTATTATGTATAAATTATTCTCCGATGTGAAAAGTTTGAATGATTTGCACAAAAAATAAATAAAATAAAGTTTTATCTGTTATTTTCAAAGAGAATAAAAATTCACTGCTTTTGATGTTTTTGAAGCAATTCAAATAATTTAGATATAATATAGATTCCTAATAGGACTACCTATTACGGTGGCTTTCATGACATTTTCCCACGACAATTGTTGTGCAAGTACTACAGTCATGTCTCCCAGAAATTAGAACAAATCCTCGATTATAAATTTGTATGTAAAAGCATATTTTCTTGGAATAATAACTAATTTTGATGTTGAACGATATAGAAATTCTGAAAGAATAGAAATTCTTGTCAAATAATGGAAGCCTATCTGGCTCAAAAGAGGAAGAAATGTTGGGATAGGAGATTGAAATTTTTTTTCACCGTAATTTTCTTATAATTTACTATTATAATTGAAGCATATATTTTTGTTATAATTTAAGTAACTTATATCGGGTAAAATATCGCCTCAGTGATGTTCCATTTCTAATTTCAATTAAATAGGGGGAGCATAAATATATATGCAAACTTTGCATGAATATTAAAATAAAGCGTAAAGTACCAACTTTGTTATTTATTAAAAATCAACAATTACAATTTAAAGGTTAAATAAAATACAGTTATAAGTGTTTAATGCGAGTCCCTCCAGAAACCTTAAGGATTTTGATGTTATATAATAACTAATTCCACATTTTTTAAGCATTTGTGTTGTGACGCTTTGAATGGATATCTTAAATTACAGATATCCATTCAATATTTAATTTCCTGTATATATTGTATATATATATATAATCCAATATTAATTCTGAATATGTTGTGAAGGATATACACATATATAAAGATATCCATATGAGTATCTTAAATTCTTCAACATTGTTTGCTAATAGTGGAATAATTGAATGCCTAACATTCCTGCTGGTGTGGTGTGGAAGTTTGAAAAGGGAGGTGCCACCTCAGGTTTCGTCCTCATCATTTGAGTGCGGCTCAAAATTGCGAAATCCGTCCCTAAATAACCATAGTGTTACTTTAAAACGGAACATTAAAATAACTAAATTAAACTAATCTGCCTAAAACTACAGGAAAACTTTATTAACTTAGAAGCTACTTTCGTGCATTAATTTATATCATCTCAATAAAACATATTACAGAATAAAGAATGTATTACACTAAAATATTAAATTTAAATAAAATTTTTAATCATATCAGATTTTATTTTGATATAATATTATATATATATATATATATATATATATATATTTATTTATTATTAACTAATTTTGTACTATTGCATGGTTAAGAATGTGATTTCAAGAACTTTGCATTACTTGTTCCTCTCAATCTTTCCTTTTGTCTCCCAAAATAAGCATCCGAAATTTATTATGACAAGAAATGCTTTTGAATAACTGTTTCAATTTCTTATGAAATATGAATTTAAATATTTATGAGCAATGATTGAAGTCCGGATGTAGCCGGAATCTCGAATTAGTTACTTCCTCAATTCAAATATTTTCAGATTTATGATATGAATATAAAGAACTGTTTTGTTAAAAAATAATGATTCATTACATGTCTGATATTAGGATACAAATTGGTACTATCTCGAGAATTAATATCTGGAATGTTCCAGAAAATGTGAAATATCATTCTCTCAAAACAAAATAAATACATATATTTGGAACTGAATTTTCCATAATGAATTTATTATTAAGGATTTTACGGATAATTTACTGCATTGTTATGAAACTTAACAAAATTCTTTATATTCTATCTGCCATTTTCATTTTGTTAGCAGTTTATTTCTAGCATTTCTTTATGTTCTAATTTAAAAGTCAAAATTCATTACGTGAACATTTTTAAAGTTATTTATAGTTTTAATAAGGAAAGAAATATACAAGTGGGGATTTTCAGGTGATAACCCCCCTTATAAAATCAAATAAGTTTTGCTTTAAAACGAGACATTAATATAACTAAACTAACTAACCTCTTGTAAAATCAAGTCAATCTTGGTAATTAAATGCAAAACATTTTAAGTAGTGAATATGCTCGATAATCAGTTTTATCATTCGAAACCATATTTTTGATTCGCTAATGAAATAAGTGAAACTAATTTTAGGCTCATTTATATATATGTGTGTGTGTATGTCATTTAAATATACTGAATTTTTGTAATTGTACTAAATTTAACTAAATCATTTATTTTCTGGATTTTTGCATCGTAATCAATATTTTTTTTCCTTCATTGGACGCCACTTAATGAAGTCGCTGGTAAAGTTACTATTCATTTTTTTAAAGATTTTCTAATTCTGAACTGATGTATTCAAATGTTCGCAAAAGTATTAGTTTAATGTCAGAAGTTTTGAAATAAAAAAATTGAACGACCCTTCAGTTTTGACCAGATTAACGACTGATATCCATAAGATTTTTTTCTCCACTTTTAAGAAAGCATCTGAGAGTGAATTTACCAACGGGATGGACCTCATTTTCCTTTATCTGGATTAAAGGGCTCTTGTGTTGGTTTAGAAGGGCAGCTACGATGAAAGGTTTTGGTTAAAATCTGAATATCATAAATATGAAAAGCCATGCCACCTGTGATTAAATTTAATTTTGCTTTCGTAATTTAAAATAAACAGCTGATTTGACTATAAAAGGCGCTATTCTTAAAAGATGCGAAAACCTATCTCTTTTAAAATTTTGACTTCATCATTAGCTTTTCATGAGCAAACGATTTCCAAGCAATAAATGTTCTTGATTCTAACGAGGAGGAATTTGTTGAAAAATGTCCTTCAACGGAGTCTGAAATGTGTCAAGCTTTTGATTTTTGGAACGCGGCGTGCAGTTTCTTTCAACAATCTTATATTGTAACTATTGTGGCGTACATTTAGAAAAGGGAGATATTTACATTCTTCAACAATTAAAAATAATACAAGTACAATAGCAGATCACTTATATCTAAGTAATAATTGCGGACAGACAACAATTAATAAAACATTGTTATTTTATAATTAACTACAGATAGCCCTGAGAAAACTGTATTTATTCTTTTCTCATCATATGATAAAAAATACAATTGGCAATAATTGAATTCGGTTATTGTTAACAATCAATTAATGTTTTTAATTTTTTTAGTCTCGAAGTGTTCAGATTCAGGGACAGCTATTATATTTATAATTTTGCTTCGTAAAAATAAATAATATAAATAATTGAATAATTAGAAATATAGTAAGAGAGTTAAATTAATTAATTTATCCTTTCATGTACAGTAACGCAAAGACTTGTTAATAGACTACAATAGTTTTTGCTATTTAAATCTGTAATTGAGTCAAAATAGCAATTACTTTAATGAAAAATTCCTGGATACGGTAAAAGTTTAGATTTTAAACAAATTCGTATATCAGAATAAATAAAGAATGTATACTTGCACAAGCATTTGTAAAATTAACAAATAAATTAAGATATAAAGAAATATTTGGAGAAAATTTCTATATTCTTTTTTTTTCATGGGCACAGTTCTTTAGTGCGCGTAAGTTAAATTACCATATGAGTGCTTATAGCAATTATTAACATTTATAACCCTTTTATATCTTTTAACAATACACAGTTAGTGTGTTTCATGTCTCCAATTTAATTTATATATGACGATAATGTAATTCTGTTTAGACAATAAATTAGTTACATATTGTCATTTTACGAATTTATTGCATCATTCATTTACATTAGCGATGCTATGAAATCTTTTTTTCCTTAATCATACCCAACTTAAGGACACTTTTATCATCCGGTATATTAATCACAACACGAAGTCTTCTTTAATTTGAAACGGGATTCTTTCAAAGTTACAAATTACCAAGATTGACCAGAACTGCTTTATTTAAAATTATCCGCTGCAGCTAATTCCGGGCATTTGTTTCGAATTTCTCCTCTCCCTAATTAACAAACTCAGTTCCATCTCCTACAATCGATTTATTCTCTACTATTTTATCCATTCCCTCGTCAGATTTCCAATCTCCCTCTTAACGACTTCAGTTAATCTTTTTAACAAAAGTGGCTGGTGTCGGCTTTAAACGACGTAACTAAATCGATGACTAAAGTACGCAATTATTAAAACTACCTTAGATTATTAAATTAGTTGCTAATTTTCAGAATTTCCTTTTAATTGAACATTTTTATTTATTTACTATTATTAATATTTATTCAATAAACTCCGTGTTAATTTTCTAATTTTCATAAATCAGTTAAATACAATTTGTTTTTAATATCCCTCTAATAAAATTTTTTGAAACTATTTCCTGAAATATTTCACTTTTTTTTTCTTTCTAAAAAGATTTAGTTAACTGAAATTATTATTGTGCTTTAAAGCAAATTAGAAGCATTTTTTTTTACTATTAATATGTAAATCGAAGAGTAATTTTCGAGCATATTTTTTCAAATATTTAACCTAACAGGAATGCTTTAGCAGTGAATAAAAAATTATTGCATTCTGCGTAGCATTTGATCATTTAACTCAAGCATAAAAAAATTAGTTTTTGAATATTGGAAAATAATGTATTTATTAATTCTTTCTACATTAAAAACAAGTAGAAAAATATTCTAAATACCTTTTTTTTAGCTTATAGATTACAGAATTTTTAAAATTTTCCAAAATTATTTTTTCTTTTCTATTTTGTAAAAGTTATTGTTTTACAGTATTGTAACGAAATTATGTGTCTTTTAGCTTATATATAGATTAAATAGTAAATAATGAAACATATTCATTAATTTAAAATTCATTAATATTTTAAAAAATTACAGAATGTTTTTTTAAACAAAAATTATATTTTACATGAATACAATTTTGTATTTATGTAAATACAAAATATTTTTTTTTTGTTAATATAATATACACATTGGTATAATACTCGGAATATATCTTTCTCGTATTCCTTAAAATGCCTGGAATGCATTTGTGTTGCCAAAATCAATTTGTCTGTGTAGATTATATAATAATACACGATGAGCATAAATGAATTGATTAACAGAATGGTTATTATATTTAGTTTTAGCCGAATGTAAGTTTGAAAATGATAATTAAGGAGTATAGCACGAACTTTCTCTTCGAAAATATGGGGTGCGGTTTTTTGTTATTCTCAAAATGCCGCTTCAGTAAATTAGTTTTGGACTTGATTTTATGAGCATATTCATATGGATCAAAGTTCAGAGCAAATAATATCTCCTTTCTTAATTCTCGAATAAATATTTGTTGGATTGTACACTTAAAACAGTTTTATAAAATTACGTAGCCTTTTGGCTAGTTCAGCGCCATAATCCATCTTTATGAATGAACATAAAAATAGATGATGATGAATCTCTAATTATATATTCCCTAAAAGTGGACTTGAAACGAGAATATCAATTCTTAATTTTAGAATAAAATAATATTGGACCTTGCATTGTTTTGTGAAATTGCTTATCAATTTTACCCATGTATTTACAAAGACTCTTCTATATTTCGTGAATAAATGACTTTTTTACGTAACTTATGATGAAGAAAATATTCAGCATTCATTTCGGATCCCAAGTTTTCGGAATTGGAATTAGAATTCTGTAAAACCTTATTTAAACGTTTTTCATAAGCTGATGTAAAATGGTATATAAATGAAAAGATTATAATCAAAATCTTAATTAACATTTATCATTATAACACAAATAGCTACAATATCTACTAATACAAATTCACTCAATAGTTACGATTGTAAATTTTTTTAAACAGTTATAGTATAGTTATTTTCTGCATAGTATTTGAAACAAGAATAAAATTTTAATATCAGCAATTTTTATAATAATGAAAAATTGCAACTTAGTTTTTGTAATCAGTATTAACCATATACTTCTAATTTTATGCGACTTATATGGAAGCTGATAAGCATTTAACTAAAATTTCTTTAATCTGACAGAATTTTGAATCACATTAAACTTATTGATTGTTTTTCACTGTTTGCAAATAAAATGATTTTAATTTTTTTTTAGTTGAATCCATTGTCTCTTTAAAAGAAGAGGGAATATCTTTTTCGTTCTTTGTAATTCATTAAAATTGCAGCAGACAATTTGTCTTTTGTTGATTCAGAATCTGTTAAAAATTCTTTACACCTAAAGAGGTATCTCTGTGTTCTTAAGATTCCAATCTTCATGATCACTTTTTCATTATATTCTTTAATCGGCATCATTTCGATTACTCATATGACATTCATCTAATTTTGGTTCTAGAAACCTTCCTTCTTATGAAACAACGCTTTATTATTTAAAATTTGCCTTCACTCCACGCTAGGAAGATATGATTTATCTCGTGAAGTATTTTTATCTTTCCTTGAGTATTTCCTGTTGTGGCACTTTGAAGTGGTTATTGAAGTAAATACTTTCTGTAGTTGACTGCTTTTTTTAAAAATGATTTTCGGATGTATGGGCTCGCTGTATTGTTAGCCATTCGGTGGAAAGAGTACAATTTTTGCATTTTCAGTTTTTTTTTAAGGTAAGCAAGACATCGTTACATAAAAAGCAACATTTTGCGGGGTTTTTTTTTAAAAATTTTGTCAATTGTTTGGGTTACTCAATAAAACGCTGTTAGTTGTCATTGCCCTTTTTATTTTTATTGGTTGCTGAAAACATTGTAATGTGTTTTTTTTTTTTGAAAATCTTGATTTCCTTTATTTTTTTATGTTTATAGGACATCGACCTTTTCATTAAATGAAGTAATTCGATCTTAAGAATTTTTTCAATCAAAGCAATTGGCTCATTTAAATTCCATAATTCTTGGGGGGAACAAGAGGATAGTAGTACGATGACACTTTCATCAATAATATTAATGTCCTATAACTGAATACCATTAATTTTACACTGCAGATTATGGAATCTTTCGTAATTTTTTTAAAATTGTCATATCTTTAGACTTCTGGTTTACCAATGGGGTTAGAATTCCATGTCGCATTTCGAACATAATTAGATAACCAGTTTTTTTTTTTAAATTCTTCTTTTACATTCAATTTCTGTAATACACTTTTTTTTGTATGCATTCCCTTTAAGGAAATATTTGATGCTAAAATCTTCATCAAACTTCCTCTACTTCAAAAAAAATATGCACTTTTGTACTAACATTTCATTTTTAAACCGAAGTTTTGACAAGTTTTCTTTCTTCGATTTTTATAATGTTATAAATAATGGTTTCTTAGAATATATATAAAATATCTATATTTTTCACTAAAAAATAAATAAAATAAAATTTTGATAATCTTGTATTGTTGTCAAAATATTTTAAAACTGCAGTTTATGCCGGCGTCCTGGCATAGGGGTAGCGCGTCTTCCCCGTGATCTGGGCGTCCTGGGTTCGAGTCCCGGTGCGGGCATGGTTGTCCTACAATTGTTCTATCTGTGAGATGTGTGAATGTGCCCCCCCTTTAAAAAGTGGCTGTGCAAACGAATGTGATGCGTGAGTAGCAAAATCGTACTCTTTGTCCTAGTTGGCGCTACTAAAACAAGAGACGTTCCCTTTCGGCTTAAAATCGCTGACTTCATATCAGTGGATTTGCCTATGAAAAGTGCCATCAGAAACAACAACAACAAAGCTCCAGTTTAATCTTTCAGTGCAAGTGTTTCCTAATTACGGAACAATTTATGCTTTTAAAAAACATACAGAGCACAAACACATTAGAAATATAGCAGATTAAAGACGTGAGAATTAACCAACGCTTTTCGAAAACACGTAACGCGCTGGAATCTTATCAGACTCATTTCTTTAAATGATCTTCATTGCCCTTCCAATTGTTCCTCCCACCCCTCGGCCAAATGTGGACTATTATACGTTTTTCGCATTTCTTTTTAATTTGGAAATGATACAGAGAAAAAGAAAACTACGAATTGCTTGCTTATTAGGAAAGTTTCCCATTAATGGAAACCGATAAATTATGATTGAGACAAAGCGGCGGTGTATGGGAGGGGGTTACGTTTAACCGTTGTGTTGCGTCGCATCATTGGAATGGCCATGAATTAATAAAAAAACATATAAAATATGCTTTTCTGCACATAAATATCATTATTTGAATTATCTAATGAAAATTTATTATGTTTTTTTTCAGGTGTAACGGGTGCTATCATGCGTATAGATAAAGAAGGTGGAGCTGAAGGTAACTACACCATCCTCGCCTGGCAACCGACACCCGAAAATTTGAAACTGAAAATGCCTTCAGGATATCCCACACCTCGATACTGCATGTTACCTGTGGGACGATTTTATGCCGTCGACAACAGAGAACTGGTATGAATTTTCCCCAATAAACGTCAGTGTTTTCTATATCAAAATTATGTGTAGAAACTTATAAGACGGATGTCCGTCTGTTCGAATACAAATAACACGATAATTACAAAGTGGAGACCTTATGTATAAAATTCGGTATACAGATTTAACAGCAATAGCTCAGGTACCCGTCAAAGTTTGGTCCAAATATAAGAATGGGTTAACAATCTGTCGGTCTTCTCTCTCTGAAATATGTAATTGCGATCATTCAAAAACACAATGACTTAAACATATCAAATTTAGTACGGTCTTTTGTGACTATAAATGCATTTTTCTGTGAAATGTTTGTTTCAATCGATTGAGAAAAACGTATCTGAATCAAAAATTCGATTTTTGCATACTTCCAGGGATGTTCATTGTCGGCCTGGATTTTCAGAACTATATAAAAGCGACAATTAGGAAATGTAATTATTAAATAATATATCAAATTTGATATGTGATTTTGTGACAACAATTGTAACTCTGTGTCAAATTTTGGGTTTAACTGATTATGAAAACCGCGTCTGAAACAAAATCTCTGTTTCCGGGTATTAATCATCACATGTCAGAGGATTAATCGCCAAAAATCTTGCCAAGGATGACAAGATAGATTCAGTAAAAATGTTAAATTCACACCAAAGTTTGATATTTCGTAACTATCGTATTGCCATCCAAGGCATTCCCTGGCATGACAAATTGATTACAAAGCATGCGAGAAAGTTATGGAGAGACCATTTCTGCTGATTTGTAGTTGATTCTTTCATGGTTTCTGAATTTTTTTAAAAAAAATTACTTTTGGTTGTGCTGAAATTTTCTTAAGAATGTTCCAGTCTCAGGTTGAAGTTCAAAAATTTGATCTTTTCTACTTAGACTCGTATTGAGTGCTATGACGTATTTTAATAAAACTGTATTCTGCAAATTAAATTTCACCTGAAATTAGGTGTATCCGTTGAAACGCCAAATGGGTGTTACATATTTGTAGCCTATCTGTCTTACAAGATTCTTTACAATCTTTCAAAGAGATGAGTTATTTATTGGAATACTGTGTCAGATTTACGACGTGAAACAGATATGCGAGAGATAATTTGAGATAAATGTCTGATGTTTACTATCGAATAAATAAACATTCTGAAAGTTGTTTTTATGACTTGAAAACTGCGAACAGTAACATTCATGATAACAGCAGTTAACTGTAGACTCTTTGTCAACACGAAGATTTATTCTTGTTTTTAAGTTATTTATTAAGGAAGCTTTATTTGCAATTTCCATCACTTGGTGGGGGGGGAAAAATTATGATTCACAGAAAAATATGGATGCAAGTGGTATAGAATGACTCTTTTAGTCTTGCATGATAATCGAGAAATAAATATGTTATCTCCTATAATTTTTGTATGTTAGCTTAAACTAAGTTAAAATTATTTTATGTCAAATTTTAATTCAAGAATAATTTAGAATTTTAGTTGAACTTTTAATAGGGATGTGAAATTTTAATGAGGTTCAGATATTTTTAGTAAAATTAGATAATCATTTACGGCCTGAAGCTACTCAAATTATGTTTAATAACACTTCATTGTGTATCTGAAATATTTCCAAGTGCGAGACATGTACACGTTTGTAAATAGAAATCAATATTCTATCATTTGAAACAATTAGATGAATTTTCTGTAATTTTTACATGTTTTCAATTATTAATTTTATTTAAATTACTTTTCAATAATATGATTTTAATGTGTAGACTTACTAATGTTGCTTGATGGAAACCGATATGTTACTCTTTCCCAGTTTTTAAAACTAATTTAATCGCATTATCTCATATTAACATATTTATAATAGCGCACAAGTTTTTATTTTTACAATATCGAAGACTGATTTTAATTAAATTGATCTGTTAAGCTGTCAGGTATTCATTGAATATTATCTCTAAAAATTTTAAATCAATTTTACAATACTGAAAACTAAATGCATATTTATTAAGGTTTTATCAACATTCTGATTTATTCACCATTAAATTCAACAGTAAGCAAAATCATTATGTAGGAATTTACAAATATTCATTTTGCTATTGGTTGCAAATATTGTATATGCGATTATTGAAATTCTATTCTTAAGATTTAAACATTAGCAAGCTTTCCAATAAGCAATGTCATGCATTTAAAAAAACCCATTTAAAAGCGTCAATAAACTGAAACGGTTATTTTTGAAGACACTGCCATTGATGTTCAAAATCTTTAAGAATAATACGTTTGAGAATAAGTAAGAAAACAGAAATGTTTGTGATAATTTGAAATATTTATTAAAATGCTCTCGTCATATTACACTTTTTCGGAGTCTTGAGAGACTCTTTTGTATTGGGTTTCAGTTCCGTTTGTTTGTTTGTTACAGTCAGTGAAAATAAAAGTCGAAAAATACTGCGGGTATTTTAACTGCAAAATTAGCCTTCTTTTTTTCCCAATACATTTTCTTTGATAAGCATTCGT
>JAPMOR010121157.1:291999-337810 GCA_026543865.1 Argiope aurantia | reverse complement strand
TATATATATATATATATATATATATATATATATATATATATATATACGACATTTATTCCAACTTCCTATTTTATTTTTGACTTATGACATTTGTTTGTCACAAAGATACATATTGTCTGTGCGAAAATTCATCGAAATTTGATAATGGTTTAAATTTTTCGAGTAAAGACTTTACTACAAATTAAGTTTGTTTAGCTGTTTTCGTTTCCTGAATTTTAGCAGTCACAAACACAGAAAGAAAGGGACAGAAAAAAATTGAGAAATTGACTGAAAGTAGTTTGAAATATAGAGCTTCAAAATCTCGATTTTTGTAATATTTACATTACTTTGTATATATTATCTTATGAAATTAACGAGAAAATATTCTTCACAGTATTAAATTAAATAACTTTCCGCTTTTTAATATATGCAATCTCCGAAATTTCTAATTTAAATTCAAATTAATCTTGGCGACGAGACATATATATATGTGTGTGTGTGTGTGCATGTATTTAAAAAATGAATCACAAAATTCTCTTCGCCAAAAACTATTTCCATAAACTCAGTTCAAAATCTTATTTTCGCCTTTCACCATAAATAATATATTAGATTTTATTCAAAGACACAAAGTTTTTTTTAGTTACTTAAAAACATATCTGTGATATTTCAAATAACAGACTTACCAGAATTAAATAGTTTTGACTCTCGTCTACTCTGTTTATTCAAAACCACAAAAAACATTATAAGTAAGTTGAAATTCGTATTTTTACATCTGTAAATTTATTTAATAAATGGAATTCAATTCCTTACTTATCTATTCGACTGTCTCTCATTACATTTTCTTCTTTTTTTTCCCATTTCAAATCCTATTTGTCATAAGGTTCACATATTTTAAGTTATTACTTTAGGCTTTTCTTTTTGTCCTTTTTTTTGTAAGTTTGATTTTGATTTATTTTGTCCAGTGGCTTCAACTTAGCGAATCCTTTAAGGAATGAAAAAGATAAAAGAAAAGCAAAAGAATTCTTTTAGAGTCTCTTTGACTTCTATTGAACTCCATTTTCTACATCTTTTCTGTGTAATTTCAGAGTGTATCGGCCTTTGAGGTGCATTTTAGGAAATTTTTGAAATATAAATAGATGGGTTTTTTCTTTCACTTTCACAGCATTTAAAGGACAGTAGTTTCCTAGAAATAAATTAATTAATTCTTCATTCTTGTTACCAATCTGTATCAAGTAATTAATGCGTTGCATCTCATGGAACCATGTTTGGCAGTTCAAAATTGACAATTTTTCTCGTAAATTACATTGAAAAACCTGTTTTGAAATGCTGGATATCGACAAAGGTATCAAAATCTAGCCATATGCTGCCCCTCTGTCCACTATTAGGCATCTTTGCTGTTCTCTAGACATGGAAATATGTAATAAAACATTTGATAAACATTTAATAGGTTAATTTAAAAAATCTTGATTGTTCCTAATCTATACTAATAACTGAGTGAATGTCTCTCTTTTCTCTTTTTTGTTTATTCTTATAACTTTGGTGCTATACAGGCTGCACCAGTTGATATGCAGCTAAAAAGTATGATTTATATATATTTTGGAGGGTGGAATCTCAATTAATTAAATCATTAAGAATCTCAATTAATTAAACATCAAGCTGAATTTTGAAGTTTTTCTGTGATAACTTCCAAATATATTACCGCGCAAAAATAAATTTAATACTTTTTGGAAATATAATATTTTATTATACAAATTTCGTAGCCGTGCAAACTTTTCCTGAATTTTGACAATTAAAAAAAAATATTTTCTTTAGTCTTGCCCTTCAAATTTAAATCTTTTTCATCAAAAATTTAGTAGTTCTCTTCCACGATTAAAAGTGAAAGAAGAAGGATTCTATTTAATATCTATGTAATTTACAAAGCGAATATAAAGTTGAAATATCGCGAAATTTAAGAGATAGATAAACCGTGCATTTTCGTTTTTATTAGCGTTAGAATGTATTAGGAATGGTCTCCATTAAATAGGTTCATGTACCGAAAGAACAGAGCATATATAAGACAATTAAAATACAACACTTTTATGACTGATAATTTGATGGAATCCTGAATATGAAGTTACATCTACATGATTTTATTGAAAGGAAATATAAATAATATCCCTGGCGAAAAAAGTAGTCACAAAAGGCGACTACTTATTAATAAAGATCCAGAACATCATTCTTTATTGATCTAATAATTATGTTTACGTCGGTATGAAATTGTATCTAACCACATACAAATGACGTTATTAAAGATTCAATGTTTTTCAGGGGCGAAGGCAAAATTCAGTGAAATTCAAGAGCCCGAATGTTTCATTTATTTGCCAGCAAACCTTTGAAAAATACTCGAAAATTAACGTGTGAATTTGTTTCATAGTTTGGAAATTTTCATCAGTTCGAGAAATTACTTTCGTTTGAGGAAGGAAATTATTCTTTTATCAGATTCAGAATTACTGAGAGGCCATTTCTGAAAATAGTCGCTGTGGAAAAGATAATCCTGAACTGAGAAAGATGGCTGCATAGAAGATATTTCAAGTATCTGGAAGAAAACATTGATTTTACAGCTGTCTTTGTTTCGTTTTATTTTCTATTTAAATATGCAAAGAAAAAGTATTGTAGCTCTTAAAATTTAGGATTTACGATTTTGTACCAAATCTCTACTTTTCCGACCTCTGAATCCGAAAAATGTTCTGTCTATATTGCCATCCATCTATCTGTAAATATGATAACTCAAGTGTGCGTTGAGCTAGAAGTATGGAATTTGGTATGGTCTCCATGCCAAATTTGTTAACCTTTGTCAAATTTTTAATGAAAGCCATACAGAGGTCCGATTGTCCGAATATAATAACTATAGAATGAAAAGAGTTGGACAAATAAAATTTGGTATACATAAATTTAATATTTTAATCGCAGTCGTTGTATCATATTTGAAATGAATTCCTGCAAAGAGGTATATATGCTTGCATTTCATAAGCGTGTATATAATTTGAAGATGCAGTGATTTGAATGTAATGACATTTGGTTTGTTATCTTGGGACCTTGTAGTTCTATGTCAAATTTTGACTTTGATCCGTCGAAAAACAAGTGTACAATTTTTTTTAGTTTTCTGTCACTTGTGTATTAAAAGCATTTCAACAATTAAATTCAAAAAAACCGCAAGGGATCGACATGTAAGTTCTTTAATAACTATATGCGCTAATAACATGCGGTTTATAATACACATATATAATATTGCCGAGTATTTACGAGGAAATTGTAGGGTGGCCACTAGTGCTGAATTATAAGTATTTTCAAAATAAACTTTAATTTCCATAAAAATAAAAATCCTTTTCTTCTTTTTTAGGCCTACACAAGCACAGTTTTCGCTTATTTAACTAAAATGAATTTAAAACTCTCAGCTTAGAATATTCTTCGCCCCCCACATGAATTTCGACCATTAAAAACTTTTCTCTTAGGTAAATAATGAATTATTGGAATTCTTTTGAATTCATTTTTATATTTTTGACTTTTTAATGTCATTCCTTGATCTGGAAAATCACGAAGAAATGATCTCCATAATAATAAACTAAGTATTTACATATGCCAAATTAAGAAACATTTTAAAATTGTAACATAAATTCAAATATACAATGAGGAAGTGTACGATTTTGACAAGAACTCGAACTGGGCTGCGTAACTATTACACCCATTGCTCATTGCCTTTTATTTAAATAGTTTTTGGTTTTTAATATAACATACAACTAAGTTTCATGATTCTACAAGAGACATAACATTGCTTTGATGGGTTTGAATTAAAATTGATTTTTTACTATCGTGCATTTAACTCTAAAATAGAGAAGAAAAAAACACTTCGAACATTTCTTAACAGAACACTCATTTAGTATGCATATTTTTGATTTTTACAAAAAAAGTAATACAGGGTTTGCACTTTAAATGGGGCCAAATATCTAATTTTTTTTAACCGTTAGAGCTACGTATATAGTTCCACTTGGTAAAATGTTCTAAGCGATATAACGAATTAAATTTTATGTTGCTTGCGTTAATAAAATTGCTTCTAAAACTGGTATTTATTTTTATATTTCTCCATTCTTATTAATCATGGTTAGTAAAATATTCTTGAGATGTTCCATAATATTCGAATAAAAAAATTTCACTCTTCTGCTACTAAAACTGAGTGAATTAGGAAGTGTTAAATATTATTATTTTAAATTCATTAATATTCGCTTTGAGAAAAGAGTGTACCTTTATTGTAGATATTCCTCATGGCGGCTATTGAAATAAACTAAAATTATCTAACATAATTATATTCAAAGTTTTGTAATTCGGTCGGTTTTTGTCATAAATGATTGAAAGCTTTTTTTAGATTAAAAGTATTAATCTCTAGAGATTATTTTACTGAGTATGATTAATAGACCAGGTAACAATAAAAATTTAGACTTTATTATATTCTCAGAAGTACATTTGATAATTCAAATAGTTTTCAAAAATAATTATTTATTTTATTTAGAACAGATTTTCAATTGAAATTGAATTGAATTCCTCTAATTTCTAACAATTTAGAAATTATCTACTAGATTATAATTCGAAGATATCATGTACATTATACTTATTTCATAAATTCTGTAGATAGTTGCTTTTATAAGGCTAAAAATCACATTAGATAAGATAATAATAATAGTGCCAAAATAAAGTAATTTTCTTTTCCCATTTGCTGAGTCTATTCAGAATCCTGGATAGCATTAAATAGCAAGAAAGTTTTGTCTTTCAGCATCCATTAGTTTATTTAATAAAAGAAATTCGGCTTCATACGCATATACTTACCTGTTCTGCATTCCAATTTTTCTTTTCAAATAAATTCAGTTTTAAATCCTACTTTTCGTAATGTTCAGATATTCGACGTTATTACTTTATGCTTTTTTCCCTTACTTCCATTTCAGTTCCATTCGTTTTCGCTGGTGACAGTAACTTAGTGAATTCTATGAGGAATAAGAAAGTTTTAAAAAAATAAACGAATTCTTTTATGTATTTCTTGATTAGTCTTGTGGTCCGTTTTCACCATCTTTTCTGCCATTTTTCGTCTCGCATGTCATCCATCGTCTCCGAGTATTTTGAAGAAATAAATGGACCAAAGCCTAAAAATATTTCATCGTCTAGAATAAATCAGAATCTAGAAATATTTTATAGATATTTTCTTTCTTTGATTTATTCTCAGCTTAAAGAAAAGTAGTTTCGTAGAAATGAAATACAATGAAGCCTAAGTAACCCTACATAAATGAGATCTGCCGTTCTCAGATAAGTGAAAATGTCTGGTAATAAGGAATGAAAAAAGAGGGTATGTATGAAAAATTCTATTAAACGACATTACTTATGTTGCTAGTATATTTCACGACAAAAACAAGAACATTTATAATCACCTTCTTAAATAATTAGATATAAGTATCTATTATAAAATATAACAAATTTTAATTTTTATGTTATCCCACAGTTTTGCCAAACATTAATAGTAAAATATTTTTGTTATACTATGTTTTAAAGTAGTATACGAAGTAAAATTTCCATTATACTTAAATCAAAAGTGACCGACTTATGATGATATAAATATTAGTATTTTAGATTATTTCAATGGTCGTTTCGAGGAAGATCTAAAAATTAATGAGTGATATTTTCCCAAGGCGTCTGTGGATTAGCTTAGTATAATGAAATTAAATATGACTGAGAAGAAATGGATAAAATTTAGTTCAAAATTTCTGTCAGCATTATATTTATTGACTTAAATAATTTAAATATGATTTTTTACGTCATCTAAAGCATTTTGCAGTTGGAAATATTACAGAAATTAGCTACTGGGCTAGGATGAAAATTGGAACCCTTATGAGGCAATCATGTTTTCTATTCATGTATTCGTACTTTAAACATGAGAAGAAAGTTTCTGTAACTTTTCATATTAAACTCGACATTAAATAATTTTTAATATCTGTTAGAATTATATTAAATATAATTTAATTAATCTACTAAATATTTTATATAAAAATATCAATATCCGGGAAATAAAAAGGGATTTTCAAAAATAGAAAAAGAAAAAGCGAAATCTTTCTAAAATTTAAATTCAATAAAAGAGGCAGTTTGAAGTTATAATTCTTTTAGAAAAATGTATTTATTAAATTTATTTAAATTTATGATCAAGTATTTTCAAAATTTTCTGTATCATGTTCAATATAAAATCTTTAAAAAATTGTTTACAAAATGTATTGTGACCTCTGAAAAAATACTTGGCTCCATTTCTGATTGTGCTGCTGTCGTAACAAAAAAAAAAGCTCCAAGTATGGTAAATCTTAATTTTTTTAATTGCAACTCTGCTATAATTTTTTTCATTGGCCATCCAAAATGTCGGATTTTAAGAGAGTGTTTGGACGATTGGTAGAATCTTGATAAACTTGGCAAGAAATCTTTTTTTTTTTAATTTTACCCAACAGTAAATAAATGAAAAAAAATTATTATAATATTTAATATTTAAATGTTTAGAAGGATGTGAATTCCGCCATTGTGCAATGAATGTACTCATTAAATTTTCTTCAAAGCTTATGAAAATCACAAGTTCCTTTTCGAAATTATATTTTCATTTTCACAAGCACAAATTCTGATGCCTAAACCCTATTCGTGCATCTGCAAACAAATTTAATAGCACTTTTCTCCGCACCAATGCCTGTAAATAACTGATCGAGATTTCCAAAATAATATCAGACCAGCGAACCGTCTATTGTATTTGCACGCGACGTATTTTCTTTCACATCAGTTGCTAAAATTAGGAATCCCTTCAAACTTGCAAACAAACGAAAGCAAGAAGAGAAATGTTTGCATTAAAACATGCAAATTATTACACATCAAAACATTGAGATTCGTTGAAGATGACACAAGTTTCTCAACATGGAGTCTCGAATTAATTAATCTGGCTTCTTTGTAATCAGAATTCGGCTTCTTTGTAGTCAGAATTAATTATAGCTTCATTAATTAATTATTTAAGCAGCTTGCCTTTGATTAATGAAAAGAAATTTACCTTAAATGATAATAAATGAATGGCGTTATTTCAACGAATGTTGGAGAATGTTGTCTATCATTTAAGTCAGTGATTTCCAACCTATATTTATAGCTGTCATTTTTATATCTTTTTTTAAATTTCAACTGCCATGGCTTCATTTCTTATATCATGCAAAGAATTTTTTATTAAAAATATTAAGAACATTATGGAGCATAAAAGTTTGAAGACTCTAATTAACTTAACAACATACTTATGGTTATTTATACTTTCTCGTAAGCGTAGTATAGCGATCGTCAGTATATTCGAACTCACGATTTTGACGAAGTTTGTTTTAGACTTCCCTGAGTTCGAAAAATACAATTTTGGAAAGTGACAAACATAACTTGAAAACGTTTTGAGGTATAGGGATGAAATTTTTCACACAGTCTTTACACCAAATTTGTAGATTCCTTCTAAACTTTAAATAAAATCTGTCCAGAGGAAGTTCGGCTGTTCGAGCATAAGTTAAGAAATAATCACAAAACGAAGAGAGTTAGATAGATAAAATTCGGTATACAGATTTAACACCTATTATGTAGAAGCCTGCCAAATTTTGAGCCAAGTCTGTGTTGATTATCTGTCAGTCTGTACTTTCAGATACATGTAAACGCTATAATTCAAAAACGCAAGGTCTCAAATATATTACATTTGGTATGGGATTTTATAACTGCATGTGCAATTTTGTGTCAAATTTTTTTCCCATTCTGTTGAGAAAAACTTGTATAAAACACAAATTCGATTTTCAGATACGATTAAAGACGCCAGATATTTATTGCCAAATAACTCGCCAAGGATGACACGATAGATTCAATAAAATCCATGCCAAATTTTTATATTTCGTAACTATTGTTCGCCAATGACATGGAAGGCGTTCTCATGGCATGACAAGCTTATTAGAGAGTATGCAAGGAAATTTTGAGAAGACCACTTCGCTGTTTCTTTCTTTCCTTTTTTTTTCTTTAACTTACGCCAACATTGTTATACAAACTATTTTCCTATCAATAACTTACTCTTGTAATTTCCGCTTTCACAACATTACGTTTTCGGATTGTTGATTAATAACCTAACCGAAGGGGGTAGTCATACCATTAGTTCGGAATTTCTTATTTAAATGAACACAATAAACTACAATTCACAATTGCTAATAGACCGTTTCGGTGGTCCTGGAGTTGTCGTCTTGGGAGGGATTATGATGAATAGGTGGACTGAGCTCCACGTTTTCGACAGAGGTTCTGTAACTGGAGATCGGTATTGTCAGGAGGTGATCCTTCCCCATGTGCGTCTGTTCCGAGATGCCATAGGATCAGACTTCGTTTTCATGGATGACAATGCACGGCCACACAGGAGTCATGCTGTTGAGGAGCTCCTGGAAAGTGAAGATATCACTCGAATGGATTGGCCGGCGTGCTCCCCTGATTTAAATCCGATAGAACATGTGTGGGATGCTTTGGGGAGATGCCTTGCGGCACGATTACATCCTCCTGGGAACACCCGACAACTTAAACAGATGCTGATTGAGGAACGGGCACTCTTACCTCAAGAACTGTTGGACAATCTGGTGCTGAGTATGGGGAGACGGTGCGAAGCTACCATTGCAGTAAAGGGAGGGCATATCCCATACTAAGGAACATATGCTTGCTGTTCTTCCTCTTGGACAGACAATTATGTGTAACGATACTATGAGTTTAATAAAGCCTTTTTGTGTTTGATTCCATACTGTATGCATTGTATTCATTTCTGCGCAACTATGCTTTCGTCATTCTTTCAGAACAAAATGCTGTATCTCATTTCTGAATTTCATGTCTCTCAGATGATTTCTCGTGAATTTATGGCAAAAAACATACCTGTTGCTTAAGTTTTGCACACCAGTGTATGATCAGTTCAGGTTTCTTTTCAGTGATATGATAAACATAATCTCATACGTCAGCTAACTTCCACATATATAGGTCTGTAGTAGATATCATGAGCTGTGATGTTTAATGCGTAATATAATACAGCAATAACTTTAGTTTGCTATCTCGATTTAAATGGTTCCTTATTTCTCTCCTCCTAACTTTGAACATTTTCCGTTTTGGAATATAAAAAATTCACAAATGAAAATACCATAAATAACGTAAATAAAGACAAAATTTGTTCAATGTTTTTCCAACAATGACCGGAAGGAACACCGGAAATTCAATATCGTGCATATGTTAGGTGGAATTATCAAATTTACCACTCAATTACATTTAGAATTAGCTAATAATGATTTTTGTGAAACGCTGGTCAAATATGACAAAGATTTTACAATTGATACTTAGAAAGAAGTGCATGAGAAAATTGTATTATAAACGCAGACACATCAGAATCTGGTCGATTTAGAAAAACCAATGTCATTTGCAAGCTTGATAGAAGATCTCAGCAGAACTTGAATGCTGACATTAGAGGCAATAGAATCTAATGAGAACCGTCTTCTGGGTGAAAGAAAATGAGTAAAACTACTAACCTACTATGAAGAAAGCTTAATTGAGAAAATAAGATCATAGAATCCCCATAAGAAGTGTGTTAAATTTTTTGAAAACATCGACTCCAAATAAGTCCGCTTTATGCATTTTTATATTTTTATGCTTTTATATCAATTTTGTATAGACATGTATGAAAATTGTATGTTTTATTACAAAATATTTATGCTTAACAATTTTTTTTCAGTTGATACAAATAAAATTTCTTTAAATGTAAAATTATGACATAAAGTAGTGAGTTTTCATCGAACTCTCCTATTGTGTAATTTTATGGTAGTACTTTATTGCTATCAAAGAATATAAAAATCGCTTTTTTATGGCGCTTTTGTGTTTCGTAGATATATTAAGCAACTAAATTCCTTCTATAAATAAAAAGCTTCCAGCTTCCGCTGGCAAAATTCTGAAGAAAAAAAAATAATATTACTTAATTCTGAAATAATAATGTGGTTCAATTTTTTTACGTATTTTCGATTAGACTAGAATTTAATTATCAGGTTACCAATTAATTAAAAAATTAATTTCCTAACGCTGGCCTTATTTGGCATTGAATTTAAAAAGCAAATAAATGTGCATGAATTTCAAAGATGTTAATACTTCAAATTACTTTTATTAATCTTTATTTATATTAAAGATAAATGTGCGTGTGTCTGCGTGCCTGTAGGCTCTCTGTACAATAGGTAGTTTCACCTAGTGATACCATAATTAGCCTTATATACTTTGACAGAAAGAGCGAAAATTAAAAAAAAATTAAACTAAAAATTCAGACAAATGTTGGAATTTTACCATATTACATCATAAAAATGATTTTTATATCAACTTTAAAAAACCCATCTCTTTAATGATTTTTATTATTTTTTCGTACATTTTTTATTTTGATTAATTGAAAGCTTTTAATTAATTGAATTGAAAGAGGAATGAGAAACAGCATCCCAGGAAATTTTAAGAAAAGCCTTCTGTCATGGAAATTCCAATGCAGACTTATAGCCCAAGAAAAAACAGATTGCATATTTATAAAAATTAGTCTTTATATTTTAAACATTAACTGAATGGCCTCATTTTAAAAATGTGTAAACACCCTATGTATAATTGGACGTAAAAATTATTAATGTAATATCAAATGAAAATTGCATTCTTATTGTTATAAACTGAATTTTACATCGAATCAGAGAAATTTTATTCAATAATGCTCTGAGGTATTGCAGAAATAACAAAAGATATTCTGAAGCACGAATTCTGAACGATTCCTTTTTTCTGTACTCATACTTTTAAAAACAATTGAAATTTAATTGATTTCTTTTAAAAGAAAATTTTAGAGAAATTAACAGGGAAATAATTGCATTGGACAATGAACAGAGTGATGCAAAAATCCTAAAATAGTATGATTCATATGACAGTAAAAATTTGAAATCTAAAAAAAAATATTTTGCTAAAGAAGCCATTAAGTCTAAATTAAATTAAATATTTAATTGCAATTATTAGCAGTCTTTAATTCCGGCGAGTCAGATGGTCGCCAGAAACGGCTGGTGGGCAATAAGATGAAGTCAAGGATGTAATGCTGAAAATAACAAATATTAAATGTGATTTGAAAAAGATAGCATATGGTACAAAGTAATATATTTTATTAAATACCTAAACGAAAGCATAATCTTAAAATCTTAAAGCCTGGAATAAAATATGCAATGTTAATGGAAAAGAAATTTCTTGATGTTCATTAAATATGTAAATATATTATAAATGTAATTTAAATTAAAACTTATTTGCAATATTTATTTACATTAGCTCTTCACTTTTTTGTAAATCCTTTTTTATGATTATATTTTTGATTAAAATAAAATCACTTTCTATTTTCTAGTGCATTAACAAAAGTGTGTTTTAAAATCCACATTCTTATTATTTATCACTTTAAATTCTCCTTATTTCTTTCTTTCCATTTTATCTCGTCTGTTCGGAATCGGATTAAATATTTTCAGTCTTTTACTTCGACATAAGTAAAATATTGGAGGAAACAATCGATAAATTTTCAATCTATGGAAGCTCGACCTCTTCTGATGGGAAATATGGAACGAAAATTGATACGATTTGCACTAATGCGTCTGGAAAAAGAAAGTTTCCATTTATTGAAATGAAATGGGATTTTCCTTTACTTTTGTTCTGGTTTTGAGAGCCCAAAAAGAATATATATTTCGAATCTTCGATAAAAGTAGAACTTTTCGAATTAATTTAGAAATTTGACTTGCATAAACGATTATTTACCTAGACATTTTATAGAAAATTCGCATTTTTTGATTCCTTATCATGTCTGCCTTATAATTTGATTAAAAATTTCGAAATACTCTATGTCTGTTTGCTATTCCGAGAATCAATTCGTCGTATTTTCTCATCTATTTCAAAATCTTTATATGTTTGAAATTCTATAATGATTATGAAAAATTGAATTTTACAGTTTGTAATATTGACATAACAATTTAAGAAATAATGGCAGGGGTTTATACGGCTACAAATATTGCGGAAGAATAGGATTGGTATTATATTGAAATTTTATTAAATTTCATACTTGTTTGTTTTATAATCATACTTGTTTGTTTATAATGTGTGTGTATTAATTTTCTACAGGCATTAGCATTTATTTAGAGTTACCAATTTGACACACACACACACACACATATACACTGGTGTGCAAAACTTAAGCAACAGTATGTTTTTTGACATAACTTCACGAGAAATCATTTGAGAGACATGAAATTCAGAAATGAGATACAGCATTTTGTTCTGAAAGAATGACGAAAGCATAGCTGCGCAGAAATGAATACAATTCATACAGTATGGAATCAAACAAAAAAAAAGGCTTTATTGAACTCATAGTATCGTTACACATGATTGTCTGTCCAATAGGAAGAACAGCAAGCAGATGTTCCTTAGTATGAGATATGCCCTCCCCTTACTGCAATGGTTGCTTCGCACCGTCTCCCCATACTCAGCACCAGATTGTCCAACAGTTCTTGAGGTAAGAGTGCCCATTCCTCAATCAGTATCTGTTTAAGTTGTCGGGTGTTCCCAGGAAGATGTAATCGTGCCGCAAGGCGTCTCCCCAAAGCATCCCACACATGTTCTATCGGATTTAAATCAGGGGAGCACGCAGGTCAATACATTCGAGTGATATCTTCATTTTCCAGGAGCTCCTCAACAGCATGACTCCTGTGTGGCCGTGCATTGCCATTCATAAAAACGAAGTCTGATCCAATGGCACCTCGGAACAGACGCACATGGGGAAGGATCACCTCCTGACAATAGCGATCTCCAGTTACAGAACCTCTGTCGAAAATGCGGAGCTCAGTCTGCCTGTTCATCATAATGCCTCTCCTGACGACAACTCCAGGACCTCCGAAACGGTCTCTTTCCGTGATGTTACTGGGATGAAACCGAGTCCCGACCTCTCTCCAAATCAACTGGCGTTGGGAATCGCTTGTGGCACTAAAACGACTCTCATCTGTAAAGAGGACACGACACCATTGATGATATGTCCAGTTTTTGTGCTCTCTGCACCACTCTAAACGGTGCCGCCGGTGGGAAACTATCAAAGGGATGCAGCGTTTAAGACGGCGGGCGAATATGTCACCTTTGTGAAGGCGTCTGGACACAGTAAAACGCGACACTTGTCGCCCCGTTGCTGCACACAGTTGCTGAGCAATGGCGCTTGCTGACTGGTTTCGGGTTCTTTTTGCCTGCAGGACGATATATCGGTCATCCACTGCAGTTGTTTTCCTGGGGCGGCCACCACCAACCTTTCTCACAGCTGTACCTGTGGTTTGGAAGGCTTTCCAAGTGCGCGAAACGACACTTTTGTTGATTCCGAACTCTTCAGCTACACTGGTCACACTACGCCCCTCCTCTAGCTTTCCGATCATTCTTCTACGTGTGAAATCGTCCCGGTGATTACTGCTAGCCATATTTCACGAATTAACTCACGTGCACTTGCAGCGAATGTCTTTAATTGCGTCTCCGTCCTTTCTTTTATTGTAGTGTTGAGCTGCGCGCGCCTTCAGCACGTGTTTTGCGTACGCTCACGTCGCCTGTGACGTTTTGTTCCTGATACATGCATACGCATGACCTTTCTCTTGAATTACGTGTTCATTGTACTGATCGCAAGAACTCCTTTTCTGCAATTTAATGACTATCTGCTTAAAATTTGCATTGTAGCTTAAGTTTTGCACACCAGTGTATATTGGAGGGTAAATATGTATACATCGATGCAATTGTTTTTAAAATTTTAATTAATTAAAAATTAATTTTAGAAAATTTATCGGTTGCTTTTTCCAATATTTTTCTTATATCTGACTAAAAGGCTAAAAATATTTAATTTCATCCGAATTTTTAAAATTTTAATTAATTAAAAATTAAGATAAATTTTAGCGTTTTCTGGCAATAACTTCCATAAATATTATTACACAACAGTACATTTTATGTCAGTTCAGAATTTATAAAAATTATCTTTATTAGTTGCACAAATTTAATGTCGTGTGAATTTTTGCTAAATTTTGACATTTATTTATTTTGCTTTATTTCCAATAATGGATTACATTGTTACCCCTTTATTCAAACCTTTTACATTGTTTCATCAAATAATTAATAGCGTAATTTTTTCAAACTGTTGGAAGTTAAAAAAGAAGGATTCTGTTTAATATTTGTAAGACAAATGGAAAATGATGATACAATATCTCAAAATTTAGAAGATAGATGAATCAGATATTTAAATTTTTAATAGCGTTATGATGTTATAAGATTGTATCTATTAGAAAGGTTTATGTACACGATAAACAGAACGCAAACTAAGACGATTAAAATGACGCTGCTTTAATGCCAGACAATTTGGCGGAATTATGAGCATGAAATTATAAAAGCGATTCATCTGAAATCATTTATAACTAATACATCTGGCAAACCAACTGGTCACTTTAGGCGGCTAGTATAGAATATGTTTCAAAGATAAGGCAGAATAATTCAAAATGGTTTCGAAGATGAAGGAACGTTAAACGCATGATGTAATATTATGCTCTTGAAATCTGTATTTTGAAATTGTTATTTTTAATTATTTACTGTTTTGTTTAAAAAAATGTAAATAAAATTTAATCAGTTATATATATATATATATATAAAAGAGATAAAGAGATGAAAAAGTTTCATTACAGTAACTTACCTCAATTTGTGTTATATTTGAAAGATCTTTTTTTAGTAAAAAATGCATTCTAAAATGAATAATCTTTTGCAGAAAGTGTTAATGTAAAACTCCCGAAAGAAAAATAAACAATGATGAAATGAAAAAATAAATATAATCATTGAGTATTCATATAATTGAATTATGATTTGACTCAATAATATGCATTTTACGATCATTTTCTGTAATTTGGTATATAATGCAAATAGTTCAAACTCATGTTCATATAAATTAATCCAAAGATTTGCATACTCATGTTATGTAATTCACCAAAAAGTAAGACATTTACAGTCATTTTGTGTAAACATTCATTTTTCATCATTTGAAATGGTTCCTTTATGTTAATTTTTTTTTAAATTTCTGCAGCTATTTTTACTTTCTCGTAGAGAAACTACAGTAATCATCAGAAAATTCGAATTCGAGATTTTGAAGAATCTCCACTTTTTAGACCTCCTTGAGTTTGCAAAATATATATCTGAAAAATGCCCTACCGTCTATCTGTGGTAAAGATAAAAATGCTTTGAGCTAGACGGCTGAAATTTGTTATACGGTCTTAACACTAAATTTGCAGATTTCTGTTAAATTTCGAATAAAATCTGTTCAGCTGTCTGTCCAGTTGTTCGAATATAATTTAGCACAATAATTACAAAATGAAGAGAGCTAGATACATAAAATTCGGTGCAAAGATTTATATCTATCTTTTGATAGTGTAGAACACCTTTCAAATTTTGAGCCAAATCCACAAAGAGTTGATTGTCTGTTGATCTGTTCTTTCAGAAACAAATAAATGTGATAATTCAAAAGCGCAATGACTTAAATATAATAAATTTAATATGGAAGTTTGTAACTACAATTTAAAGATTTGAGTCAAATTTTTGTTTTAATCGATTGTGGAAAAATAAGGCTAAACTACAAATCCGATTTCTGGATACTATTAAGCTTGTCAGGATCAATCACCAAATAACTCGCAAAGGATGAAGCGATATATCCAGTAAAAATACTAAATCCTCGCCAAAAGCTAATATTTCGTAGCTTCTGTACACCAATGCCGTGTAAGACGTTCTCTGACATGACAATTAGTAAGACGTTCTGTGACGTGACATGAAGTTTATTCGAGTGTCTGCGAGAAAGTTTTGTGCAAACCACTCCCACTGGTTTTATTTCAACAACTACAATTCATATGTTTCACAACTTTATGTATCCATAATGATTTGAGAGACTATTAAATTGTATTATAAATATATGAGTTTAAAACGTGTTGTCATTTTAAAGGTGGTAATTGTGGAACGGTCTTAGCGGATGGACCATGGACTTTCTTTTGATTAGGGGTTAAGAAAGTCAATCTAAGATCTGTTGGTGTGCTTTAAACAGTCTCCTTAAGTGTGACGTGAAAATTCGGAAAATATGAAGAATCGTCGTTATTTATATGATAGAAAAATTAGAGTTATCTTCAAATGAATAACTATTCTGTTTACGTTGAAACAGTTAATTCATTTGATATTACAAAGTTTATAATTAAGTAACAAATTTACTCTTAATGGATGAATCTCCACAAAATCTGACCCGAATTTAATTTAAAAATATAATTGATTTGTTATAGAATGTATTTTGTTATATCAATTATACGTTATTATACGTTGAAATATTCGATATTATCTTTTAGATAAAAGAAATCACATACAAGTTTAAACAAAAGAAATCACATACAATAATAAACTACTGATTAAAAGCAACAGATAATGTCATTTAAATGGAGTTTTCCTCATTTTTGCATCAGCCATTTTCGTTAATTTAAAGAAATTATGTTCTTATTTTACTTAACAAATCTCATACTCTAGCAATTTTCTTTTCCATTAAATTCTATTCCAAATTCTGACTCTTATATAGTGAGGTTATTCCAAGTTATTAGTTTTTCTTTTTGAAACTATTATCCATTTTGGTTCGATTTATTTCCTCAGTAACTATAATTTCGTAGATACTCCTTGGAATAAAGTGTTAAAAAATTCTTGAAAGTAGAAATAAATTTTTTTGGTATTTTTCTGGACTTTTTTCCCAGTCCATTTTCTCTATCTTTTCCTCATGTATTACCGTAAATGTCATATTTCGTCTTGAAGTATTTTAAAGAAATGGATGGCTCTGAAAATTATTTCAAAATTGTTTTTCTTCAGTGATTTAAGAACAATTCAAAAGAAACTTCATTTTAGAGAATATTTTCTGATAAAATATTAGTATAAGCCATTCTATTAAGTGTAAATGTCCAATTGTTTTTCTAGAAAATATTGATAGTTTTTATAATAAAAAGTAATAAGAAATTTAATAAAAATAATTTTCTAAATCACGTTTTAACTATTGTATCAATCAGCGAGAGTTTTTTTTTACTATATCTTAATTTTAATTTTTAAACTGCGAACCTGTTATAAAATTATAAAACCTGTTAATAAAAGGAATTTCAAAATTGCTCTTTTATTACTATGCCGTTTGAAATTATTTTTAGGATCTTTTTTACTATTTAATTATTTTTTATGAATATTATAGAATCTGGAAATCAATTTTGTCTCAATTTAAATAAGAGATTGCGCCCCCTGTATAGAATAAAAATTTATCTAAACCAATATTTTAATTAAAAATTTAATTTTGGTGAGAATAAAATGGAGAACTGTTTATGAGAACAAAAAATTATATAACATTTGAAACTTTAGCACATCAAAAAAGAATGAAAATTTGTTAAATTCCATCCTTACACACATGAAAAAATCAACTCAAAATATATAAAAAAGAAGTATAGAGTCTCAGGCTGATGTGGATGCATTGATCATCGAAAATTCAAGGAATACATTTATTAGCATTAAAGTAGCCTAAAATGTTTCATGGAGTTATTAGATAGTTTTAAATTTGACACCATCAATTAGAAAAGTGACTTGGCTACTTTTCCAACAGTCTAACGCCAGAATTTAATTACCGATTTTTTTGTTTCATTTATTTGAATAAGATATCTGGATAGTTTTGAAACTATTTAGTTTAAAATATTCTTGAAAAGCAAGTCTTACATTATTCTTCGTAATATATTGATTGCTTCGATGAATTAACCATCATATTTCGAAAATTAGAAATATTATTAATGGAAGAATGCTTTTCTAATAAAAACTACGGAACTATTAATTTTGAAAACTTGTAACAGATTAGCTATATAAGAAGTAGTAAAAAAAAAGAACAAACATGAAGAGGTGGCATGCAAAATTTTCAGTATTTGTCAGAGCGGAAAAGAATATTATTCAAATTTTGCTCAATTTTGAAAGTGATGGATGGTGAAAAAAGTATCGAAATAATACAAAAGTGATAATCACATTTATTTGACCATA
The DNA here is from genome assembly GCA_026543865.1 of Argiope aurantia. Taxonomy (NCBI): domain Eukaryota; kingdom Metazoa; phylum Arthropoda; class Arachnida; order Araneae; family Araneidae; genus Argiope; species Argiope aurantia. The sequence continues at coordinate 319,648 of JAPMOR010121157.1, read as the reverse complement.
CTTATTATTCGATGTCTTAAAGGCACATTGGTGAACATTTATACAAAACTCACAGCGGTAACCAGCAGATAGAATGAATTCTGAGGAAATCAGCTGGTAACAAGCTAGATGGCAGCTACCAAAATCCTGGATTGAAGTTCTGTTCAATTTTTTTTTTGTAGTTTAATATGGGATGATCTGCTAGTAACGAATCCAAATTCACTAATTATTTGTTCCTTCGATAGCGCAATTATGTTCAAAATATTCGCATTTATGTTTGTTCTCACACTATTACGTTCAAACAGATTTTAAATTTTCTTCCTATTTGCATAGTTTGATTCACTCAGTATTTATAACACAATAAGGACAAGCATTGTGTTTTTACATCTGTGAATTTATTTAACGCTTTTGTAGATGTTGATACATTCAATGGACATTCATTTTCATTGTGATACCAAGTAATATGAATGCTTTAAAATTAAAATTTAAAAGGGGTACATTCAATTATATGTAAACTTAAATTTTTACGAATTATAATACAATGGATTATTGGTTTCTTGAATATTTTAATCCTGCTTTGTACTTTAATTGCGCGTTTAAAAATGATATATTTTTTACTTATACCATATTGAGTAAATTGAAATATAATTTTCATGTTTTTTTCTGCGTGTGTTTAAAAATTATTTTTTGATGATATACTGCCCACACCAAAATGAAATTTACGTTCTGGTTTTGCGTTTTACTTGCGTGATTAAAAATGTTCGTTATGTTGCATATTGCATAAATCCGAAGGTAATTTTTATTTCGTGCGTGTTTAAAAATATTTTAGCCTGAAGGCAAATTGCGTAAATCAGAGTGAAATTTGCATTCTGTCTTATCTTTTTCATCCGTTTTTAAAAATTTTCATTAAAAAAAAACCTACATGGTTCGTTGAAGAAATTAGAAGATAATTTTTATCCTGTTCTGACTTTTCTTTAGTACATTAATTTTTTTTGCATTATTTGGTGAAAATACAGCACTGTAAAAATACATTGTAATACTTCCATAACAATTATACCCAATAATCTTAGTAAATTGCTTGTCTGTTTTTATACCCATCAAAATATTTGTCATACACCAACATATTAATCAAATAAATCGAATTTCTGTCTTTCCATATTTTGATGTCTAATATTTCAACCATTTCCATTCTCAATAAATTCAATTTCAAAGTCCATGATGAATCTTTTGATGATATAAATATATGTACATTTTTGTTGATGTAAATTTATGAATCTTTCCTATTATCCATGTATTAGTTTCAGATTAAAAAAAAGAATCAGACATTAGCTAGATTTTTAAGGAATACTGAAAAATAAAAAAAAATTGCAGAAAAACGGAAACGCTAGTGTCTATTTCTCGACTTTTTTACTTTTATGTTTTTAATTTTTTTTATATTTTATCTTACAATATTATAAATACAATATTTATAATAGAAAATATATTTCATGAAATGCTGAAAAAAAGAAATTTCGTGTATTGTTCTTAGCATGATGCAAAGAAAAAATACCATCTGAGAAATTAATTCGTAAATATCAGTAATACCTACCTTATTAATTTTTTCTGCAAGAAATCGATCAATCAATAACTAATAAATTACAATATATTGCTGATAATTTATATATTTTATACGCGTGTACACTGTAGCTATTAATATCTGAGAAATACAAAGTTTACACATAATAACAATAAATTTCTTTTGATAAAACAGCCATAAAAAATTTTCAACTAACTTTTGTAACTCTTTTTATTCTAACTGGCAAACGCAGTGGAATCTATAAATAAACAAAATCTTATACAGTTAAATTTGTTTTACAGATTATTCAACAGTTTCACACAGATAAGCAATTTTAGCGTCATGGTACACTAAAATTCCTCCTTCTAAGTTTTTATCTGTTTTAATTACTGTTGTCACATATAACTCTACATATAGTTAACTTAATTAAGGTTTTGAACAAATTTTGTTTTCAGATCTACAATTCCAGTATTAACATCTTCTGCAAAATTTAATCAATCAAATGTTTGGACATTCCATTCATAATATTCACCTATATATACATGGACAAATTTGTTACTGAAGGATTTTAATCCCACATTTCATTATAATATGTAGTGCTAACGTTAAAATCACATACATGCTACCACCCTGAAACATATTAAGTTATCGCATTGTCATATACACAAACATAATTCCAGAAAATGCGGTTTTATTAAAGACTAAATTGTACTGGCCATTTCCATATCTTCGATTTTAATAAAAATTATTATACTACAATATATTAATTTTTTTTCCATATTTTTTATAATTGATAAAGCAAAAAAGTGACCAAATGATCATTTTTCCAAGTTTTATTTTATAATTGTCCGTATTAAAATGAATTTAAAATTTAATCCTATCTGATAAGATTGAAAAATGGAATGGGACTTTAATTGAACCTGGTTATTAAAATTATTGCACACGCATTTGAAACGAATATATAAATACGAAATAAGAACACAAATAATAATCCTACGGGAAATTAATGTTTAAAGAAAGCAAATAGTTATCTTAATATTAATTTAATTTTAATAGTAGAAAAAGCACGCAAATGAATCCTTTGAGGGAACTAGGAAATTCATCATCATAATAAGAACTATTTCAAAAATTGGATTCAAAATTATATTTAAAAGATTTATTTAAATTATTGAAATAAATATATGGAAATTAAATTTATTTTATTACAAAGCATTTTTAGAGTAATCTGTATCACTAAAAAAGACAATTTTTTAAAAATTTTATAATGGCATAAAATTTATTTTTGTGTAACAATATTTATGGGAGTTATTGCGGTAAATGCCAAAATTCATCTTCATTTTTAATCAATTGAAAAGTTTAATAAAATAAATTTATTAATTAATAATATAAATTTAATTTTGGATTCATAAAATAAATTTATTTAATAAATTAATAAATCTCTTAATAAAATAAATTTATTTTTTCTCCATTTATTTCTATAATTTAAATAAATCTTTAAATTTAATTTTGGATTCAATCTTTCAAATTGTTTTCAATATGATGATACATTTCATAGTTCCATCAAAAAGTTTAATAAGGTGCTTAAAAAATCGAACACAAATTATAGATCTGCATAAAAGATATTATAAACAAATATTAATCTTCTATTTATTTTTCGTTAAAGCTTTATAATACAACGAAGCTTAAAGAAATGTTTCAAAAATGTATTCGTTTCCGTACAAATTCTCATATTTGAAACGCTATTTCTGTCGCTTTGAAGTCAAATTTAATTTACTTTTTCCACTCTAATGCTCCAATTTAATTAACCGATAATTCAAAAGCATTTTCTCCTTCGGCTTAATACACATTGAGTTTTAAAGCGTTAAACTTTGTTTCAACCACGGATCTAAGAATGGTGTTTTTTGAACCATTCAAACAAATAAGTACCAGAAAAAGAAAAATTCCATATCAAGACATGAGATTTCCAGAAGTTAAATAAAAATTCACCTTTAGCGTAATTAAGTGAAGATTGGAGCAGCTTTGTATTGAGAATCACTAATTAATTAATCCGGTGATTTAGTGTTTAGGCATTGATTAAAAGACAGTTAAGTAACGAAATTTTCATAAATTTAAAGAACGAGATTTAAATGATAGTTCAATTAAAGACTTAATATACAGACATGATTATCCATGAATTTAATTCATCATGTAAGTTATTTTGACACCTTATTACTTCAATATAAATAGAGCATTATATGCACTTGGTTGATTTTTTTTAAATATTTGCATACTGTAGTACAGTAAGAGCACTGGGGCCACTTTTGTAAGAGAAATGCACGAAAACGAGCTCGAACAATTTAAAGGAATTTAATAGACAATCAATTATACAATACATTACACTTGCAATTACACAATAACAATTCTACATTTATACAACACTTAAATTTAAAGCTTAACATAATTAATTTTCGAGGTCTGTAGTTTTACATGCTCGCAGTCTTGCATCATACTGCCGCACTTTGGATTGGCGAGGAAGTTGGCACTCGGTTGGTAGATTGGCATTATTAGAGAGTGTCACAGTACCATAAAATTTAGTATAAAATACGTGGGCTTTGACGAAAGAGTTAATGTATTTTGTAACTGATCTTTCTCTCACATTTAAAAAAAATTATGCATATTTGTTCTAGAAACATAAAATGAATTTTTAAAAATTTGATAAGTTTTATTGCATTTATTTTTTAATATTATTTTTTATATTTGGAGGTCAGTTTGTTGTGTTTGGTTTCAATTACATATTTTTTCCTTTGCTTTCGTGATATACCCAATCATGTATTTTTCGTAGTTTTTATTGCTTTTAATATATTTGTGTAGCCTTCCTTGATTGTATACTTGAACTGTTTTATTGCAGTAAAGATTTAGGATATCATAAATCCGTTATAAACTTAAATGTCTAAATAATTTACTTCAAAAAAGTATTAAAAGTAATACTTTATTTTATTAAAAAAAGTAATCACAGCGAGAGTTTTGATTCATATTATTCATAAATTTTTGTCAAAGAGCTCTAAATCTTGTCAAAAATGAGGTTTTACGTAGGACAACTCAATGTCTATACTTATTAATGATGCCCTTCCTCCTTTTTCAACATACAATTAAAATAAATATTGCATATATAAATACCAACAGTAATTTTCCCTCTAAATAAATTATTCAAAGAAAATCTTAAAATACTTTAATATAAGATATTAATTAAAGAGAGGCAATTTTTAAATGGGTTATATAACCTATTTATTCCTACAAGAGTACACAGGATAAATTTCGTAATGATTGTACTTATCGTTTTTATTCATCATCTGAAACACTGCGCCGCTAGAGCTCCGAAAAGTATGACTAAGCGAGCATTGCTGTAAATTGCGGAAAATGAATAAAATCTCCAGAATTTTAATTAAAAAGACACTACGTAATACCTGTGTAGCGAATTTAGCATTATCCAAGGTGCGCCACAAGTAGGTATGTTTAAATTTGATATTGCAGGGCAAATTTTAAGCCTTTTTATTGTTTCGGAAAAAGTTAATTGATATAGCCAGGCCATTTTAAATACAATTAATTTACAAAAAAAAATCTACATTTATATTTAAAATAAAAAATAAGCATAACATATACGATTAAAAATTTTTACACTGTTATATAAACGAAACGTTAGCGAATCTCAAAGAGCAAGAAATTCCATTCAGTTCTAAGTAAAGATGACCGAGCCTACTGATTAAAAAAAAATAAAGAAAAAGAAAGAAGAGACTACAAAACGTCAGACCCAAAGTAAGGGTCGGTCATTTACAAGAATTTTGACCCTCCCAAACATTATTCCTTGCATTGAGTATATTTTCCACGAAAAAAGGAGAAGCATTCTTCCAGCATAATGTTCCTCTGCATAATATGATCGGCGTAATGTTCCAGCTGATGGAACACCTAAATTTATCAAACGATTATACGTATGCTTCGTCTATAAAAAAATTTAAAAATATATGGAATAAATAGTTTCAGATACAGCCAACAAAATAACATTGGAATTATTTTTTATCAATTATTTTTTACTAGAAAAAAATTAACAAAATTCCTTGAAAAAAAAATTTACACAGCATGCTATAGTTGGAAATGACGGATCAGCTTGATATAAATTGTCATCTATTATTAAAAAAGAAATTTTAAAAGTTAATCTTAAACTTATTCTTTTCATTTATAAATGAATTTAACGATTTTAGAAGCGAGCGAAGTTAGGTTTTCAATGTAGAATACTGGAACACTGCACATCAAAGGGTTATACAATTTATGGTTTTCTACCTAAAATTAAAATTTATAATACTTCTGCATGTGTGAATTATTTATCGTCTGCAGTGTAATTATAAAACAAATGTGTCTGTTTGGAAATAAATGTTTATTTATGGCATCATAAAGTAAGAGTATTTACAAAAGGAATATTTAATAGCAGTTACTGGAAACATATTGTGTTAATAGAAGTGCTTCATTTATTTTTAGCAATTATGACAACTTTCTCTGCGTATTTTCCAGAATGATTTAAAAGAAGCTTTATGCCCGCGGTGGCCTGGCAGGAAGGTCTCGGTTTCGAAACCAGAGGGTTTCAGGCTCGAGAGCCGATTCTACCGAAGAACCGTCGTGTAAGGGAATCCGTCGGGGGCAAATGTCCTCCCGCTGGTGTGACGTGGAAGTTTGTAGAGAGGGTACCAGTTCAGGTGTCGTCCTCGTCATTTTACCGTGGTTAAAAATACAAGTAACGTCCCAAAATAGCCTTAGAATTGGTTTAAAACGAGACGTCAATATAACTAAACAAAACTGAAAGAGATTTTAAAAGCGTGGCGAGCGTGGAAAGATGTTGAATAGCGAATCTAGCATAAGATGCTTTTTTTCTGTAACCCAGAATTTTATGCGCAGTTTTTACTTTCTCATATACAAAGTGTTGAGAAAGTATTATAATTATTAAAAATTTTGAACTCGAGGTTTGATGATTCTCTTCTTTTCAGACTTCTCTGAGTTCGGAAAAAGCATTTCTGCTATTATTCCTATCCATTGATCTATCAACAATAATTTTTAACCATAATAACTCATACTCATTGAGCTAAACTGATGAAAATTGATACATGGACTTTAATCGAAATTTCTCGTTTTCTATCAAATTTTAAACGAAATTCCTTCAGAGAAAGTCTGTCCGTTTCAATAAAAGTAAACTATAATTGCAAAATGTAAAAAGCTTGGTAAATAAAATTTGGTATACCAGTGTAAAACCTAAAGTGTAGATTTTGATCAAAATTTGAACCAAATGTAGCGACGAAACTTCCGAATGTATCTAAACGCAGTGAATTAAATCATTGAAATTCTGTACTTAATCATGTGAATACCATCAAATTTTGATTTCAGTTCGCCAAAAAGAACATACTAAATTCATGTAGTGACGAACGCCTGATGACGAGCGCCATTTGCTGGCCAACAGGTGTTGATGCTTGTTAGACGGAGTGCAAACGAGACAGGTCTCAACAAAAGTCAAGACGTGTGAGACGAGACGGGTCTCTGAACGAAAGACACGACGTATTCGCCGAAATCTATTTAATGTTCATTTCTTTTACGTTAATGTAATTGTCAGTCCTAAATGTAATTAAATGTGCGTTCTAAAATAGTAGTGATTCCTGAGTACTACATTCATGTTCGAACGATATATTCAGTAAAAATGCAAGCCGAAAATCTTGTTTTTCCTAACTATATTCCTCAATACCATGCCTCAAGCCTTCACGATCTTATGCAATGTTCCTCATTTTATGCTAAAGTGAAAAAGAGGACAAAGCAATTATTAGAGAAAATGCGAAAATATTTTGGAGAGGCCAAAAGACACAGACTAATCAAATGATCTTTTCATATTTGTGTAGAGTTTCTTTTTAACATTAATTGTTCTAACTGACTAAAATGTTTACATTCAGGCGGACATCATGTCTCATTAAATCGGGCAATTTTTGAACTTGATAATGGTTAAAGGATAGTAAATTACTTCTATTACTACTGCGTAAACCCTTTTTTGTGGCAAAATGCTGCTAGATTTGACGTATATGATAAAAACATATTTAAAATATGTCAAACCGTTTGGACTAGAGTTATCTGTTACTATTAACCTAGTTCCTTGGCAATAGATCTTCATTAAGAAATAAACAAAATTTAATTACTAATAATGTAGGTGAATGTATGTGTGTGTGCGTTGACGATTTACAAACCAGACTGTTTAATCCACAGCTACCAAATATTGCAGATTATATACTTTAGAGAATAAAAATATGTATCTCTGTGAGATTTTTTTGAAATTTTAATTAAAATTTTTATTAATTTTTATTGCACAAAAATAAATTTTACATTTTTGAATTTTTTAAAATGTTTTTTATGACGACAATTAAAAAAAACTCAGGAATTTTTCTAAATATTGGAATTAAAAAGTATTTTTAATGAAGAATGATTTTGTTTAACATCTGTGCAGTTTACAAGACAAGTAAAAAATATGTGGTTAAAATATCGAAAAATTTAGATAATCAATTAACTGGATATTTGCTTTTATAATAACACTATGATGTGGAATGTTATGGGATCGACTCGATCAGAAAAGTTCATGTACGCAACTAACAAACCTTAAGAAATACAATTAAAACAATATGTATTTAATGTCCACGATTTGGTGGAATCATGGGCATGAAGTTATATCTATAAGATCTATCCCAAATCAAATATAATGAAGATTACAATATCCAAGTTGGCGAGGAATAAAAAATAGTGAAAGGATAACACCAGGAAAGTTGGATTATTCCAAAAACAAGGATGCTATTAATTCTATGATGTAATGTGATTTGATTCTTATAAGATGTACAATAAACGAAACGTTTATCATGCTATTGAAATTACAAGATTTTGATGTCATTATTTTATGCATAAAATATTAAAAATATTCATAAGAGATATAATTGAAAGTAAAATCTACCCATATTGCTGCGAAGCCGCTGGTTCTAAAGACGGCAAGTTTTTAAATAAAATTGAATAGAAATTTTCATATTTTTCTCAATAACTTCGGAATAAATTACTACATAAAAACATATTTATATTTCTTAAAAGTTCAAATACTATCCTTTTACTGAATATTTATGTGCAATGCTTTTGTCCAATTTTAATAAATTTTCAATAAATAATTGAAAACATTTTGCATTGTTTTAATTACTACATTCATACACACGGACGTTTTAATGACATTAAATATTTTTTGTGTTTATTATTATTATTTATCATTTAGAGTAAATTTTAGAAATAAAATAAATAGGGTAACATGCTAAAACACTGGCATGCTACGAAATTTCAAGGTCTGAATCGCCTTTAATTTGTCTCCCATTTTTATTTCTTAAAATCTGAAAATATGAACCAATTTTATGTTCCCGATAACAATAAAATAGTTTTGAATGAATTTATATAGTATAATACAGGACTCTCCATCAGAAATTATATTTCCTATAAAAAAAGGGGAAATTATTGCTGGCATTCTTTTAATTTTCTATAACATTCCTTTAATTTTATGCCATATATATATGAGTTTAATTTCCCCCAAAGGTAACTTATAACATAAATATCACTATTTCAAATTAAGCTGGGACTATTTTGCAATTATTAAAACCATAGTTTATTGACGATGAAAATATTTAATGTTACATTATTTATTTAAATACATTATATTATGTAATCAAAATTCAACTTTTATTCATGCTTATTGAAAAAATAAACTGAAAATATCCCCATATTTGTTTTTCGATTGCATAATCAAGTTTTCCAAAGAAGTCACAATTATAGACATTCCAAACAACTGAATCTTAATACCCTGGACAACAACCAGATCCCGGCATCAGCCTTCCATATATTACTTTTTTTCTAATTTACTTTCCTAGACATCTGCAAAACGCAATTTCTAATTGAATAATCAGTCCAATGCTGACTAGAAGCTCGTCCTACGTAACGAAGGGATCGATAAACGGGCTCTATCGATTTACCAGAATCTCCATCGATTATGTCGCAAGTCCTTAATTTTTTTTATTGGAGAACCGGAGAACGATATTTAAAATGTCGGAGAGATATATATTGATTAAATAGACACTTTAACTAACGAGCGAAACCACTGGCTGCTATTTTTTTCGAAACTAGAATAAATCTTGTTAGTATGTGCTGAGAAATTAGTGCTTTTAATTGTTTGGTTGTATAAATTTACAGCAGGAATAAAACCAATTGCTTAAAAGTGTTAGTAAATTTGTAGAGACATTCAGCCATTTAAGAGATATTGCTATAGAAATCGAGCCGAAACAGAATGGTAACTTCAGTGACACAGTATCTATCATAGAGAACATGTTGGTTAGATCAGATTAGAATTTATAGACCTCCACAGCATTTGTTGAACTAATTGTGTTTTGATTTTAATGAATGTTTACAATGATTTTAATTAAAAAATATGTTGCTAATTCTTTTCAAAAGTAATATAAATTTACAGCAACAATAAACCCAGTCGATTAAAATTGTTTGTAAATTTGTAGAGATGTTCAACGAATTAAGAGGTTCGGATATGGAAACCTAGACGAAACGGAATGGTAACTTCATTGACACAGTATCATCGAGAACATGCTGTTTAGATCAGATTAGAAATTAATGTGCTCGATAACATTTGTCGAACTAATTGTATTTTAATTTTAGTACACGTTTAGGATAATTTTAATGAAAAAAAAAAAACCAAGTAAAAAAACACACAAAAACACAAATTTTTTTCACTTCATTATTTCTTTATATAATTCTTCAACAATTGAAAAGTCTTCTTTCTGATATAATGAGGTCCCGTGTATCGATTTTTAAAAAAATCCCAAAAATAGCCTTTATATTCGTTCAAAATGGGAAGCTAATCACTCTAAGCTAAGCCACGCCCACCATATCGAGGAAATAAGCTGCTGGTAATATTATTTCGCTGCTTTGGTAAGCTCTAAAATATGTTGTCTGGTAGAAATAAGCTAATATTTTATCATCAGTCTAATATAGACGTCTGCGATTAATTTTCATAATGGACAGACTTTCCTTCAATTATCAGTTTTCATAATAGGTATAATTATTCAGATTGCTTGAGCATTAAAATAGTCAAACTTCTTGACTATCTTATTGAAAAATACAGACATTAGATCGTCAGTAATAGTGATTTTTATGGTTATGATGGTTATTATTATCCTTTATTATGGTTAAGATGAATTGATGCAATCATTTTAATTATGGTAATATTATATTATTACTTAAATTATGAAAGCTACAGCAAAGCAAAAGAAAAAAAAACGAAGGATGTATAATCAAAATATTTTTGATATTCACTCTCAAAATAATCTAATTGTTCTCTGACATGTTTTCTCTCATATTATTTTAATTAAATTAAATGAACATTCATTTAAAATTACATAAATGCTAATATATCAGCCAAAATGGAATTAATATAAAAGAGTAATTTTTTTCATTTTAGTTTGATTAAAAAAAGGAATTTTCCCTGTTATAAACTGATAATTTAATACTTATATCGACAATGAAGTTTTTGGTTTCTTCGTTAAATGGTCTTATTTCAAATTATTTCCTTTTGCTTTTAGTTTTTTCAAACCTTTATTATCTCACGTGAGATTGGATTAAATTTTTTTGACATTTCTCCAGTTATAACGAGTGCAAAAAATAAATCAAACCGTAAATTCTCTATCAATAGAAACATCTCTTTTTCTAATACAGAATACTGAAAAATAATGCGATTTGTAATAAAACTTCCTAAGAAATAGTGTTTCAGTTTACTGAAATGAAATGAGATTATGTATTTTTTTTATTCTTCTTTTTTTTTTTTTTTTTTTTTTTTTTTTTTTATCGACACTGAAAAATCGATTGGTTTCTGGATTTGTTATCATTGTCTCAAAATTTATTGAAAACAATATTTCCTGAAGCGTTATACAGAATTTAATTCGTTCTTGAGAGCATATCTGTTTTGAATAATATTAGCACTAATTATGGTGTAACATTCAAGCTCAGAAGTTAAGTTCGATGAATGCAAAAAATATGAATTAAGAATTGGCATAATAGTTCAAAAGTTACTAATAGTGTTTTTTTTAACACTTTTATTTGTCTAGTTTCACGTTTTTAAAGATGGACATTTGAAATTGACCTCAAGCTGACCTGATTCATTAGAATTTTAAAATGTTCTACATCAATTATTTTTATTAGCAGCACTCTAATTATAATAGTTTCGGAACTTAATTAAGTATTCATTGAATAAATAAATTTCATTTCATTTCGTAAGTATGGCTCCATTTAATAGTAATTTCGTGAAAAATTTGATTTCAAAATTTCATAATAATAACTATGATGATTTATAAATAAAAGATTAAAAATTAGAAATTACTTAGAATAAAATCTTACTCGGATAAAAGTTTACTTTTGAAAACCTGTTTTATTAAGCTTATTTACAGATGTAATTATTTCTCGTTTTGGCGACGCATAAAAGCTTGGCAGTCAATCGTCGCCACAGTTTCGGTTTTGTAGAATCATGAAGAGTTGTGCCTCGTAATTTTGAGTCTTGGCCACATGAGAAGAACAACACTACAATTTTCACATATTTTCTAAAGATTACATTATTTTTGAGGGAAGTCATTTAACATATAACTGATTGTGTGTCCAGATCTCTATATTTGTAAGATCACTCCACTTTAATTAAATCCTGACTCGAATCCATTTACTCAGCCATTGGTCATTACATACCTGAATATACATCAGAATTTATTCTGTAGAATAGGTTTCATCTTAATAGAACTACCGATGTGCCATAGAGCGAATAATTGCTCATACTGAAAGATTCTTGATATATCTGGAGAAAATAAATATTGAAAATACTGTCACTATATACACATGGTACTTAAATTGTTACATGACCAACAGAGAATCGACGAAGAGTGATCATTATAGTAAAGGCTTCTAATTGCTGCTATTGTTTAGTAGATTAACGAAGTGCTTGAATTACCTCAAGGAATTTTTCCCCACCCTTTGCTAATGCTAGAGATAATAAATACTGTTAAGCTTATTTTTCTCTAGCACTTGAATTGGCACATAAGGATAATGAGGGATTGAAAAAGAGCAATCTTTGGTAGACTGCTGGAATTACTAATGTGCATTGATTAACGAAGTGCTTGAAAATGTTTTTTCCCCCCAGAAGTTGCTAATGCAAGAGAAAAGTCAGTATAGCAAATGTTATTACTTTATAAACTTAGTACTTGAATTATTACTGCTCGACAAAGAGTGACGTTTGTTATAACTTTCAAATTCCTGGAACTTGCTCATATGCACTAGACTGTGTATTTTCTGTAGGCGGTTCAAGGTCACATTTTCTACCTCGTTACTGACTGTCTGCCTCGCAACGCTGAGGCAAATATGAGTGTCACTCTTTTTTTTTTTTTTTTTTTTTTTTTTTTTTTTTTTGCACAGCTGTTAAGGTATTACCTAAACGTACTGGCGTGAGAGAAAAAACAAGCCTTGTCGAAATAATGGCAGTGGAGAAGGAGGAAGAGTGAAGAGTAGGGAAAACGAGTGTCCTTGAAACGCCTACAGAAATTACACATACTATAATCAAGTACATGAATTCAAGATACCTTTTTCTTCAATATTTAATTACTGGAAACAATTAGCATTAAAAATACTTACTTCACAGATTTCATACTTGAGCTTTTACCTGAAGACCAATGCGAGATAGACCAATCAAAACTGTCTTCTGTCAACACATTCCATTACATGTTGTATAACAAAGTTGCGATACTCGCCAACACTTAATAAATAGCTCGCTGAGGCTACGATTTTCACATGGAAGTTTAATTAGCTTCAGCACATCTTATCAAATGCTATCTACTGGACACATACATGCATAAATGTAAAAAATCTATAAACTTTTTACAAATTATATTTGCTTAATATTTATTATAGCTAATAATTTATTTTAAATGCTATTTTTATGACATAATTAAGAGCATTTGAATGTTGGTTCATCTAAAAATAAAACGATTGCAACATTCAGCTGCTAAATTGGAATTACTTTCTTGTATTACATATAACGAAATATAAAACGGACATATCTTAATTATTTATTATTCAGATATAAGTTACTGTTTTTTGCATTTTACTTTCTTCTTGTTGTTTCTTATGACACTTAGACAAGCCCGCTGTTACGAAGACAGCGATTCAAGCTGATAGGAGGGGGGGGGGGGTCCTTTGTTTAAGTAGCGCCAACTAGGGCCAAGATTACGACTTTGCCATTCACGCATCACTCATTCACTTGCACAAAAACTTTTTACAGGAGGACACATTTGCACAACTCACAGATAGATCAGAGGAAGAGCAACCATGCCCGAATCGGGACTCGAGCTCAGGACACCCAGATCACGGGGAAGACGTGCTACCTCTATGCCAGGACGCCGGCACTTACGTGTTTTACACATAATTAAATACAAAAAAGATAGATCTTATTTATTTATTATTTAGATATAAATTACTATTAAAGAGCAAATAAATATAAATGATATTATATACTTAATATGTGTGCATGACTGATAAATGCACAAATTAACATATTGCTGCGCCGACGGAATCCCACCACTCTCTAGTAGTACCTTGAGAAAAACAGATTAGCACTATTTCAATTGTAACAAATATTACAGATCTGGAATTAAGGAAAGACTTATGATCTGCAAAACACATTCATATACATTTTCAAAATTACATTAAGATTCTTTTTTGAAATTGCGATATGCATAATAATTGAAAGTTCAAATTGAAATTTAAAAGCTACTGCCTAAATTCCAGATAAAATTATTTTACCAAAAACCTTAAAAACAAATTTTTAAAGGAAATTACTGATGAAAGATTCTCACTTAAAGAAACTAAGCCTTAATTTCAAATATATTGCAAATAAAATAATTTTATATGCACTAAAATGCTGATAGATATAATGCGTTATTGAACTAATATAATTATGACATAATTTGAGTGCCTATTTTTATATCCAAAAATAACAACATTCACTGCGTTCCATATTGAGTAAGAAGAATACTTAATCAAAATATTATTACCAGATGTAAAATCCGATTATCTTTTGCGCTGTTTTAAGCGAAATCCTATAAAAATAAAGTGAGCATCTAGAGTAATTGGATTATTACTTTCTTCGACAAAAAATAATCTGAGATTTCATTATTCAAACATATCTGATTAAACATCTCTCAACTTTTTTTGGTTTTAAAATGAAAATGTATAAAGGATTTTTAAAGAAACAAAAAAAGTTCTTGGTTTCTTTCTTTTTAGTAACTATAATATATCTAGTATTTTATTTCTTCAAAATTTCATCTTTTTCTGCTACAGTATTTTTCTTTTTTTTAATACATTTTTTTTCCAAATTTTTGCAAGATTGGATTAAATATTTTCTGCCTTCATTCAGACATATATTTATAAAGGTAATTACAATTAAGTGATGAAAATTCTATATTTAGAAATAAAAACAGAAGCCTCTATGATAAGGAATGTAGGAAAAAAAACTGGATGCAATTTAATTTAAGCTTCTTTAAAAATAATGCTTTAATTCATTGAAAAGAAATGCATGCCAATTTTTTAAACTTTTTTTCACCGATGCTGAGAGGATGTTTCTTTATAACCTCTTATAATTATAGAAGCCTTCAAATAAAATTAGAAAAAAAAAAGGAATTTCATAATACATTATTTTATTTAAATATTGTGTATGAAAATATATTTCAACGTAGGAAAATAACAATTTTTTTCAATTTGAATCAAATATTTCAAATAAATATTCTCTTATCTTGTATTATGTCTCAGAAGAAATACCAATTTGATACTAAATCTATGTAACTCTGCTTTTCGAAATAATTTAAATATTTTTAAAGCATAATAAATAATAAAATATAACCATTAAATGTTACATATAAATAACATTTTTAAAAGTTAGCCATAATAAATAATATTTTTTTAAATAGTATGCATTTTCTAAACACAATAAAAAAAGATAAATTATTTTTATAAACAGGATAGTATTCACAAGGTGGTATATGGTGGGTAAATTAATATATGGCATCTTGGATCAATTTATGACTTTACTTTTTACAGGCCAGCTGAAAGGACCTTGAACTGCGAAAGTTTATACGTAGTTACTTCTGGGATAATAGATATTCGTTAAGAAAAAGTTTTTATAATTTTTATAAAATTTTCAATTAATCAAAATTTTAAATCCCCTCTCAATAAATTCAGTGTATATTTAAGCACAAAATCCAATTCAACATTTAAACACAACTTTAAGAATTTAATAAAAATGAGCTTTGTAATGATATCAACTTATTTTCATACAATTTTTTATGTAACATTAATTATCTTTTAGTTATATTTTTAAGTATATTTTGAAACAATACTTTCCCTTCTTTTATTTATCCAGTTCTTACTGAAGCATGTTATTACTACATTAAATATGTATTTATTGTTTATATGTAATCGTTGCTCTACAATAAAATGGTCCATGCAATAAACTTGAATATTATGCTCCGATGCTTCGGACTTAAGGTTCAGATTTCTTTAATTTGTTTTTAATTGCACAGTTTATTCATATTAATTTCTTTTACCTCAGAAGGATTTTTGTAAATATTTCATTGGTCAGTTTAACTATATTACATCCCATAATCGAAGCAACACTAGCTCTATTTTAAGCTCAACTTCGTACTTTTTGAATTGCAGTCAGATGAATAAAATAACACCTGAGTTGGTACTCCCCTTTCGAAACTTCCCTACCTCACTAGCGTGAAGGCATTTGACTTCGACGTGTTTAACGTGTTTGAAGGATTAAATGAAAACAGTAAAAATGAAACGCTATAACTGTTTTATCATTCATGTAATTCATTAGAAATTTCGATACACTTTTGATACCAAGATTAAAATCACTAAATACAGTAACAATTAATAATACTTTAAATAACAGAATTTTTAATTTTGTGAAGGATTTAGTGACAGCAGTCGTGATAATATTTGGCGTTCCTTTTATAATTATTTTTTATTTTTTAAATAATTAATTAAATTAAATTTAGTGAATTATAGTCAAAAGAGACGAAAAATAATTCTAGAACAAGAAAATAAAATAATTTACTATAATTTTTAACAGTCAATGATTCATCTCAGATATTAACCATGTTAATTAGTGGAACAGACGTAACAATGACCATGCGGAACATATGCGTTGCATGCATTTCAGTCCGTAAATCGTTAAACGGAACAATCAATTCTCATCTCCTTAGCGTTTGCAGTTTAGTTTGCTCTAACCATTATCTATTAGGAAATGATGATGTTTAGAATATTATTCACACACCTTCATCATAATATTTGCAAAGGCCTATTAAATGCTCTGGGAAAAGACCGGCAGAATTGCAATAAATTGTAGCGGCAATTCTGACTTTCTAAAGTCATCATGGCAAACTACAGTGTTCTGTATGCATCAAACAGTATTCTGTATGCATAAACTACAGTTTCTGTATGCATAAACGTTTCTCAATTTATCATCAGGTTCATCCATAAGAATTATTTATGTAATTACGTATGACATAAATTGTGGTATTCGGTATGTATCGGTTCTCGCACTTGCGCAGAGATTAGTAGTTGGTATTTAGAAAAACATGATTACAAATTGGGTTTTCGCTTATTTGGAAGAGGAACGGATGACGATATGCAAATTGACAGTGATTGACAGATGGTCGGGAAGAGGGCAGCCGGCTCACTTCTTACATTTGCACCGGAGACTGGTACCTGGTAAGAACACAAATATGATTCCAGATTAGGATTTCGTTTCTCTGAAGAAGCACTGATAACGATGTACCTATGGCTTTGACAGTGATAGATAAGTGACTGAGAATAGGAAAAGAAGAACTTTTTTGATATAGTTAGCAAAGGAGAAGGAAATGATACTTTCAGGGGCATGTGCCTCATTATATGCAGTAAGAACAGCATCTGCTGGGGATAAGGGTCGGCCATCTGGGGGGCGGTGCTATGCACTGGAATCCCGCGATTGAGGGGGCCCAGCAAGAACTAAAATAATGTTCTGAACAGTAATAGCGGAGTGGAAAGAAGAAAGGAAGAAATTTAACTAGAACAGTCACGGGGTCGATGGTTTTTGAAATATGCGAAGTTTAAAGATATATTACAGCTTAATACAAGTGTTCAACACTTGCAAATCATAAACATAAAGTACAGTCGTTTACCTCACCTACTAGGTTTAATTGCATATATTACTTTGATAAATCATACTATAAAATGCTTAATATTGTTAGATCGCTTAATGCACACTATACTAAGCATCAAAAAAGAAATTTGCAAAAAATTGTAATTTTCCTGAAATAATTAATAGCAGAAAAATTCCGCATTGGATAGACCAACAATAGTAATATGTGTTTATGTTTGTATATATTTTTTTACTTAGCAAAAAATTTAGGGCGGCCCCAAATGATTTCTTGCACCCGGGGCCCTTCATAGAAAAGGCCGGCTGTGCTGGGAATGAATTATATATTGCAGGAGAGCGAACTCGTCTATTCCGAGGCAGGAGAGCGAACTCATCACTATTTACTTAATATTTTACATCAGATTGATATCGTATCAACAGATCGAAAAGAAAGAAGTAGATATTATCAAGATAGTCTAAAAAGGATATCGGATGCTAGATATTTTTTGTCTATATCAGTTTTGTTTACCTGATACTTTTGAGTCTGTCATGCAAAGTATCAGATTACACAAAATCGCTCAAACCTGATATAAAATATATTCAAAGGTTTGTACCAATCTTAAAGATTTTCTCTAAAAGTTTCATATACGGAAAAAAATATGTCTCATATTAAGCAAATGCATTTATATAAAGATTTTCCAAACAACTTTTGATAGTTTCTTCACCATGTGAAGAACCTTTACTGAATGAGGTTCATCAACCAAAAATAAAGTAAAATACTAGTCATAAGAATAACGCCAAACAACTTCAAAAGAACGAATGAAAAACATTAAATAGCGTCGAATGTGATTTGTATAAAGTTGAACCATGTTTACAGAAAAAGATATGATTGACAAAATATTCTTATATTCGTCAAGATAAGATAATTAATATTTTATCATTTATTTAAGAACACTCCCATTTATTAAGTTTTCTCTAAAATGGAAGTACCAATGTGTTACACAATCAAAAGCAATGGTAATTTTAAATAATGTGAGTTTAAAAATTAATTTAATATTTTGAAAGATCGGTGAAAACATTGGTGTTAAAAGCACTTTCTTGTTCAGTTCTTATTAACTTGAGTAAAATTAGAATAAGTCCATTCATAAACTTTTATTTTGTATTGATTTATTAGTCCAAAAATTTAAAACATTTCATTTTGGTATGAAACCCACTGGTAAATTCCGGTTACCTTATTACTATATACGGACCTCATTACTATATACGGACAAACAGGCCTCATTACTCTGTTTGCCTATATACGGGCAAACGGGTTAGTTTAAGACATAATTTTTTTTTTAATTTGACGAGATCTAAAACTTTGACATCTGTCATATCTGATGAAATATCAGATAAAATTTGACACCTGATTATTTTATCATTAAATCTAGAGTTTTTTTTAAAAGAATTTCTGATTTTTCCCAAATTCAAATTATTTACAAAATAGAATACCTTAAAAGCTTTAAAGAACAATATTAAAAAAAATTAAAGCACTGCCTATATCTTGGCATCATTTTAAGCCGATAAATTCAATTTCTTTCATTTATGTTGAAGTCATATTTCAAATTTTCAACATAACTAAGTAAATAAACAAAAAATTTTCTTCGTAAAATACTTTCTACAAATCCTAGCTTAAATTTTATTTTTCAAAGAAAATATATATTATTAGATATATTTCCGATGTTTCCACAAACATCTGATTTCATTTATGAAGATCAAAATCAGGTTATGTCTGAAATGAGGAGATCTTGCCAAAGTTATGAAAATTTGAATCTCGGGTGTTTTCTTTATACAAAAATTACAATGCATGAAAAAAAAAAGATCCCCCACTTTTTTGCATTCGTAATTTTATTAAATAACAGAAATTCAATTCCTTCCGTTCTTTGTTGTACCATATTTCGATCCCCTCCCCCTAAATTCAATTGCAAATACGACTTTTCGCGAAGCTCAGTTATTCCAAGTTATTACTTTATATTTTCTTTTTCTTCTTTGTCTCTTTCCCATAGATTTATTTTCCCTATTAACTGTAATATGGTCGGATTTCTATGAAATAAGAAAGGTAAATTGGTCGAAAAAAGCATATGATTCTTTTGTGTATTTCTTCATATTTCACACAATATGTTGCCAGCGTATTTTCTGCCATTTTTTTAAACCATGACATTATTATTCTGAAGAATTTATAGTCATGAATGGTTTCAAAAATGTTTTATAAATACTTTTCCTTCGATGCCCTAAGCAGGATCCCACGAATACATTTTGTTTAAACAGATATATTTTAACAAATCTTCAAGTGCATTCATTTTGTTAATTATTTTCATAATCCGCATAATATTGAACAGGAAATAATGAATACCAGGGCAACCAAATCACACTATTTAATAGAAAACTATGAAAAAAGAAGTAAAAAAATATTAAAATATTAATTCTCAGCTTTAATTTTTCTTCATTTGCACCAGACGAATTACATACGGACAAAAATAAAAACGAATGATTAAAAATAAAGACATGTTAAAGAAAAGTAAAAGCTCAATAAAATTAAAAAGTATTTTGCAAACGGTTCTCTTAGAATTTAAACTATAAGAATATAATTTTCATGATTCTTGATTTCCTGATTTGACTACCAAGATTGGTAAGGACGTAAACCTTTCCCGATATCCGCGTATCAACGAAGAAAATCTTGTTTCCTTGTTAAACTGTGAAAAAAATAGAATTTCGCTCATTGGATCATCCGCAGATCTGTTAACTCATTGGGAATTAATTCAATAAAAGTGATGTTAGTGATTTTATGCCAGATTTAATTATGCAATTTTTCCATTTCAGTGTTTCTGAAACATCTTAATATTTCCTTTTGGTCTTTGTAAACTCTTTATATTAGTATTTGAAGAGATAAAATCAACATTTTCCAATTTTTATGCCTTTTCCAAAGTTTTATACAATGCATTTTGAGACATTCCACTTTATATAGGAATTTTATTATTACATTAATAGCAATTCTTTCCATTTAAGTGCCTCTGAAACTTTTATATATTTACTTATTTTCTTCACATTCTACACCTTAGTAAAAAACTTTATTAAAAACTTTTTTCCAAACAAATTAATTTAAAACATTTTACAAGAAAATTTTTATGTCACCTTAGAAGCTTTAAGAAGAAATTAAATAATCGATATTTCTAAAATAAATTTTCAATTTCACCCACCTGTAAAATGTCATACTTCAATCCTTGATTTTATATTTTGATGAGAAAATTAATAGCAATTTTTTTACATCATTGCCTATAAATAACCAATTTCAAATTCTTTCTTGATCAACGAACAATGCAATAAACCTACACTAGGTAGATTTTTTTTTCAGATTTATAATTATAAATAGCACGTTTTCATCTATGTAAGAAAACAAAAGGAAGAAAAGGCTATTATCAAAACATACAACTTTCAGAAAGCTGGATTAAAAATGGAGCTAATTGGAGATGTGACTGGCTTCATAATTTGGTATCTAATTAATTTGGTTATGCAATTTATTGATTTGAGTCTTTTGTACTCAGAAATTAATTACTGCTTAATTCATTATTTAGTAGTGAAGAAGAAAAATTATTTTGGAAGACGCCAATATTAAAGAAGCAGTTTTAATAAATGAAAATATATATTTGCCTTCTCTTGGATAAATACACATCTTTTAAAATTGCAATTACGGATGAATGAAATTATGAACTGATTTTTGAAATCTGTATTTTTATGGAGAAAAAGTAAAATGCTTTTCTGACTTTTGAAAGTATTAAAAAAATAATCTATTGATTAGAAATGAACTTAATCCATAGCTTTAATCCATAAAGATACAATTCCACGTCTTTAAGATATAATGTAAAAATGGCAGTAAATTTAGCAATAATTATCTTCGTCAATTACTAATAAATATAGCCATCACTAATTGAATTCTACTACACTACCACTACGCAAAATTATTTTCAGTATTATTAAAGTAGACAGATTTGTTCCAGTATAGGGTAGTGCAGTGTAGTGGAGGCATAGTTTTGCGATAGCCCCAACGGCAGAACAATATCATTTTAATCTTTCAGTATCTGTATTTTTTGTGACGAAAAGAATACTCGCGAAAAAAATTCATTTGTTGTGTTATGCGAATAATTTATAATATAGCAATGATCGTATAGTTAAATTTTGGAAGGTTAAATCTCTTTTTTTTCAAGGAATTTAATCCGTTGCTTCCATAAGAGTGACTTGTGGTAGAAACTATATTTTGCGATAGATAAATGGCTTTTAATTGTATTAGCTTTCAATTGATAATCACCAATATTAGCCAAGTTGAGTCAAACGTATTTTAATTTAAAATACAAATATTCGAATAATCTGAAAGTAAAGAAAACTATAAAAATGTCTATTGTAAAAAGAGGGAATAAAAAGGGTTAAGAATTTAAATACTTATATCATGAAACAGATGTCACTAAACTCAACAGATGTCACTCATATGTCATAAAACAGATGTCACTAACAAATGAGAGTACATTGGTATGGTAAAGTTCGTCTAGCATCTCTTTCAAATCAGGGTAAGCTGTTCAGATATATTTTGTTCTCAAAACTGGTATTTAGGGCATTCACAGAAAACATGTCATACCGAAATTATTGTATAACCACTTGGGACTACATCTCTTACTACAACAGTGAACATTATATGTTTATGAGTGAAATATGTATGGCCCAGACTAAATCTTGTTAATGGATCCCTCAAACAAAGGTACGGACAATTAGAAGGTATTCAATTTTATTTTACATATCCATCAAATATGTGGCATGGAGTCACTTTCTTTCTTTCGTAGTTAAACATCTTTTCATTCATGCAGTGTGGGTGTTTGGATATGCATAATCTGACCACGCATAATCTGAGCACGGTCTCCTAATCATGAGATCAGTCGCACGAAGGAAATAGGTAGAAAGAGGTAGGAGGGGGTGTAATCATTCTTCAATTCACAGTATCATGATATTGTACAAGTATATTATTTAATGTCGACTTGCCGACTAGGAATGAAATTTTGTTGTTGGTTTTTGAGACTAACAATTGTTCTGTTGTAATCCCAGGTTTTAAGTTTCCCTTCCTTCCTTAATTAATATATAGGAGATACATGATACCGTGAGAGTTTTATTTTTATTTGAATGTATCATTTTGTGTAAAATACTTTGATTGATTGTTTTTCATGAAAATGAAGAATAAGTTAATTTAGAAGCCGTCTAAAGGAAAGATTGAAAAAAAGAACAAAAATTTCCTGTTCTGATGAACTGATCAATTACTGATGATGAAATAAAAGAATAAGTTAATCATCTGACGGAGCTTTCATAAAAACCAATGAAATGAAGAATAATGCATTTCTATTTTTTAACGTTTTCGCTCTCATTTAAGTGGTAAATGAAGCGGTAGGTAGTTGTTGTAAATAAAGTTGTGGGTACCAATGTTCGTGACTATACATATTTTATTGAAATTTACAATTTGTACAATAGGAAATGAAATGAGACGTCTCTTTCACATACAGTTATTTTCTTACATATTTACAGAATGATAGGAACAAGGGATAATGATATAAATCTAGTGCCATGTGACAGGATGTTCTTCTTGGTATTGGGGGTGTTCTTCTACACTCCTTTTGCCCCTACCATAGTGGTGTCTGATAAGGTCGACAACCAACCCGGCTGCCAAAAGCTCAGCGATACTTCCACCACCGCCCATTCCATGGTGCATTGGTGCAGCTTCGGATCCTGGTACCAGGACTGTGCCCAAAAGCATGGCGGCGAAGGTCATGGCAATGACAACATTTCCGGCAAAATGTTTCATGTTGGTGCTAGTTCTGGAACAGAAAATGGAGCATGAGTAATAGAAATATAGTATAAACAATGTTTCTTAATCTTATTATATTTATGATTTTTAATAGCACAAAAGAATATTGGTATCATAACTTTCGTCGATTTTAAAGAGCGCTTTCAAATTTATTTTATTATTAGAATGTGCATATGGTATCTCATGTCAATCTCAATTAAGCGCGGTTTAAAATATGTAAATTATATATAGATGCAATGCAAATGAGTTTTCTTAGTGCAGTCAGGAAATGTGACAAAATATCAAAAGCTATTTATATGAAAAACTTTTGTTATTTTACTAGTTTTTTTAATATTTTTACAGTGTAAGATTTAAGAACTATGCACATATTAAATTTTAAATTTCCATCTGTAACAATAATTTTATATTCTGATTAAAATGAATATATGTATATATATGAAATCAAAATGAATATATATACAAGAAATTCCTGTTACCGCCTTTGTTTTAGAAAAATATTTAGAAGTTTGAAAAAAGACGATTTTTTTCATTCATTTGCGAGATTTGGCTTTCATTAGAGATAGACAGATTCCTCAATAGTGGAGTTTCCTGTGGTATTGGAATTTGATTAAATAATATAATGGTTATTCGTTTTTTAAGTATTTGTTGGTAGGTTGAGAAGAGAGAATTGGGATAGAGAACAGCCTATAGCATTTCAAGAATTGATACATCCTCGTATACAAAGTATCCAATAAATTAATGTAACCCCCCAAAAACGTAGATCCCATAATAGTAATAAGTTTTCCAGTTTTGTAGCACCTTATTCATTAAAAGAAATTCCTTTTTGAAATTATATCTGCGAATATGTGAAGTCTAAAATTCAAAACAAAATAGATGAATAATATTTTTTATAATCGTCACATGAATTCATGAACAACATTCTTCAATAAGTAAAGTGTATATCTATTCATGTGCATATGAACATTATAATTCAAAACCGGGACGGTCAGTATGAATAAAATTTTGAATGTCTGTGTATGTTGCTAAAACTGTAAATCTGCATCAAATTTTGGGTTAAACTGATGTTCTGGAAGTGGAATGATTGAAAAGTACTACCTAGGTTCTCTTCAAAGTGATTAAACTAAACGGAAAATTTTACAAATTCAAAGAATACATGAAAAAGTCCAGAGGTTAAGCACTGATCAATATTTTTTAAAGAATCATTTATAAGAGTTTTTTTAACGAAGTTCGAAGCATTTAAATCACATTAATTGAATTTTCTAATAATGTTTTCTGTCTTTATGTTTAAATGGTAGGTTATAACTTTAGAAACATCACATTTTGATTTTTTATTAACTTGTATAAGTATCAAGCGAGTATACCAAACAAAGCAATGGTGGCATGATGCAAAAATATTTTCAAGAAATTTAGAACTATCTGATAGGATAGCAACTTAACAATTACAATTATAGTTTCTTTACATATGTCATAATTATGATGTTCCTGATATTCGAGGAAATATTCATAGCTGAAAATTTTCACTCTGACTGAAAATTTCCAGTCTTTCATAGCAGCAGTGAAAGAATTGTAATCACAACTGCTGCCCATATGCTGTAACATTAATTTTATTAAAGATTAAAGTAAATAAATCGTTATCTATTCTATCCATGTGAAATTTGTTCATTTTGATACTAATTTCACCATTTCCTTGTGTATGCTCACCTTCATATTGGAACTAAAGAACTATCGTCAATCTACACTCTAAAGCTCTTTGTCTCTTTATTACTACTTTGTTTAAAATTATTGTCAAATTTTGATGAAGAATTTTTTTTTTAATATCTTGAAACATATTTTTTAGAAAGCGATTTTCATTAAACATTTTGCTAATTCATTTTATAAAAATGAACTTAAAATTTTTTATATATTAAAATTTATTAAAAATGTTTGGTTTTGCATTGTTTTTTTAAATTTATAAAAAATGTTCGAGTTTGATTTTGATATGGATTATCTTAGGACACAAGAAGGCTTAATCCGCCCTTGCATGCCGTCATGAAATCTAAAATCATATTTAGTTTATCGCAGAATTTTATTAATCAGAAGTTAATAATCTTTAAAAAATAATAAGCGAATAAATTTATCCTTCATAAATTGACAATAGAATATATATATACTAACCGCCTTTGGCGACCAACCGGTTCGCCAGTATTACCGCTCGCTACAATTTTCAATTAAATATTTTAAATAACTGGTCTCTTAATAGATTCTCAAACAAAACATTTTTAATCTTCAAATTTTGATAGTCATACCAAACTTATACTGTTGTTTAGATCGTTTCTTTCAGATTACTATATATATTTTGCTTATTTATTGTCATTTCCGGTAAAACTTCAACTTTAATTTAAAGTGGAAATGATGAAATTGCAATTAATATAAAGATATTTTTTAATAAAACCAAGCGTTTTATTTTATTTATCATCTTTATTGTTATTTATTTATTATTATTATTATTGAATATGAGTATTGCAAACAGAATCGCTCGGTATTTAAGTCTTATGTGAACTAAAAAATATTTTTCATCATTTATGTAATATCTCAAAAAATAATTCAACAAAAATTTCTCAGATTCAGCATAAAATTCAGTTTTCAGTTTTGCTTTCAAAAGGATTGAAATGAAATCAATAATAATATTTTGTTCCTGTCTATAAATATATTTCAAAAATTATGAAGTCTAAATTTAATGCAGTAATATATCATATTCTGAGAAATATTCTGGATACACCAAATTTTTAATAAATGAATGTTTCTATTTTCTACGATCAACTAAGACTTATTTATGAAGTTTTCAATGTTAAAAATTTAGAAAAACTCAACATTTTCATAATCTTAGGCCAATTAATCTTAAGAAACCTGCGCGCTGATTGGCGTATTTTGTTTGAAACGATCGATGGAAAATCTAAAATTATCCTTTTTTTTAATTGAAAGTGATATTCAAATTTTCATAAATCAGTCAGTTTAAGTGATTGATTTAGTTGATTGGAAATTAACTCTTTTTATTTAAAATATTAGTATTTGCAGAGCAGAAGCTTTATGTAAAATCAAAAATTCGTTATTTATTAGAGCATTTATTGAATCAAGTTACATAAAATGTAATCATTTTCCATTTAGACCATTTTAGCAGATTTGTGTCTTACTAAAGGTTTACAAATTAGCTATGTGGCCCTGATTCGAATGGATATTCTGTTCATATTAAACAAAACTTGCCTTAAAATGAAACTGATTTATTGGATTAATATTATAGAGAGTGTGAAAGATCATAAAATTATTTTTCTTGAATTTATTTTTTAGAAAAAATAATATTTCATATTTGTTTCATTTCCTACAGACACGTGCCGAAAATTATATTTTTGCAGATTTCATTTATGTTTAGTTGGAATTTTAATCAATGTGATGACAACACTTTGAAAAAAGCTAATTTTTTCCCATGAATTCCCACGAAACATGCTCGTGCAGCTAAATTTTATTTTTATTTTGAACGAAAAAAATTGTTGAAAAATATGGGTAAAATATTTATTTAAAAATTCATTAAAAATAGAAATTTAATTTTAAGGTTAAAACATTGGTATCATTTAAAAGATAAATTTTTGATCTTTAACTTCATGTAAAAATCTTTTTTTGCGGTAATATTTTCGGAAGTTATAGCAGAAACACGTCAAAATTACGCTTAATTTTTAAATAAATAAAATTATAATTAAAAATTCAAAAAAATAACCCTTAGGTGCACATTCCTGGCCTCCAAGGTATACACGTGCCAAATATGGTAGCTGTAGGTTGAATGGTCTGGCCTGTAGAGCGCCAACACACACACACAAACACACACACACACACACAAACACACACACACACACACACACACAAACACACACACACACACACACACACACACACACACACACACACACAC
>JAPMOR010121157.1:259749-291899 GCA_026543865.1 Argiope aurantia | reverse complement strand
CGCATTTCGATAACTTCATTCTTGTTTCACATATAAATGTACCTTTATACCTCCCACGCACATATTTCTCATGTATCATATAACAAATCCTCAATGTACCTACTACACTAGAGCAAACAAGTACCTTTAATGTTGTCATTCCAAACAGGAAGATTTAATCGTATTACCCTTATGTGATTGGATACCGACATCAGATCTAGATTACTTTATTTCTTCTTCATTTATTCTCCCAGACATTTGCAGGCAGCAATTGCAAATTGGATAGTCTACCTATCTGGACAGAAGCTTGTCCCACGTAAGGATGTAATAGATATGTGAGCTCTTATCGATTAACTGGAATCTTCATCCATAATGTCGTTAAGTCCTTAATCTCTTAATTTGGGAAATGGAAGACAATTTTTAACTGAGTTTGATTAAATGTAGAGGCTCGTTAAAGGGAATAATTGTTGATGGCGAGTTTTCTTGGGTGCGAATAAATCCTCTTAGTAGTTGTCCCTAGTGATTTATATTTGAATTACTAATTTAATTGGATTAGAATAATTTTCTCAGAAACGAACTTTCTCGTTAATGGAACTTAAGTGATTTGCTGTGGGCTAAGTACACCATATAATTTTGTAATTGTTTCTAAAGGCAATTTTATGAATTAAAAATAAGTCTCTGGTTAATATCAGACCTTTACAAAAATAATTTTAATAATAATATTTTTTCCATAAAAATATTAAAAAATTTGATTTGTAGAAAAAAACACTAAAAAATACTTACTTTTTAAAGATATAATCAACGAAAAAAAAGTTCATTTGATCTTTTGTAAGAAATATTCTATACACTATTATTATTATACTATATAATCTTCTAAGCTATATCTTATTATAAAAATTGTATTATTTAGCACTGAACTTTAAATGGTATATTAAATTCATTCATAAATAATTTATAATTCATTCTTATAATTATAAAATCTTAGATCCAATTTTTTTTTCAAATTCATATCAAATGATGTTACTGATATGGGATTAAAATTTAATTAAAATAATAGAGTAGATTATAATTTATCTTTGTAAATTGGATATTGTAATATAAAATATTCAAGTATATAATAACTAAAACTCAATTCATCAAGAAATGTGAGAAAAATCTATTAGAAAATTCCATCTTCACATGAATGAAGTTTAAGTTCAATATGAAACAAGTATGGAATTTAAAGTCAGAAAATCATCCATGATAATAAATATGCAGATTAGAAGAAATTTTGAAAAATATTTACTCAGACCTGAAAGCAATTGCATAGAATTAATTGAAGTGGTACCGTTATTCCCCTGAGTTTACTACTGTCTCTTCTATAAAAAATATTTATATTTAATTCAGCACGATCCAAAATGTAAATTTTCTTATATAAAATGTGATTGTCTGAAATACTATTGGTAATTCTTGTGTTTTGCACTAAAAAACGAAATTTACATATCTATAAAAATTATTTTTGGATTTAGAAAATAATTTATTGCTTTCTTATTTCGAATTGTTAAAAATTTTTCCTGGACATTTTATTCAATTTTAAGTGGCTTTAAGCTATACTGGGGAGTCTTTTTTTATTTTCCAAAAAATTCAATCATTTTCAAAGTAAGTAAGAATGTTTGATTTATATTACTTGACTAACTGACATACGTCATTTTCTATTCTTTGCTTATAATTATTAAAATGAAAAAGCAATCATCATTAATTACGTTACAGTCAACAGAAAAAAGACGGATTAAATTACACCTGTATTTTTTTTCCTAAAAATTACCATAAAGTATTTAAACAAAACATAAAATAAGTTCATTAAACGAATTTCTCGAGGATTTTAAGTAGAAGTGAGAATTCAACCGACAAAAGATGGTTAGATTTATGACAATGTATGAATTAAGCATACATTAGATCGAAGGAAATTCGAAACTATGTTTCCCCACTGTATTCTGTTAATTTTACAAATGGAAAGAAATGTGAGAAATATTAACAGAATTTTTATTAAAAATGGCAATCGTATGCAAAGAGCCATTTTCCTTTTCAGGTCAGAGAAATGAAATAATGGTCGGCAATTCTCTGTGGAATATCAAATTTCAGTAAAATGAAAGAATAAAAGATATGAACTTTTTCACTTTTTCTTACCTTTTCTTACTTATAAATGTGCTTCATTTTTCACATTTTGCACTAGACATCTATTCATATTTTTATTTTTTAATAATTTCAAAATTACTAAAGGGAGTTTAAGCAAACATATAGAATGTATCAAATTAACCATCGTTATGGTTTAAAAAAAGCTAAATTGAAAAGAATCATCAAAGGAATTTGAAGACAGTTAAAAACTATAAAAAATAATGATCGTTGGGTCTGGAATTAAAAAAAAAGTATACTTTTAATCCTTAGCTAAAATTTTGAGTTTTGTTTTTAAGTTTATTTATTAAATCTGCAAAGAATGAAAAAAAGACAAATACCCAACATTTTTATTTGAACGAGAACTAAAAAGAAGAAAAACTTCGAGTACAATAAAATTCCATTAATACTAAAACAAGACATAAAACATGGAATTCTACTTACTTTATTTGAGAAGATTTCTTAACAAAGAACAGTAAGTTCTAATCGAATGATGTCCATGACTGCTGTAACTTGGCTTTTATAGCAATTCAAACAAGAACTACTTTCTGAGCATGTTACAAGCCAGTTTTGTTTATTATTTTTCCTTTACATAACCGCGTTCCCTGTCACACGAGCATTTCCGCTCGTATAATCCGTCCTCCTCGGTTTTTTCCTCCCAGGTGCATCGGTAGAAACAAAAAATCATTTAGTAAAACTAATTTCCGGACATAAAAGTTTTAAGTAAATAACCATTTCCTTCCCGATATAACAGCAGATTATGATGGGCTCTATTTATGATGGCGGATTACATCGTATTTGTTACTGGAAATGAACTTGTAAGCAGATAAGTCTTTTCCTGATATCTTCCGTTTGATCGAAGAGGAGGAGGTTTTATTTTTATTTTCATGGGAAACGCTTTCGCTTCGGTTAATAAATTCTTTTAATTTATACCGAGAAAATACAAAAATTGTTTAGAAATATATTGTTTAAAAGTAGAGTTACCTTTTTCTACATTATATATTTTCTGTATTATCTACATTATGTATATATATATATATATATATATATATATATATATATATATATTATTTTCTATATTTATTTTCTTTATTCTGTTATTATATTATTTCTATTTATATTTCTATATTATTATTATATTATATATTATTATTTATTTTCTATATCTTTATTTTCTATATTATTATGAACACTTTTCCCATCATTATTTTTACAATACCATCCAGATAAAATAGAAAATTTGTAGTTATTCTAAAAAATTATCGATTATTAATTATCAAACAATAATAGAATTACACTGTTGATATCTAGATAAGAATTATACTAGTTATCTAGATAATAAAATTAGCAATTTTAATGAATTACCGGTTTTTTTAAATATTCTTTTCGAATACAAAGAAACTAATGAATTATCGTTTAAAAAAATTTGCTTTACTATGGCTTATTTAAAATTAAAGGGGGACTTAAAAACCATCATTCATACTATAACAATAACACAACATAAAGTATTTCCATTCAAATTTCATACATACTATAACATAAGCAGAACATAAAATATTTCCATTCAAACTTCATTCATACTATAGCATAAACAGAACATAAAATATTTCCATCCTAGTTATATTTACAGCAAATAAAACGTCGCACATAATAAAATTACTATGATTGTGTATGTATTTCCTTTGCATGCATTTGAAAATCTTTAATTTCTTCTAAAATTAGAAGAAAATGTACTATATATTTGCATGTGTGTCGGCATTCTATATAACGACCATTTAAGAAATAGTTACGAAATTTAGCTTAAATATACTTTAAAGAATTCGAATGTATATTTTAGAGGAATAATTTGAAATTTAAATTAATTAAAACTAAGCGAAGTTTTCTTGTTATTTTGTGTCAGTCCCCGGAAATATTACAACACAAAGTGGATTTTCACATCACTTAAATTTTTTTAAAATTTTTTTTACCAGTTTCAATGTCATGTATTTCTTCCAAAATTGTGATAGTTTTCTTACATAATTTTCAATGATGAATTTTATACATGCTGAAATTCAAACCATTTTCACTCTTTCAGCAAACATTTAATAATTGATTTTCTTTCATTGTTGAAGGGAAAAGAAGAAATATTCTGCTGATTATTTGGGTAGATTATATGAAAAAAAATCAGGAAATTAAATCTCATTACCGCAAAAGATAACGTGAAGTTTGAAGCAGAAATTTAGATAATGAATTGCATTATGGTGTTATGCGACTCAAATCTATTATGAAGGATCATGCAGGCAGTAAAAAGTATATTGAAACAATATATGAAGGATCATGTACGCAGTAAAAAGTATATTGAAACAACATAATTTTAATTAATTTTGAAGTATATTGAAGTAACATTCTTTAATTTTACTACATTACTTTACGTTTAAAGTAAAGCTATTGAAATAACATTATTTTAATACCCGTCACAATTTTATGCTTGAAATTCATGAACATGAATTTATACACAAAAAATTGAAATTAAACACAATCCGGGAAAGTAAAGTAGGTGCAACTAAAATAAGTAATTCTTAATAATATTAATAGTCATCCGAATTCGGAAATAAAATTGTGTGAAATATTCTTAATTGTGTGTAGGAATTTGTATGAAAATTTGATACACCTTGAATACACCTTTTTGTTTATATTGTCACGTAGGTTCTTTAATGTGGAACTCAATGACACACACAAGAAGTAGAGCTAAACCAATTCATTAACTCAACTCTGAACTGAGAACACATGACTGACAGATATTCTGTTTTTATACTAGCAGGGAAAGTTCCAGAATACTTTTCTGGAGACAGTAAGAAAAATCCAGAATACTTGTCTGGTAAACTAAAGAAGTGTCCAGAATCTTCTGGAACATAAAATAAAGGAATTAAATATTAACACAGACTGCGAGTCGCACTGTCTCTAGCGAGATTCGAACTTACGTTCTCTTGATTAGGAGACCAGTGCTATGACCATTCGGCCATAGAGAGGCGAGTGCCTTCTTTCAGTGCGGCAATATCTGCAAACTCACTAAATTCAAACATGCAAATTTTCAATTTCATAGATATGTGCAATATCAGTTAAAACGATTAATCAACAAAAAAAATAACAAAATGACGAAGAGAGGATATTTTTTTTGGATACAAGTATGATTGCATGTTTTAATGTCAGAAAGATATGATAATTACCTCTCAATCTGATGAGTTTTATTGTGGATATGGTTTTTCTATTTTTTTTTGTATTATTAACTGTTGATTTAATGTTTTGATGATTAAAAGAGTTATAATGGATTAATATCGTTAAAAATTATTAAAAGTAAATATTATAATAGCACTCGTATGCATAGAGATATATTCTCACTGCATTTTTTTTCTGGTTTGCGATTCACGTAACAATATTTTTAAACATACTTTCCTACATTTGTTCAGTTAAAAAATTTCTTAAATGTATACATATATATTTTGAACTTTTCCCTACTTGTCGCTTTCTTGTATGGACTGTTTAAATTTACTATTCTTCATTATCTAAGACATGTTAACTTTTTTTTTTAACTTTTCCTCAAAGGAAGAATCTAATATGATATTTCTACTTTCTGTACTTACAGATTAATTTCATAAGTTTTAATATTATATTTTTTAATATGTTTTATGTATTATTTATGACTTATTTTTATATATATATATATTAAGCGGCTTATGGGTGTTATTCTTAGCGAAAGCATGGGTGATTATAACTAAACTACAATTTATAAGAGAAGACTGTAGTTAAGATTACAAAGCGTTAAGCTAATTTAGTCTTTTTGTTAACCATTCTTTCTACCACTCATGTTGATTGAGCAATTGTTTATTTTAAGATTGTTTTTGAAGATTACCTTTCTTGGAGGTAGCACTTATAAACAAATCATGGACTCAAATAAACTCGCAGGTAGATCGGTGGTAGACTTTGTTAATTTGGATGAACGAATCCACTCCGATTATTTGCTTTGGTTTTTGCTTTCGCCATTCGGCCGGCCCGTGGTAAGGCTGTTTTTTGAAATATATATGCGTTTTTTAAAGTAGGTTGGATTGGTAAGGGTTTCCGTTTTTTACTTTTGGTGTTTTTTGCTTTGAAATGATTTAAGATTTATCATTAAATTTACTGAACTATATAGCAATCAGAGATTTATTTATACTTGGCAGATTATTATAATCCTTATCCTAATTCGTTTAAAACAGTGATGTTAAAAACTTCTAATATGCTGATTTATTCTATTTTAATTATCAGAAGTATGAAACTATTTTCACTTAAAACGTTAGACTACTAATAATATTTTACTTACAGTAGCTACTAGGAATGTGGATGATACAAAATTTTATAAACTGTATTTTAAAGTATATTTATTGATTAAAAAACAAAAAAAATTTGTTGTTGACCTTTAGAACTTGTTTTTCCAATACCTAGAATTTGTTTTTGGTATTTTGATACTTATCCATTATTACTTCCCTCTACTGATTTTGAAATTAGCTTCTCGTCACAATTAGAGCGGACAAACTGTATGTTATACAGATAATAATATTTTCTTCTTGTGTATATTGATACAAGAATCGCCTGGCGGGTGTACTGTGGATGTGCAGTAGAGAACAGCGGAAGTCCGATACGCTAAATAATGAAAATTGATGCTGTATTTCACAAGAAATCTCGAACCGCATGCAGCAAAATATTGCAGAAGCGTACATGAAGACAATAATCAGAAATTAACAGCACACTCACGAATAGCAAATCATTAAATAAACTATATTAAATACATATAGTTAAATAATAACAAGAGCACAATATCGCTTAGGGTACAGCTAGAGAGTTCATTCCGCGATCAACACTTGAAAGAGAGAATTCATTAAACTAACAACGCATTTTCTAAAAATATATCTGTATCTCAGCGTAAAACAGAGATATTGTCATAATTCTTATGCTTCCTAATGCCATCATTTCTGCCAAAAATCTCCAAATGAGTCGCCAATGTCAAGGGTTAGGGACCCAACATCCATTAAGCATTCTTATCCATTAATTTCTCATTCAACCAATGATACTGTCATTGTAGTAAAGCAGTATTACAGTTTCATTACAGTATGACATACGAGAAAAGGAAAAATATTAAAATACATTACAAAAACTATTCATTAAAATACATTCAAAACTATTCAAAAACTATTCGTTCTGGAACAAACTTAATTTTCTATAAAATCGTTTATTGAAAATTATTTATTCTTTTGCTCACGCTTTTACTCTTTATAATATCGATTTCCAGTGGAGAATGGAATAACTCTTTCCACTTTCGTAATCATTCAATCCTCTCAAGGGGCTCTGCGTGCCTCAAAGTTCACAGAAGTCTCCATATTTTCCAGCGTTCGATTCGATTGCTTAGTTTGATCACGTACGCAAGCGAGGAGTGTTCGTGAAATATTCATGAGGTTATATAAACAAGCTCATCCTTATAGAGGATATATAAAATTTTATTTTACTTTAAAAAATGATCAGTGTTAGTTTTTCTGGCTCAAAATTGATTTTATCTCAGGATATTTAATGAAAGAATTGATTTTATTGACGGTTCTACTCAGCATTTTATTAGCCCAGTTATAAGTCTAGTTATGGTGAAATAATCTTTGGCGAAATTTTTCTGTCTTTCCAATTGCTTCTTTGGAAACCTGGTTTAATAGGGATCTGTTACTATGGGTTTGTGATTGCATTATTCACTCTAAGAATACTGTTGGTGTCAGTATTATGAGACGACCACTTTTCGATAGTTCTATCTCACTAAGGGGTGGCACGCGAAAGGATATGCGCTATTTCCAGAATTTACTTTATTGTTAAATGTAAACATCTCCTCCTTTCCTCTTTACTCTCATCCCTATTTTGCCGAATTAAACTCATCCTAACGCCTGCGCAAAGGCAAGGAATCCGTTGGCAAACAATATATCAGATGACGATCATTGCCAGTAAACATATTTATGTTCGGTGAGTGGAATGATATTTGGTTTTAAATATTTCTCAGAACGAGAGAAAAAAAAATGGCATTTTACGATCCACATGTGAGAAATACTAGGTGAAAATAAGCTAAATTCTTATTTTTAGATCACAGTATTTAGATATGTCAGAATCTGTAGTGTTCGCAGTAGCGGCTAGTGTATAATATTTTTAAGTGATACGTTTTGTCATAATTTATATTTAAAAAAATTATATGTTAACAACAATGGCCTTTTCTATTTAGCTTTAAATAATTTAATTATTTTTTGACAAAATTGAGTAGGTTTTTGAGTTGATATTGTTTATCTATGAAAAAGAAACTGTAACTAAGCAATTACAAATTTTGAATTTATTTTAATTAAAAATTAAACCTTAAATTAATAGTTTTCGATTACTTTTCTTAATTTCCTGTTCTATATAAAGATCTATTCAACTGTGATTAAATGATAAAAAATAATAGTAATTTGAATTAAATATATATATTTAGGTAAATGTAATAAAACTGCTCATTATATATAATTACCAGTGATTATTCAAAATCACCAATAAGTTTAGTGATTACGAATAATCACCGGATAATTATACGTAATCACTGGAGCATTCACATTTACCGCAACATATACGCATTTACGAGCATTAATTTGTTAATTATTTGCGAAAATATTTATTTGTGAAATGGGTTTATTTTTATTTATGAATAATTGTCAATTTTTTTTATTACATTTATACAGCATCACAAAATAAATTAATAAATTCTGTCAGGGAAAAGCGTTTAAAACACTGTTTAGAACATCTTTCGAAGGGAAGCAGTTGCTATTTCTGTTCCATCCTTCAGAATAGCGGAACGAATGTTGCAATGGAATAAATAGGCTATTTAATTAACTGGAAGTACGTTAAGCCGAACTCGGTATTGATTAGAATAATAGCATTGCTATATTTAGACTCTATAACGTCCTAAGATATTTGAAATATGAGATCCTTTATAAGACCGTTTAAGAAATACATTTAGAACATATATATATATATAGAGAGAGAGAGAGAGAGAGCATTCATTATTCATATATATTAAATTCACCATGAATCGTAATACTATTTAGGAATTTTTCTCTTTTCATTTCTTGCTATTTTTTAATTAAAGATAGAAATTTCTGAAAGGGATGATGTTTAGTTGTTAATGGATGCAGATATCACTTGCAAAATTAATTAGTAATTTTCTTTATACGGGGGAAAATTTGGAGGTGCTGAAGTTTTGCTATGCCTATATAGGAGCCTTCAGAGGTTGTTATGTAAAATAAAAGAAGGCGAAGAATTAATTTTTTTTGTTTTTAATTAAACATCTACTTCAATGCACTTTCACTATAAAACATGAGAGACGCATTATTTGTACTCAAGATACGGTGTCTGAGGTAGCCTGATGGTAAGGTCAGGGCTTCGGAACTGGGGGGTTTCAGATTCGGGACCGGATTCCATCGAAGAACCGTCGAGTAAGCGGACCTAGTGTACGCTAAATACGTCGGGTCCAAGCGTCCTTCCTCTGGCGTGGTGCAAAAGCCTGGCGAAGGAGGTGCCAGCCCAGCGTCGTCCTCGCCATATGTCCGCTGCTCAAAATTACGAGGTCCGTTCCAAAATAGGCCTAGCGTTGCTGTAAAACAGAACGTTAATGTAACTAAACTAAAGATATGCTCATATGGTATTTTTTTTATTTTGAAATTTAATTATGACTTTCAATTCTATATAATAATATGCTAATATTACATTTAATTGAATTTTAATTGTCTAATATTAAATATGTAGCAATCAAAAGTGTTAATTATAATTTCTATATACGGTTTTTTTATATTAATCCACACGATGATTTATAAATGATGCTTCAATGTAATTGTTAAGCAGGAATTTTAACAGAAATGGAGAGATCATTGTGAATTCACATGTGATTAAGTTTTGGTTTCATCATGAATTTTGAGTTTAATATTCGTAAAAATTGGCTTCCAAAATTTTTTCCTGATATTTTTTGAAATCTAAATTACATAGGATAAATTACACCAATTATTTGACGGTTATAAATACATATTTCAGATTCAAATGGAATATTATCACCTTGGGTCTTGCTTCAGTAACAATTGCTATGCCAATATTGCTTTCATATATAATCTCTTATTTGTATTTTTGAATAGAGAAAGGCTTAAATATAATGGATTTTAAAGTTGTTCGTAAAAAACATTTCTTTTTTTGTTGTATTAAAATTATTGCGGATATAAGCATAATCAATGTCAATTTGTCACGATCATGTCAAATCAATGAATCATTTTTACTAGTTTTTAATAATAACTAGTCTCCTTTAGCGAACAGCTGGACCTCCGGAATTATAGTTGCTAAAAATTAAATATTTTCTGAGATTATACCTCATTGATTTATATCTTCAACAAAATATTTTTACATTACTAAACATTTCACATGCCATTCTAGGATCCATTCCTAGGTAATTGTGATATTTATGTTATTTATTATTTTTAATTTGCTTATAATATAACTCAAAATATATTTTAGTATGCTTTAAATTAAACTGGGCATCATTGGGTTAAAATGAAGAATTTCTGTATTACTATATCCTCAACAGGCAGCTCACCATTTGAAATAATTTTCTTAAACAAGATCGAAAATTGCATGAATATGCTTAATTTTCAAATATTTCACTCTTTACAAATAACGAGATACATTTAAATTCCCCGAATTAAATATAGTAAGATGTCTGAAATATATTAAAAAGTTGCACCAGGGAGTAAAATTTCTTACACGCATTGATGGATATTTCCAGCTTTGAGATATATATACATTAAATAATTTGCGTATAAATTAGGATATTTCAAAAATCCTCAACCAGAAAATTACGACAAATACTATTCAGTGACATGAACTTTATTAAACTGTCGTCTTATACTGAGTTGGAAGTTAATATTCATCTCATATGATGAGAATTCATAAAGTCATGATGAAGTTTGCATTTCCATCAAAGCCTTATTTTGAATATTTCCAGTACTGGAAGAAATTTTCGGCAAGTTATTTCCAATCTCTGCGCTAAAGAAAATGTTCCAAGACGTCTTTTATAATGCTCATCTATTCATTGATGATCAAAGACGTTAAATTTTAGATTGACGATAAAAGCAACTTTTGAGATGATTTTCAGATTAAAAATCTTTTGAAGATTTCTTGAGTGCTTATGATAAACTCCATTTAAGAAATCCTTAATCCAATGGAATGTAAATATGGAATTCACATTATTTATGTTCCAACCTTTTATATATAAATTCTCGGTTACCTTTGAATATTTCGACCTTTTTCAAATATATTCTATGTTTAATTGCAGAAAAAATTATTATGTTGCGACAAATATTCACATTTCTCATAATATTTTTCTCATAATAGTTTAATAATATTTTTTTCTTGAGAATAAAAATACAAATAAAAAAATACTTTTAAAGTCTTACCAAAGAGTTATTATCATAAGATATCTGATGATAATACAGCCTATAGTGCTAATACGACTAATTGGTGGTGTCATTTCTACTTTCTCTTACACATAATATAGAAATCGAAAATAAAAAAAATTCTAACTCGAGATTTTGATGATTCTTCACATTTTAGACCTTCCTGAGTTCGAAAAACACAATTTTTGGAAAACGACCATCTATCTATCTGTACAAGGAAAACTAAAAAACGCTTTGAATTAGACAGTTGAAATTTAAGATAGGGTCTTTACACCAAATATGCAGACTCCTAGAAAATTTTGAGTAAAATCTATTCAGGGGAAGCCCGTTTGTCCGGCTTCTCGAATATAAATTAGTTCGATAACTACAAAACGAATAGTGCTAGATAGATAAGATTTGGTATTCAGATTTGACATCTATAGTGCAAAACACCTGTCAAAGGTTGAGTCAAAAACCAGAAACAAATTGTTACCTTTTGGTATGTACTTTTAATAATATGTAATTCAAAAATGCAATGACTTAAATATATCAATTTAGTTAAGGGATTTTGTGACTACGAGTGCAGTTTTGTACCAAATTTTTGTTTCAGTCGCTTGAGAAAAACGTATCTAAAGCGTAGATTTGAGTTTTAAAAATTATTAACCGCCTGCCATGGATTAATCGCCGAATAATTCGCCAAGGATGACACTAAAAATTCAATAAAAATGCTAAATTCAAGCCAAAAGTTAATATTTCTTAACTATTATATGCCAGTATTCTGCAAGGCGTTATTTAGCATGGCACGATTATGCTAGAAAGTTTTTGGGAAACTACTCCCACTGGTTTAAAATAAGGGTTTTTACTAACCTGAGAAAATAGTTAAGAAAACGCTAAATAGTCCGTTGAAATAATTCAATAACTTTTTCTGTGCATGAGAAAATTTGAATTTGCTAATATTTTAGAGTGAGTTTTCTACATTTTATCTCGCAAATTCACACCTTATTGAATTGAAGAATTTTAATACTATATTGAACTTAATAGGAATAATGATGTTCTTCAATATAATCTGTTGAATTTTATATAAAAAAAATAACGTTTCTTGCATGAATCGCGAGAGATTCCAAGCTAAAAGAAAAACTGTACAGATATAAAACCATTAAAAATTATCACATGTATGTAGTTATTTAGTGAATTTTTTTTAAAACTTTTTTCACTCTTATTTTGTGTTTTTCTTGGAATCGACTTCAAATGTTTCAACCATTTGAATTGTTGACTTTTTTTTTTTGCTTTAAGAATTATTTTAAATTAAATTTTTTAAAAAAATTCTAATAAAAATGCAATATTGTACTTTCATGATTGCTATTTTTCTTAATTGAAATAAAAATACTGTAGAGATCGATTAGTTATAATAAAAAATAATTGTTCTGAAATTACATAAAAAAAAATATTGTTCTGAGAAATTTTAAATTTAAAAGTGAAAAAAAAATTCTTTTAAAAACTGAAAGAAAAAGACCACTTTTAAAGCCACATATTTGCCCTTTTTTCACTATAGCCACAACCAGTGTAATTTTAGTTTGAAATAAAATAGACTCTTAGGAATCTTACTTCAGATTAAATCAGCGCACCAACATTTAAAATAAAATATCCAAGTAGAAAGATAACCGACTGATTACTGATTGATAAGTTATTTTCAGTCTGGTTGAGTAGATAATTTTATTATTCTATAAATATTATGTAGAATTTAAAGTTCTGTAGGAAGTGTATCACATTATCCAATAATTAAACTGAAAATGTAATATGACGGAGCAGTAATCCAAAAATAAATTGATGTATGCAACATTTACTATTTCCAGAGCAAATTGATATTCTTTTTAGATTAGGAGATGCAAAAATTGATATTACTATGATTAAAATATCAATAATTGCAAATCGGAATATTAGATAAGAAGCGAGGTTGATATTAAGATGTTTCATTTATCTCTTTATGACATATGCACTAGAGGAAATATCAACATAATTTAAAACAATCGCATTGAATTAAGGAAAGTTTTAGCTTGCATCTTTTCAGAATTTTTGTACTTGAGTTGAGATAGAATTGATTAGACAATATTTGAGGAAAAATATCTCATAAATGTATTAAGATACAGATAAATCAGTTTAGTTATACAATTTGAGGCTTATTACCATATCATTATTGCTATTTCACTTCTTTAAACTACTCATTGTTAAGAAATTAACTACCACTTCAGACATATAATGAAATTACCAATTTTGTTACATAGTAATCTTCGATTTCTTTTTGGGTGGAAACATGCATGACAAATTGTTTGTAAAAATATGGTTATCACTGCTGGTCCCGAAATGAAATTTGTCTTCTTTTTTTCAATTTTTAATTTTAAGAATTCAATCATAGTTTAGCCAGTAATGTTACCTTCTGATTTTGAACTAGATACCTTAAAATTAATTATTTTTTACTTATCTAGCTAATTATTTTAGACGCTTATACAGTGCTGAGCTTATCATTATAAAATATACTAATGATATTTATACAAAATATGAATAGTTATGACAAATTGGTGCTTGTTTTATGTACCAGAAAATATCTACAGATTAAAAAAAACTACTTTTTTCTTTATTTATGTTTATTTAATGAATGTAATAATGATTAAATATTGATGACACAATAGAAAGCACTTTTATTAAATAAAAATCATAATTTGATGCGCAGAGTATTTTTCTTAAAGAAGAAAAAATTATTGATGAAAATTGAGACAAATGATATCCCTACTTCTATTTTTAAATTTAGGTAAATTTTACCTTAACATATAAAAATTATTTTTAAATACTGAAGACGAATTTTGAAGATGATATTTTTAGATGAGGATGAAATATCAACATAAAATGAAAAATGTATTTTTTACTTGATTTTTCTTTCATTGTTTGACATATTTGGATTTCATATTGAATATTCACATAGTAACTTTTAATCTTTTTTTTTTGAAAACATGCTCTGTTAATTGACATCTCTCCTAATAATAAAGCGAAATGCTTTTCTCTCTCTCTCTCTCTCTCTGTGTGTCACTTCTCTACAGATTTGTATACATCTCTGAGTAATTTAAGTTACATTTTAAAATTAACGAATTTATGGTGTTCTTCCTCAATTAATTCCAAAAATATTACTGCACAGAACTTATTCTCTAATTTAAAATTTTAAAAAATTCTCTTTTTAATGATAGTAATTTAACAATAGTGCATATTTTTCCTGAATTTCGGCAAATTTTTAAATAATATTTTATGCATAGTTTTTAACTACAGATTCCATTCCTGAATTAAATCAGTAGTTAATATCGGTTTGAATTTTATTAATTAAATAAATTTCAAACCGTTTTCAAATATTCAATCATTTATTTTTTTTCAATTGTTGAAAGCTAAGGAAGAAAGATTAATATATGAGCAAAATAATTAGGATGGTTCATCCTAATTATGTCATTAACAGAACAGGTGTAAGCCTGTTAAAATAAACATCTTTAATATCTCTTACAGTTTGATGCTTAAAAATGCATTATCGCGGAATCAATCATGAATTTTAAGTTATGCATAAGAGATATAATTGAAATTAAACACAACGAATACTCCCTAAAAACCAACTGGTCTTCAAAGGCGACTAATAGGCAATATAATAGGCCAATTAATAAAAGGAAAGAAAATGAAAATAAATGTGAATATTCCATTATTTCAATGTATTTATGAATCTTTATGAAGAAAAAAATCGTGAAAAATAATTCTTATTTTATACATAATGAAATAATTTCAATTTCAGACATTAAACACACATATTATTGCTCACATGAGTTTAAATAATCAGCGTGGATAGTACAACATCTATCATAAGTTTCAACAAAACATTTAATAATCTTTTGCTATTATTTTACGTTTTATTCTTTTTGCGTCTTTAAATTGAGTTATTAACATTTTTATTTAGCTTGATTTTTCTTTATGTTTGTGAAGAATTATTGTTTTATTTATGATTTTTACACAATTTCCGAATTGGCAGTGTTTTGAAATTTTGCACACTTTTGTATTCTGGATGATAAGACACTGTTTTAAAGTTTACAAACCTTATTTAAATCAATCAATTAATATGATTAATTTTTACCTTCATGTAAATATCACAATCTACTAATGGGTCAAGAAAACATTCGTTTCAAGCTGCATAAAATCCATCATAATGAATTACAATCTAACGTAAGAAGGAAAGAAAATAATTAAAATAAAAAAATGTTCGTTACTAAAAAAATCTTAGTTCATTAATAAAAATGTATTTGAAAAAATTGTTTATTATTCATTTATTCTTATTTTTTTCATTTGTGAATCTATCATATGTCACTGACGTGATTGTTTCTTTGTTTCTTCAAATTTTTTTGGTTTTCAGATATTTAATAAAAAGACCGCGCAAAAATTTCAATTTCAGACATTAAACACACATATTATTGCTCACATGAATTTAAATAACTTTTCACGATAATACTAGACAACTTTAGAGAAATATTAGATAATTTGTGAAAAATAGTAGCTAAATGTGTCTAGAATACAAATGATCTCATCTATATATATATATTTTTTATGAAATACGATTTCTGCTTCAGGTATTTTGCTCTTTTCCAAATTTGGTTTAACCATTTAATGAATTACTTTCATACCTTATCGAGTAATGATATGTCGCTGCATTTCTGAAATTAATGTACTATACAATAAATATAATATTTTATGCAATATGTAATAAAATAATTGTGATAATTCAGTTATTAAGCAATTCATCATTGTATTTTTTAAACACATATACTCTTATTTTTCTTACGTCACTTTTTTGTTAATGCGTGAATATACGACTAATCGTCTATTGCAACATTTTTTTTTTGTTTATATATGGTTTATACAATGGAAGACAAGCGACATGTCGCCAAACAAAGAGATCTAAATCTTATCATAATAAACAGCAAAATACAAATGAACTCCATATTTGGTTAAGAAGAAGTTTTTTGAATTTCGGACTTTCTTTTGCAATCACCGTGTATTTAAAAAAGAAATGTTTTCAGTGTTATGAAGAGACAACATTAGACAAAGGCAAAAAAGCTCCAGGCTTTATTTCATTTTCGTAGTGTTTAGAGTTCACTCATCACATGATTAGCTTTCACAAACCTACAGTTGCTATGGAAACAATCTCAAACTATTACTGTATAACGACGATAATTAATTCTTTCTAACTTGGGAATT
Source organism: Argiope aurantia (assembly GCA_026543865.1). Taxonomy (NCBI): domain Eukaryota; kingdom Metazoa; phylum Arthropoda; class Arachnida; order Araneae; family Araneidae; genus Argiope; species Argiope aurantia. The sequence goes on along the minus strand of JAPMOR010121157.1, from coordinate 275,013 downwards.
TCAATTGAAAACTAAAGTTCCATGAAAAAAGGAGTCACCGTATTTTTTTTAATTATATATTTCTTTAATTGCTTATGAGACGTGTGATAATATTTGATTTTTATCAGATAAAATATTTTATTTACAGAGGAATTTGGATGCATATTATAAATTTTGGGAGGGTGCATAATTTTTTCAGCAGTTCATTTATTGAATCGGACAACGTAAGATATTATTCTCTATATATAAGTATATATTCATTTCTAATGGTTTTAAAATTAATTTCTGGGTGATGATTAGGGTTAACAGCCTTTATTGCTTCTATTCAATTTATAGTCTCATTTTGAATATTAATAAGTTAATTGTTACTTAACTAACTTATTACATGTTCTAAAATAGTGAGAAAAAAACGGTGAAAATTCATTTTTTTTTCTCTTTAGTAAATACTTTGAAATTAAAAATAATCTTCAACCATTGCGAAACAATTTTTGTCAATTTTAGTAAAATCTCGGATGAGTGAACAATACAATTTCCAGTGTCTTTTGTACATACAGAGTATTCTGCATACTTTTCTATACACAAAAAATATTTTAAATACATATTTAGAATTTTATACATAAACAAGTTCATTTGCATCATGTGCGTGTCTGGACTGCGGATCATTTCATATTTCTAGTAAACTTTTTTCATCATTTTTTCCGCCAGTTGATGTTACTGCTTTCTTTCCATATATTCTTACTTTCTTCCCAGTCTGCAAACAGAAAACACTTATTAAAAAAATATTTGCAAATAACTCATTATAACTAATTATAAAAATAAGGTTAATCTCTTAAGATATCAGATAAGATCTCCATTTACATGTAAGAATCTGATAGAAATTTAGGTTTTTTTTTAAAACATATATTTACAGTGACAAGCTATTTCCTTTGCCAGTTAAAGTTCCGAGACCCTGCCTCCTTTTAACTTAAGAACGCGGACAACTATAGTGATAAAAGTGGTGTCTTGGTTCAGTAAAGTGGCTTTACTCTAAGCGATCGGACCACTTATGATGCTGTTTAGTGGCCATTTCTTTTATTTTTAGCATAAAGGTTCACAAAGTGTCATTTTCCGGGTCATTAGATGGATACCTAGAATTAGGATTTCTAACTTCGAACTTTAAATCTGAACGTTACTATAAGTAGTCTCATCCTATCGTTACTTTATTATATCTCAATGCAGCGTTTATGACTATAGCTGTCATTGTTCTGAAGTTGAAGAGAAAGGAGATTAGGAATTCAATCAAAGCTCCTTTATTATAAAATGTCATTCATTTAAAAAAAAGACTACATTTTCCATAGAAAATTCTATGTTTGAACCCATTATCAACTAAACCTAACGAATAAAATGAAACTAAATTTCATTGCAGGTGGAAGACATGAAAGGAGCTCTGAAAATAAATAAATAAATAAGTTGCCGATGTAAAAATTTAATACAAAATGTAAGATCACCATATTGAAAATGGAATCCTTATACTGACTAGCGAAAGAATATTTTCTGAGAATTTCATATTGCAAATATATTCATTCATTTCTGCCTATACAGTTTTAATTATCGATATTAATAAAGTTTTGCGCATTCCATTTTCCGTTTACTGTGATTGATTTCAATTTTATTTTTGTTCCAGTAGCTCCAAAATATCTTCAGTCAGAGACTTTTGTTATTGTTCTTTTCACTTTTCCAATGTTTTTATTTTATTTTTGAGTATAAGATATTGCATCGGCACATTTTATTTATCGGAATTCACCTCCCTTTGCCTTCGACTATCCGTATTTTTGTTTTCAGTACAGATTTCTACAAACAATAAAATATATTTTATAGTCACCTCGTATATTATTAAACAAGAATAAATGACGTTTTTCTATCCCAAGATTAAATTAGAAATTTAAAGAATAAATCAAGCTAGCAAAATTTATTTAATTAAATAAAACCTTATCAGTTACATACACTTCTGTAAGCCTAAAAGTTGAATCAAAGATGAAAGACGCGTTTATAATAAAAGGCAGAATATATTTAGAATGAAGAGGAATCATCACTTCGTTTGGCCTTTCCTACCAGTGAAACATCAAGATGACTCAAAATTAATTATGCATGTAATTTTTTTTTATTAAAAGCAGTTTTGATGAACGAATTTAATATCATAATTAGACATGGAAATTTAATAGAGAATTCTTCAAGATACGTTTACTACGGAATACCAATTAAATATACAATATACCCCATTCATAATCGTATAATTTAGAAACTGATAGTTGCAACATTTTAACGAAAAGTTAAAATTTCAACTATTAAGCAAGAAATTCATGAACAGTTATCCTTTCGAGGTTGCTGAAATATTATTGATAGATTTATTTTTTATAGATGCATGAAAAAGTAACTAATTTGATCCTGAAGCCTCATAATTTCATTCTTCATTCAACGCTAATTTAAGGAATCTCTAATCATTCAGAAGATAGTTTTACTGATATCCTTTCCTACTACATCATCATTAAATCGATTGCTTATAATGGAAAATAATTAAATGATTTTCTATCGATACATTTTATAGCATTTTCTTGATAACCCTATTAACCAGTGATATAATAGTATTTTTATATTTTGATAGTAAATACTATTGCTATGAATCTGTAACTCTGCTTCCTTGCCATGTGAGAATCATTGCTGTAAAGAGATTAGCAGTGATTAACAAGGAAAGCTGAATAAATGACAAGTCCATGACTCCTGACTTTGGTGACAATCTTGGCGACAAAAAGGAAGGTTCTGGATGAACGAAAAATTGCGTCCTTATGTCTATAGGTTCCAAGATCTGTAGAACTCAAAACTTAGCTCTCTTTTCGATAATTACAGAACTGTGAACTAGTATTTCGAAACATATTGTACTATAGCCATTATTTCAGAAGAGATCTGCTTATACATTGTTAGTTTCTACTAGTGCACAACACAGCTGTATTTTCGATGTTTGCGCTTCATATTTTTTGTGAAATAAAATGTATTTTGGCATCATTAAATGTGTACTAAATTAATCACAAACTAAGTCTAATATACGGATGTCGTATCACTATTTATCTGAATATAATAATTTTATTTCTTACTTTAAAGCATCTCGATGGCTATATTGATAAATTAGGTGTCTCATAAGTTTCTTTCCTATTTCTAATATAAAACGAATACACAATAACAAACACTTTTGCTCTATTACTTTCTTCCATCTCTCAGGAAGCCTTATAATGCTTTCTTTCCAAAATTGTTGTGTTTTGGACAAGAAATAATCCTCTAGGGGCGCTTTTATTTCTCTGATGGATTTAAAGCGCTTATAGCGAAAAGAATTTTTTAAGGACTGAAAGAAATAATAATCAAATGGAGCGAGATCTGGAGAGTATGCAGGATGTGGTAAAACGTCCAATCAAACTGTAAGAGCATCTCTCTTACGACTAATTCAATATATGGTCACGAGTTGTCATGATAAAAAGCAAGGCCTTGTCAATTCATTAAGTTTGACGGGTTTTTTTTGTTTTTGTTATGGCAGCTTTCGATTGATCTAGGTGATGACAGTATTTCATAGAATTTATCGTTTCACCTTGAGGAAGGAGGTCATAGAAAATTACACCTTTCCAATCCCACCAAATGGACAAAATAACTTTTATTGGGGTGTAGTCTCAGCTTTGCGGCAGTTTAGAGCTCTGGGACGACTGAAACCAATGACATAGACGACTAATAGATAAGCCTGCATGTCTGCACAAGCAAAGCCAGATAAAGGCCATTCATAGCGCGATGAGAAAGAAACTTTCGTGGCACCCTAATATTTAAAAAATTAAAAACAGACTAAAAGGAGACTTTCAAAAGAGAATCAATGCCAGGAGATTAAAAAATTCAAGATCATTTCCGTGTTTTAATAGAAGGGTTAATGATTTTCTCACGTGTGAAAAATTACTATCTTAAAAATATCGCTCATCAATCAATCACAGTCTTATCACTGCGCATTCTTTTTACGTCTTTCTCATGGTTCGTCAAATTTTCCTCCTAATGGTAATTAAAGACCAGTAAACCTGCGACGTGTGTACGTAAATTCCCCGAATTCATGGTGCGTGCAAAATCACTTGAGTTCAAAAAACTCATTACTACTATTCCTATTGATAGACAAAAAAAGGACTATAAATTTCATTTTCATTGATGAAATTAATTGTACCAGAGATTGATTTAATGATATCAAAATTATTTTTCTGTTTCCATCGAGATTCGTTTTTTATTAAAGGATATTTGAGATTGAGTCTAGCATTTATCTCAAAAATAAATAACATGTTCTTCATTATCGAAATGATCGGCAAAGTCATTAATTATATCAAAATTGTTCCAAATAAGAAATTTTAGCAAGCAAACTTTACAAATGATGAAATGTAAAAACTGCAACCTTATAAATTGCAATTAATTGTTTAAAATAAAGGTTGGATAAAGTAAATATATTTGATTATTTGCATTATTTTGGAGAGAGACTATAAAATTTTTAAAGAAAATAAGGGAAAAAAGCGGAATTTAGTCGATTAATTAAATAAATATAAAGGATTGTATGCTGTTTTGTCCAATTACTGAAGATGTTCAAGAAATTTTTATAGTTTTGGATAGATTAATTAGAATTTATTCGAATTTTAAGAAAAATATAGAAGATAAAAACATATACAAAGCTTTTGGGGACTGCCTTTATATAAATGTTTCAGAAAAGTATAGTTTAAAAGTTATTTTAACGTGATGCGAACAAATTATCTGAAATAAACTGTAATTAATTAAATAATTAGAACCGTTTTTGCCTATCAATATGAGGAAAGACATCTAATAAAATATTCTATTCAGAAAAATAACTTTTAAATCAAAAATGTCTATTGAATAAATTTAGCGTTGATAAGAAATAAACTTGTTTTAATAATAGAAATAAAAAGTGAAAACCGCTTAAATGATTTTTATTTAAATTGGTAAATATAATACACGTAATTAAATTGATGAGATATATTTAACGATTACATTTGGCTAAATAAATACAGTGTTGTAAAATGTTATGAAAGATTGTAAATATTTGTTAATATTTATTTTTAAACGTTAGTATGGAAGTATTTTGAATAAAAATTATTGCTTTAAAATCTTGTCTGCATTTAAATAATTGCAAAAAATTCTTATTATTATTGTAGTACTTTTGACGGTTATCTGAATTTTATGAGGGAACTAAAACATATATTCACAAGAAAAAACATTAAATAAGCATAAATTAAAACATTGCATGGACTTGGTAGCAAATTATATAGATTCTTGCTATTTCATCAGATGGTTGATATTTTAAGAAGAATATTTTAAGAATATTTTAAAAAATACAAAATGGGTTTTTTAATACTGCAATGCTTTCTAGATTCTTCAACAAAATACGAGGAATGCAGCGCCTTTTTCACTTGCCTTGTGTTAAACGACAACACTGCTTTTTACTATATTTCTATTTAAATCTTTTTATATCATGTTTGTAAAGACAAGATTTTAAAATCAGTTTTATCTTCATTTCTTGATATTCTAGGGTTGGAAATTTTTTTTAACTAATAAATTCTTGATGCCATTACAATATTTTCATACTTTTTAAATTTAATTAACAGCTATTGTTCGTTTCGGGATCTCGATATTAGTATTTGTCGACGCTGGCACTTCGATTAGGGGTGGTACGCAGAAAGATGAGCGTTTATTAAATCTCCCAATTCCACGAATAATTTGAATTCACGCTATTGCTAAATGTAAACATCTATTCCTTCATCTTTCCTATAGCCTTTCTTGACAAAATAAACTCATCTGACGCCTGCGCAAGATCGCTGAGGCTTTCAGACTACGAAAATGAACTGTAGTGGACTATTTCGTTAAATTATTTCGTATTTGTGGCGCCATCTAATAATGATTTTATAAATGATTATCTCGAAATTCCATAATAATAGCAACAATAATGAAATATAAAAATTAAAATAAAATTTAAAACTTAATTAAAATAAAAATATCCTTTTCTTAACACGATCAATTCAGAAGTAAAAAGAAAAAAAAAAATTCAAGCATACTTTTTATAATATTATTTTCATTTAAATTTGTTTTATTTACTATGATTACATAATTTTTTAAAATGTGATTATGTTCATATAGTTATTTTAAAACTTTTTAATTAACATTCGGTAATATTTGGGTACTTTTGCATCCTTTGGATTAACTTCTTTGCATTCATTACCTAGTATTCCGATATTATTTTAATTTAAATTTGTTTTACGTACTATGATTATATAATTTTCTTGATTATGATTATATTTATATAATTTTAAAACTTTTTGTATTATCATTCGGTAATATCTTGTTACTTTTCATCCTTTAGATAAAATTCTTTTTATTTATTACCTAGTATTCTGGTTAGGTTTCTTTTAAACTTTTCTTTATCTTTTATTGTATATAATTTACATTTGTGTATAGGTTTGTTACATTTTATTATATTACCCTCTACCTGTGTAATCCGATGTAATGTTTAGATGGTCCGGTGTAATGACCATCTAAACTATAGCATGGAAGCAGAGACTAAGACTGAGTCCTAATGACCACTTCTTCACACAGTACACTAGGAGGTGTGTCTTTACAAGAAAGAGAAATTACTAGCTTCAAAACCTTACTGTTCCGACCTAGGAAGCAAGAACCAACCACCATGCCGGAAGCTTCTCATCACCATCTATGAGGTTTATGATTATAGGATTATTTTTGTAAATAATAAATGTCATTCGATTCCCTGTATATCTGATTCAAAGCAACATTACCATCTTAATACTGTTTTCATAATACTCAGTTAAGATTAATTTTACTCACATTTTTTCATTTTATAATTTTCTTCGTTTAAAATGCCAACTGCAACTTTTCCTTCCATTTATGTTTAGATTGATAGATTATCTTTTTAATATATTTTCAATGGCAAATAAGTTTCTAATATTAAAAACATAAAACAATATCCATGCAATTTTAGTTTACCTTTCTCATTTTCTTTGACGACGTATATCTTTTCTGTGTGTACAGGTACATGTATTATTTTAGTCACTGGTGGTGGACACTGAGTGGAAGAAGGCTGCTCGATGTCTGACAAAGCCTTGGCGATCAGGCCGACTGCTAGAAGTGTCTCGACGCCATCGTCATTGTTGCCTTTATTCCGGCCTTTGAGGATACCCGTGTCAGCTGTCCAACTGTGGCACATCAGCAAAATACACAACAAAGCGAAGTATTTCCTGGGCGAAAAAAAAATTTAGATGAAAGAGAACAGAAAAAAATTCAAAAGCTATGGACTTGCTATAAGAATCTGAAGAAATCTTTTAATAATTTTTGAAATGAATGTAATTGTGAAATTCGAGAATTAACTGTCGAGTGTTGGATAAATGATTCAATAGTGAAAATTTTGCTTAAGGTTGTAAGTCTCATATAATGTAAATCATTCCATAATAGAATAATAAGTTGTTTAGATAATAAAATACCTACTGTGATCGAGAGTAACAGGAATGCTTTATTTAAAATACATCTATAATAGATATTGATTTCATTGTTTGACGCAAATCTGCATTTTTTATGTAAAGAAGTCACGTTAAAAATTTTCTCTCTAACTCATTTTGTTTTTGAGTTACAATATACAGTATCCAGCCTAATGTGGCGGAACGGTAGGACGGATAACAAAAAAATCGGGTAGGCCGAAATTCTATGATCTCATTTCTTTGTCCACCAGTACCAGAAGACATAAGTTTTTATACCAAAATTTCACTGTTATAATACATATTTTCTCACTTTATTGAATATCCTCCCTTTTCTCAAGACATATAGAATGTAAAAGTGGCAAAGTCCCGTTATATCACAGAAGCAGTTGCTAGTAACTTGTTGGGATAAAATAGAAGGCTCTGTACTGACAATTTATATACTGCACTGCACGTTCCAAGGATTTATTTCAGAAAAGGTTCGTTAAAGTATATAAACTGTTCACATTTTATCATAAATTCTGTAAAGCCTAACTTAAGTGCAAGAAACATAAGCATCATAGTCGTAGTAAATCGTAGTAATCAACGTAAATCGCAGGCGTAATTCGTAAGAAAACTGACTCAAAACTGATTTTATTTTTCGCTGATAAATAACTATACCGATATGAAAAGGCAACACTAAGATAAGAGTCAAAATTTACAGTTTTTAGTTCTTATAAAAGTTCCTAAAAGATGCGTTACTCACTGACGAACAGCAGAACTCAGCTTTTTTCCTGTTACAACTTGTATTTTGCACACGACAAGTAGGAGAATCATAGCAGACGTCAATGTAACGCCTTGCGTTCATCATATAATTACAATAAAAGAAAATTAGGCTGGATAGTCGCGAACCGGATAATAAGGAGTGTACTATATTTTCTTTACATGCATACTATAGAAAGACCAATTGAGCCGCAAAAATTGTAAGAAATGTAGTTCTAAATTTGAAATAGCTTATAAGATTTTATGAATATACTAGAAGTAAAATGTATCCATCCTAGCTCATGGTATTTTTGAATTAAATTGTGTATATGTGCTTCAGCAGATAAACTTTCTTCAGTAGACTTCATTCTGAATTTGATTCAGATCTTCAGTTGGGGTCAAGAGTACATATCAATTTTCAAATACTTTATATTACATGTTCTTATGTTCACTTACACGTAAATGCATAGATTGACAGATGGTAAACTCATAGAGGCTTTGGATATAACACTTGATATATATATTCTATTCTGATAAGATTTTGCATCAAATTTCATCCATCTTGCACTTCACATTTTTTTAATCATATAAAATCTAAATATATTTCTTACTCATTCTGTTTTCGTGGTATTGTAGTTACAGGCAAATAGACACAATTCTAAAAGGACTTTTTTATGCTTCAAAAGAGGTCAAACGCGAAGATTCATTAAAACATTTCTTATGGGTTTTCTTATGCGAGAAAATGGCTGTACAACCCAGACATTAAATGCATCGCCCTTTCAGAATATCACAGACAAAATAAAATTCTAAGATATATTTTGATTTTAATCATTTGACAAATAATATTGCAATCATTACATAAATAAGTAAGATGACTGAAGTAATCTAAAAGCATATATAAAAGAAAACAATCTTGTCAAAATTGAGTTAATAAAATAAATGTCAGAGTGCAAAACTTAAGAAAACAGTTGTTTATCCTATCCTTTTTTATTTATCTAGTGCAATTAAAACCCTAATAGGCATAATCTAATTTCATATCTCCCGCACCACTGAAAGTGAATTACTGTCTGGAATGTAATAAGAAGGCCACAAAATAAAACCGCCAGTTAATTAATTTCTTTTGTCGTGGCGTAAAAGTTAAATGCGTGGAAGTTTTAATAAAGGTACGTTCAAACAATCCCACATAATCTTTCTTCTATTATTGTAAGTAATCATTTTCTAAGGGAATTATGAAGTAAGGCAATTTTACGAGAAACTCGCATCAGAATTAATTTATTAAATAAGAGCTTTCACTTTAAAATGTTGTCTTAAATTTTGCTGCCTATATATACGATAAAAATAATTGTTAAAAGGGATTTACAAAGCAAATACTTCAACCTGGAATTACCATATTCGGCCTATAACTTACTTCTCTAATAGTGGGTGCTATTTAAGAAAAGGTTACTTAAAATTTGTTCCTTAAAAATTTATTTAGTCTAAAAAATCTTTATAAATTTATTTAAAGTTTTTATTTTTCCTCAATAACTTCAGAACTTATTATTGAATCTAAAACAACGTTACATTACTCCGAAATTAAGAAAAAAATAGGCTTTTTAGTGATTCCAAACTTATTTCTTTACAATTTACTTTTTTAATGAATTAAAAAAGTATTTTGATGTATAATTTACAGCTATACCTTCCGATGTCTTATTTACTTTTTTTATATACTCATGAGCATTGTGACAATGTTTAATGAATATGTTTTTGTAACCATCCATGCTAAAATTAAGAATAATTTTTAAAAAAAATCTATAAAAATAGAAGAATAAATTTAAAAACATTGTCGATGTGTTCAGTTACATGCTCGTACTTTTTAAAATTATATTTTATTTTTACATCCTCATATAAGAAGTATACAAAGAAAAAGAGTTTTAATCTATAAAATTTTCTACCTCAAGATTTCATGATGCCCGTTTCTAAATCTACCTGAACCCGATTAACATCATTAAAAGTATTATAACTGTTTATCTATCCAGCTGTCTATGAAGCCTTGGTAAAGTATGAAGCTATAATTGGAATTAGGAATCATGTCTTTGTAATGAATTAGTGGATTTCTGAAAAAGAATGAGAGAAATAGCAAGTTATGTGTATGCATTTTCATGTCCATTGTCTCAATAAATCATCTATGCAGTGGATCGCATAGAACATATTTTATTTTTATTTTATTTCCAATTCCAATTCGAATTGATCCAATTTCGAATCAACCCGTCTGATTGACATACCTATTCGTGCATATCTGGATGTTATAGTATAAAAAAAAAGAATCTAAATGAATAAATTTCAGTATTTTAATACAAAAATTTTGTCTCTTAACTATATAAATTCATGAAGTAGTAGATTACCCGATTTATATTTGTTTCTATTGTTTTCTCAACTTTAGAAATATCACAAATTTAAAGAATAAAATTGAGTATGTTGTCATGGAAACCTTACTGTACCTTTCTACCGTATTTTGCTGAGCTGTATATATAATATTACGAAGTTTAAAGCAAAACGGGCCATATTGTATTAATATACGTCTGAGACGAAAACACTTCTAATAGTCTAATAAATGGTTTGTTTTAAGTATATTTAAATTATGTGAATACTTGAATAATTAAGGATACATTAGAGCTGAAAGTAATCAATAATAGAAATCAATTTACTAATGCAATTATAAATTTTACCTTATCTCGACAGAACATTGATCAATGTTGGAATACTTTACATTCAATTTTCTCTGCTAGAAGCCTAATTCCCAAATAAATTCTGCATATTCTGGCTTTGAGAAACAAGAGTGCAAGGTATACATACTCTTTGTATGCTACAAATCATAATTATCGGAAATTTATTCCTCATAATTTCTAATGCGCTTACAAGGAAATGCGTTTAAAGTTCATCTTTGTAGTATAATGTAATGAAAAGAATATATAATATATATCTTATATCTCTTCCTTTTTATTGAATGGTTGAAAAATTTACTACACATCAGCAATTTTAGTGACAAGTTCATATATAAAATTTTATTTATAAAGTTGGTTATGTTTTTTGAGTTATTTTATCTACAAACACAATAAAATTCAAGCAAAGAGATAATCTAACTGATGACAGTTTTAGATTAAATATAGCTGATTGGATATATAAATTATTACAATGTTATTATTGAGATTATATACTAAGATTAACTCATATGGTTTACTGTGTTTTCTGACGTATGGTATTCGCAGACCAGCCACAGACAGATCAATATAATTATAGAAATTTCTAATTCCAACCTCTCGATACATGCAGGCTTCAAGTTCGATTTTCCTTGAGATTACAATACTTTCTTTTTGCAGTCTAGTCTTTCTCTTAACATTTAAAAAGTCTATTTTTAGACATTTTTTTAACAAAAAAAATCTACACATGTTCTTGATCACACTAAAATGACAATAATTAATCTTCCTATATGTGATGATTTATAGCGACACTTTATTATGTTATCGTTAATAGTGTATAATATATTCAATTCTAATTCAGTTCTTTTAAATTGGTTAAATTTATGTGGGTGTTTCAAGAAATTTGGTAATTATAAGTAGTTACACTGTATAATTTATTCGATTCAAATTCAATGCTTATAAGGTGATTAAATATAAGTAGGTGTTATAAGTAGGTCATTTCGAAGGAAACTATTTGCAACTTATGATAATTAATGGAACAGATAGAATAAACTGCACTACTTGTGGTGAATTGCATATAAGCCAGTTAACAGCTCTTCTACCTAAACAATTGTTTTGGTATAATGGTTAAGTTACTGGACTGCGAACCACCAGGTCCCAGGTTCTGTCATCGCACATCACTTACCGCTCATTGGTGACCTCGGACGATGAACCTAGAACCTTCGTGTAACAGCAGTTGTGGCGCCATCTACCCGTAACCAAAGTCGTCAGATTCACTTGACGCAGCAACCACTCACTCACACACTCGATTTAGACAACAGCTCAATACATCACCACTTAACAGACATATCGTTCTCTCACCTCCGACTCACTGGAGGGAGAGTACTGTTGTGAATAGCATATAAGCCAGTTAACGGTTCTTCAACCCGAACAATTGTTTTGGTATAATGGTTAAGTTACTGGACTGCGAACCACCAGGTCCCAGTTCTATCCTCGCGCATTCACATACTGCTTTATACTGATACAATTAACTAAACGCTTACATTTTAAGGAAATGTTACTTCAATTTTAGATTTTTAAAATACATATAGAATGTTTATATAAAATTGTCTTCTGTTTTAGTTTCTTAAATATTGATCTTATAAATATGTGATGAATTACAAACTAATGTAAATAAAATCACATAATTTTCAGAAATTGAATAAAATTGCAAAAGATTATATTACTAAAAATATTAATTAAAATTTTTAATCTACGAAGAATAAAAACTTGCCACCACCATAATTCTCTCAATACATTAAATCATATTCAATAAACTCCCAGAAATATTTCTTTAGAAGTCTGAGGCATTAATTACTAATCTAAATGCCAACACTCTAAATAAATGTCGCTGTGTAATCTATAGCTTGTCTTGAACTGAAAACTTCAAGGCAATACTGTTTTTGGAAGAAAAAGAATTAAAAATTTCCTCATCTTACAACAAAAACTTGAAGCAGATCATCTCCATGAATTTATTAAATCATGTATAAAACTCTATCCAAAAGTCTCAAGAGATATTTCATCAAAGATCTTGAGGTATTGATCATTTATTAAAATGTAAATATTTTAAACATAGAATGTCGATGTGCAGTAGATGGATTGTCAGAGTGCTTGACTTCAAAGGTTCTTAACCTCCGAACATTACTACTGTCAGATGAAAGAGTGGCATTACAAATATAGTTGCCTTATAACGACATTGCACCATTTTAATTAGACAGCAATTTTAGTATATATAATCTATACTTATGATAAAGCTCAATGTGTGTGTGTGTGTTGGCGCTCTACAGGCCAGATTATTCAACCTACAGCTACCAAATTTGGCACGTGTATACCTTGGAGGCCGGGAATGTGCACCTGGTGGTTATTTTTTCGAATTTTTAATTAGAATTTTATTTATCTAAAAATTACGTGAAATTTTGGCGTGTTTCTGCAATGACTTCCGAAAATATTACCGCATAAAAAAGATTTTTACATGAAGTTAAATATCAAACATTTATCTTTTAAATGATACCAATGTTTTAACCTTAAAATTAAATTTCCATTTTTAATGAATTTTTAAATAAATATTTTACCTATATTTTTCAACAATTTTTTTTCGTACAAAATAAAAATTAAATTTAGCTGCACGAGCACGTTTCGTATTCATGGGAAAAAATTAGCTTTTTTCAAAGTGTTGTCATCACATTGATTAAAGTTCCAACTAAAAATAAATGAAATTTTTTTTGAAATGAAATCTACAAAAATATAATTTTCCGCACGTGTCTGTAGGAAATGAAACAAATATGAAATATTATTTTTTCTAAAAAAATAAATTCATGAAAAATTATTTGATGATCTTTTACACTCTCTCTATTATTAATCAGTTTTATTTTAAGACAAGTTTTGTTTAATATGAACAGAATATCCATTCAAATCAGGGCCACGCAGCTAATTTGTAAACCTTTAGTAAGACACAGATCTGTTAAAATGGTCTAAATGGAAAATGATTATATTTTATATAACTTGATTCAATAAATGCTCTAATAACTAACGAATTTTTGATTTTACATAATGCTTCTGCTGTGGAAATCATGAATAACAAAATGTTCTTAAACACTACTATTTTAAATAAAAAGAGTCAATTTCTAATCAACTAAATCAATCACTTAAACTGACTGATTTATGAAAATTTGTATATCACTCTTCAATAAAAAAAGGATAATTTTCGATTTTCCATCGATTGTTTCAAAGAAAATACGCCAATCAGCGCGCAGGTTTCTCAAAATTAATTGGCCTAAGATTATGAAAATGTTGAGTTTTTCTAAAATTTAACATTCAAAACTTCATAAATAAGTCTTAGTTGATCGTGGAAAATAGAAACATTTATTCATTTATTTAAAATTTGGTGTGTCCAGAATATTTCTCAGAATATGATACCTTACTGCATTAAATTTAGACTTCATAATTTTTGAAATATATTTATAGCCCGGAACAAAATATTATTATTGATTTCATTTCAATCCTTTTGAAAGCAAAACTGAAAACTGAATGAATGAATCTGAGCTGAATCTGAGAAATTTTTGTTGAATTATTCTTTGAGATATTACATAAATTATGAAACATATTTTGTAGTTCACATAAGACTTAAATACCGAGCGATTCTGTTTGCAGTACTCATATTCAATAATAATAATAATAAATAAATAACAATAAAAATGATAAATAAAATAAAATGTTTGGTTTTTTTAAAAAATATCTTTATATTAATTGCAATTTCATCATTCCCACTTTAAATTAAAGTTGAAGTTTTACCGGAAATGACAACAAATTAGCAAAATATATATAGTAAATTGAACGAAACGATCTAAACAACAGTATAAGTTTGGTATGACTATCAAAATTTGAAGATTAAAAATGTTTTGTTTGAGAATGTATTAAGAGACCAGTTACTTAAAATATTTAATTGAAAATTGTAGCGAATGGTAATACTGGCGAACCGGCTGGTCGCCAAAGGCGGCTAGTAGTATATAATGATAAAATGAGATAATGTGGGTTGGTAATTAGCATTTCTAATGAATATTATGTTATAAAACGAATTGAAAATATATGAGATTTGATAAAAAGGTGGCAGCAGCTACACTCTATGCTGAAAGACATAGAGTTGAAACAATATTACCTTGAGCGCTTCTACAGACGAGCCAAAAAAGGCTTTATCAGTGCTCTGCTGTGCAGCCTTGATGCTTTTTGATAGCATTCCTATACAAAATAGGAATGTATCCACTTATAAACTTTTATTCATAGGAATGTATCCA
>JAPMOR010121157.1:224101-259739 GCA_026543865.1 Argiope aurantia | reverse complement strand
ATAGGAATGTATCCACTTATAAACTTTTATTCATAGGAATGTATCCACTTATAATTTATTTTTAATAGGAATGTATTCACTTATAATTTATTTTTAATAGGAATGTATCCACTTATAATTTATTTTTAATAGGAATGTATCCACTTATAATTTATTTTTAATAGGAATGTATCCACATCAAATAGGAATGTATCCACATCAAATAGAAATGTATCCACATCAAATAGGAATGTATCCACATCAAATAGGAATGTATCCACTTATTATTATCTGTTCCCATTCCCAAGTTAATTCAGAAAAGCAATACGCTTCCCGTAAAAAAAATGTTGCAAGACCAGTTATAAAACAAAAGTAAAAACTGCATATGAATGTGGAGATTTAATCAGCAGATATATATGATATGAATGCAGTGCTCGCCTTTGATTATTTCGATACACTATCATTTGTAAAAATATTCAGAAGCATCCAAAATGAGTTATGTTACTTCCTCGTGCTTCATCATTGTTTGCATTAAAACAAACATTCTGTGAATAACATTATTTTTCTTTATAATTTTAATATGATCTTTAAGTTGCTGGAAGCCATCACAGTATTCGATTTTTGTCTTTTTCCTTATTATTATAGGAAATTTTTTTTAAATATAGTGAAATTTTATAAGTACATCTTACTAAATTGTGAACAACGCAATATTGTCTAACTCCTGTGTATCAAAATTCTATAATAGTTTACATTTTATTTCTTGAAAAGCAGTTTCTGCAATCATAATTCAATTTCATAAAATAATATTTTTTTACATTACTTTGTAAGCTAATGGATATATACAGTTTCAAAATTTTGGGTATTAAAAACGAATCAAACAACGAAATAGAAAAAGAAACAATGAATATAAATATATATACATAGAATAGAACCACTCATACAAAGAGAAACGTTTAAATATAGATTTGGTGACAAAATATATATATATAAGAAGTGATAATTTAAAGAGAAATTAGGTTTTTCTACAAATGCGTTGATTAATAATTGTTATCACTCAATAAAAATATGAAATTGAAACTGAATTTAAAGGAATGAAGGTAAAACAAAACTATAAATAAACAAAAACCAAACAAAAAAAGAAAACTATAAATAAAAACAAAAACAAAACTGTGAATGACAGATAAAAGAATCAAATTCTGTTTACTTCAGAATTTCGAGGCTTTCAGTTTGAGGTGATTTTATTCCCCAAAGAGTTGATACGCTGTGAATAAAAAATGCGGGAATTCTTAGTTAAACTTTTTATCTATTAGCTATTGTTTTCAGAAATTAATTTCGATTTTCTTTCTAAATCATACTACTTTGTTTTAATTCAAAACTGATGTAATCTAATATATAAAATTTCATGTCACGGTGTTTGTGTTCGTACTCCTCCGAAATGGCCTGACAGATTTTTATGAAATTTTTTCTGTGTATTTGGTAGGTATGAGAATAGGTCGTAAAGTATATTTCATAACGCTATGTAATCCCGTCATTCCACGTTCAACGTACGCTGATAAGATCAACGCTTGCTTGAAATCATCGCCATTTGGCGTAATGTTGAAAAAGTCCAGCTAAAAATAAACATGTGCGTCCAAATGCTACAATATCCATCTGTTGACACATTCTCTGACCAATTGTTAGATATAAGCGATGGAAAAGTTGCTGTCTATAAAAATACCGGATGCATAAAATTGCCCACTAATTTCTGCACTATCGTTAATTCGCAAAATGCTCTCATTGACAATATATTTCCCGATGTACGCATACAATACATAAATCATGCGTGACTGGCAGAAAGAGCCATTTTGGCTGCAAAAAATGTGGACGTTGACGATTTAAACTTCAAGATACAGCAGTCGTTACCAGGTGACTTGGTATCATAGAGTTTGCGATCTAACGAAGCTGTACATTATCCAACCGAGTTTTTGAACTCACTGGATTTGCCAGGCAGGATACCACACCTTTTACGACTGAAATTTGGATCTCTGGTTATTTTACTTCGGAATTTGAACCCACCACGGCTGTGCAATGGCACGCTATTGGTAATTAAAAATTGATGAAAAACGTTATCGAAGCCAGCATTTTGAATGGCAAATTCCGAGCCAAAAATGTTTTACCTCCACGAATTCCAATGATTCTCACAGACGTGCCAATTGAATTCAAACGTGTTCAACTTCCTATTAGATTGGCATTCGCTATGACAATCAATAAGTCGCAAGGCCAAACGATGTCTGCTTGAGACTTAGATTTAGGCAAACCATGTTTTTCACACGGACAGTTATACGTGGCATGTTCTCGTGTGGGCAAACCTCGAGCGTATTTGTGTTGACTAAAGACGGACTGACAAAAAATCGTGCACTCTGTTGCTCTTCGAAATGAATATTCATTCTCTTTATTTCATTTTTTTATACTTTAGGAAAAAAAACGTATATATTTTTTTTCACTTTACGTTTAACTTATAAGAGATCAAACAATGTATATATTCGTTACGTTAATGAAATACATTGTATTGAGAAATAAATGTGTTTTTTTATTTTTTTTTATCGGCGATCATCGTCTACAGTGCTCCATTCCTCTTTCTGTCATAGATCCCATCCCCACACACTTACAATATATTCGTTATTTCTTAATTAACTACCAAAATATTCACTAGAAATAATTTATATGGCAGAACAACGTTTGCCGGGTCAGCTAGTGTTTCTATATATTGCTAAATGACATGCACACATCTCCACTGCCATCTTTCGCATCATCCTTATTTTAATTAATTCGAAACAAATTAGAAGATACGTAAAGGCACGGAAGATTTCTGTATCAGAAAACAGACAGTATGTAAAAGTATTGAAATCCATAGGTACATTTGAAAGGAAAAAGAAACAATATCCTTTTCTTATAAGGCTATTTAATAATTGGCTCTCCCATAAAATTTTTTTCCCAGCACGCGATTTAAAAAATAAATAAATAGCTGCATTCATTTAAAATCGATGAAATGAATGAATGGGCAAAAAGAAATGACGAATGTATAGGTAGGGTAATAAGAGATTTTTAAAATCAAAATCTATTAATTACCTCACTTAACCAGTTACCGCTTAATTTTCCCTGATGATGTAATTACTCATTACTATCATTTACTGAACTCGCTATGAAAAATTGATCTTCTTTACATAAACGAAACTTCCTCGCATGCTCTCTAATACATGTGTTGTCGAAGAAAACGCCTTAAATGACATTATCGTACAATATTTTCAAAATATGAGCATTTTTGTGAATTGAGCATTTTTACGGTATCTTTTGCATTATCCTTGGCGAGTTATTTGACCATTAATCTCTGGCATGTGTAAATAGTATCCAAACATTAAATTTTATGTTTTACACGCTTTTTTCTCTACGTATTGAAAAAAAATTTGCTATAAAGCTACATTTGTAGTCACAAAATACCATATCAAATTAAATATATTTAACTCATTGCGTTTCTAAGTTATCGCGTTTATGTGTTTCTGAAAGTATACACCAACAAACGATCAACCCCTCATTGGTTTTGGCTCAAAATATGATAAATATCTACACTATAGATGTTAAATGTTCGTACCGAATTTTATCCATCTAGCTCTGTTCGTTTTGTAATTATCGTTTAACTTATATTGGAACAGTCGGACAGACAGACTTCCTCTGAACAGATTTTACACAAAATTTCACAGAAATCTGCAAATTTTTTTGTAAAAATGGTATATTAAATTTCAAACGTCTAGCTCAAATCGTCTTTGAGTTATCCTTGTCACAGATGGACAGAGGTACATTTTACAAAAATGTGTTTAATGTGTTTTTGAACTCAGAGTGATCTAAAACGCGAAGATTCGTCAAAATTCCGACTTAGAATTTTTTGAAGATTATTATACTTTTTTTATACTATCTATACGAGAAAGTAAAAATGAATCATAAAATAAGATCTAGATACAACTGTCAGGTAATAAAACAATTAAAGTTCAGGAATCATATATTTATTTTTATCCTGACAGGTATAAAAATGTCTACCCAAAAGTTTGTAAGATTTGATATTTAAGCTGGCTTTCTCTCAGTAAGTTCCATTATTTGTAAAATTGTTATGAAACTCGAAAAGCATTCGGTGAAGGAAGAAAAAGGTATGAATCCAACACTATAAACAGGTACTATAAGAAAGATGGGCAATCTTTCTGCAAGGCAGAATGCTATATTTGATGCAAACAAGCCAATAGACGAGACAGAAGGATAAAATATAACGTTCTAATGTACATAATAATTAATTATTACAAAAAATTAAAGAATAAAGATAAAATAATATTATGTACGATATATTGAAGTAGAAGCTCCATTTTTTAAAAAATGATCCGTATAGTTTTCTTAAGGGAATTTTTCCCCTGGAACTGAGAAGAAAGAAAAAAATTGTTCTGACATTGTAACTTTGAATATCAAGATTATTTTTCTAGTTAATTAACTAATTAATTGCTACTCGAGAAATGCTTTAAGTATTTGGAATTTTTTTTCTCATCCAATTCAGATATCCAGTGACAAAAAAATTAATTAAACTTATGTTCAGTTCAGTAAAAGCCAAATAATGCACGGAAAAGATTTAATTTAGTTTGAGCGAGAATCTTGCTTTAAAAAAATTTCATTTATAGCAGCATTTTTTTCCTTTGATTAATTTGGATTAATCCACCGTGCCTTGTCAAATTTTTTATTAAAACAGAATGTTGTTCTAAACTGTGCAGTGTCCTGTCGTAATTTTATTTTATTTTATTGGTGAAATAATTAATCTAATGTAGAATGAGTACGATTGTTACTCTAAATGGTGTTTATTATTTGATTTCATTCTTGAACATGCACTTTTCCGTTTGATAGCAGTAAAAATGAGCAGTACAGCAACTATATATATCTTGAAATATGGAAGTTTGGCCAAATGCAAGTTTAATATTCATCCTGATTTGTTGAATTTTCTTTTTAGAAAGGCGACATTTTAAGCCATTTATATTTGAGAAAACTGCAATAAAGCCCATTGGAAAGTATCTAATACACTGAAACTGTGTTATTATTTTCCCCAACACAGATACAAGTAGGTTGACTAGTTTGTACTTCCGGGGTAGGTAACATTTATTTAATCGGCTCTTTATAGCTGTCCTAAATTCATCGTCTGAATAGTACCTTATTCTTGAGCATTGGTCCTTCCTTTTTAGTAAAACGTAGTAATCGTAAGGGGCTAAATCAAGACTACATAGAAAATGGCCATATTTCTCCCACTAATAGTCATAAGCAAAGGTTGAGGTCTGGTTTTACAATGCAACTGTGCCCGATTCGAAATACAGAAACCATTTTGTGTATTGAATGCAGACTTATTATAAATTACATCGACTTGATTCTGAAATTTATTCACCATAGAACAGTTAATAAGAAACATATTTCCATTTGCACATCAAAACGAGCAATATTTTCAAAGTCCCGATATATACTTGCTATAATTTGTTTCAGTTAATCAACATTATCAGAACAAATAAGAACAAAATTTTTTATTCTTTTGATGAGAAAATTTAATACAAAATGCTTTGAGCCAGACTAATGAAATCTGGTACCTGGAATTTAAATTAAATTGTATATTTCTGCAAAATTTTTAACAAAAATCTATTCAGGGGAAATTTATCCATTTTAATGCAAGTAAACTCGATAAATACAAAACGTAATGAGCTAGATCACTAAAGTTTGATAAATAGCTTTAGAATCTAAAATGTAAATTCAGATCAAATTTTGAGTCAAGTCTCTCAAAGGATTGAATATATGTAGGTCAGTACTTTTGCATGCATATAAATGCAATGAAATGCAGTATACGATCTTGTAATTCCTACAACTCTAATTCAGAGTCAAATTTTAGTTTCTATAAATCCTAAAAAAGCGTCCAAATTGTATATTCCCACGGTAGACTGAGTAAATTACCAGGTTAAATTATGCCAAAGATATATATTTCGTAAATTTGTTCGCCAATACCATACAAGGCCGTTGCACCCTTACATAAGATCCACAATTTAATGCGAGGTTAGAGGAAATCAGACCTTTCTTGGAGACTATGCGAAAAAGTTTTTCGGCGTCACCCCCTCTAATTCAAAATTGCGCTACAACGTGACAATTTTAATACAACAATAATCCGCTTAGAAATTTGTGCGCGAAGAGTAAATTTGAATTAGCCTGCATTATTTTTAAAATGTCAATGAAAAAAGCCTATAATGATCTAAAAATATGTAAGCCCAAAAACTGTGCGCTTTTAATTGTCAGTGGACAAAATTATTTCCATAATAAATTTTTTAAAAAATTGAATGTATTTAATAATATCATGATTAATAAGAATAAAAAAGGATATTTTTTATAAAAATCTAATGAAAATTTTAAAATAGATTTGTATCTACTGAAACTATATTATTCTGAATATATTTCGTTTATTTAAAACAAAAGTCATTGTTTTCTGAGAGTTTATATTCTTATTTACTTGACTGCATGCACTAATTTAAAATAAAAAAATATCATTCAGATTTTGAAAATAACCTTTTCAAGCAATATTAAATAAGTTTAGTCCAAGCAATATTTTGAATCCTATCATTTGTAAATAATTGTGCTTCGTATTTCTTCTCTTTTCACGAGAATTTGAGTAATAATAAAGCATCTCAGTATTTTAACTATATAGAAGTTTTTAATATTTATCTTTATATTCACCAACTTTGTAAATTTTACTACGAACTTAATTGTATTTTGTGACATGCAACGTAGCTTGTTGTGATAAGTCATCTCTATAACTCGCCAAATCTTATCAATAGGCGGATTTGGGATTGTTTTCGGCCATTTAGTGTTGGCCAATCGATGGGATTTTTTATCTAACGATTCTCGCTTATGCTAATTAGTTTAGTTTTATTTACATACAGCTTTAAAACTTATTTGCTTAGTTTTTTTTAATGTTTTCTACAAATTTTGGAAAGTCTTTCGAGGTTGAGAGGTGACATCTGGGATGTTAGCCAGTAGAGGACGTTTAAATATAATGCTTGACTTCAAGTGCACAGGGCTTGCATATACGACTGTTCTTATTGGAATAAAATTTTGAACTACTAACCCTTAGTCTCAAAGCCGAGACCTTTCCGCTATGTCGCCGCAGTTTTTATACTAACAGAATGCGATTTTTTAAAAATATTTAGTTTTATGATGCAAAAATTAGAATCGAATCAGTGTCTTATGCGATTTTTTTTATAGTCCGATTAGTTCAATCTGTGATTTTAAAGTTGTGCCCACACATAAAACTCCATTTACGCTTTCATCACACTAGTTGCACCTTTGAGTTATAGTGTTCAGACTTACATAAAGAAATAGAAAATTCCCTTTTGAAATATTTGGTCCCCAAATTGGTGCAGATATACATATTCGATAAAATGACTAACTGTACTTCATTCGTCTATCGTGTTAACCCTGATGCCGCCATATAAATAGACATAATGCAGAAATGGTCTACACATGAATGTTCAAAACATGGACATTTCTCAAAATGAAGTCAAATTCAATGTCGATTTCAATAAATTTCCATTGAATTTTAAAATAAATTTCCCTTTGCTTTCCTTCGTATACAAGAAAATAAAAAATATATACTTGCTTCGGCAATATTTATACGTTGTGGGCCTATTGCTGTTAGCAAGAAAGTGAATCCTTTCCTTTCGCTGACATGAGATTCTAATACAGTAGTTGCAGATATACTGTTATAGTAAGCCGTTATCGTATGTGAAAAAAGATTTCACAGGAAAAAGCCGGGATAGCCTGGTTGGTAGGGTGTTGAATTCGCATCCATTGGATTGTGAGTTCGATTCCGTCAACTGAAGACTCTCCATCTGTGATGGTGGCTGGAGCACGTATAAATCTGTCGTGGTCACAAAGTTCTCCATGTCGAGAGTAATACCACTGGGGGTACTGAATCAGAGATGATCGTTCTCTGATTTAGGTCTAAATTTGCATTAATGAAGTCCGCTGCGTAAAAAGGGTCGTACTCTTGGGCCTAGATGGCGCTACTGAAAAACAAGAGACGCAAAAATTCCGGCTTAAATTCGTTGAAACTTAGTCAGCGGTGTTTGTCTTTGAAGTGCCAACAGAAACAACAACAATAACAGATTTCATGAGTTCTCAAATCATACTTTCAAGATTACGCTGTATGAACAGTATTCGAAAAACTGGTCAATATTTATACTGGATTTTAAAAAAAACCCTGAATTTCGGCTAATATTTAATACAACCATCATCTACATACATGCATTCGTTTAAATTTTGATTAGTAGTTTCAAATGAAGCTGATTTGAATCTTTACACAGATCATTGCATTTCTGATAAAGCCAACGTATTTTAGAATTCTGAGTCCACTAAAATTATTTAGATGTCATTTCAGTTGTCAATCCATTACATTAATTTCGAATAATCTGATTCATTTGTCAATCCATTAGACTAATCTCAATGTTCAATTATCAGTCCATTAGACTTACTTTAATGCTCTAATTCATTAGAATAATTTAAAGTGCTTCGATAAATATTTTTAATGTAACAATAAAGTTCTTTAGACTTATTTAAAATATTTTGATAAATATTTTTAATTCAACAATACAATCAGATTAATTTCAAATATTCTGATTTACTTGTCAGCACACTAGATTAATTAAAAAAGTTCCGATAAATAATTTTTAATTCAAAACTCAAGGCCATTGATTTATTGCATGATACAAATATATCATGATGGATTTATTTCATGATTTTATTGATTCAAATTATAATAATAATATCCATTTTGGCTAATTTTAAAAAATTTGTCAATTCACAAGACAAATATGAATTTTCTGATAAAATAATTTCTAATTCCTAAATAAAGTATTTAATTTGTTAATGAACTTTATTCATTGAAAGATGATGTTAGTTTTTTCATCTGTTCGTTACCAAATATAGTAGAATTTAATGGAAGTTTGGCTAAAACATTTCAAAGAGAATTGTGCAATTTCTTATTACATTTATACTAATAATAAAAGCGCACATTTCTTACTTTTGTTAGGCTAAATAAATATTACACTTATGGAGGATAATAATTTTAAGAGATTTGTCAAATAAAAAGAATTATAAAAGAAATAAACTTTGCACTATGTGGCAAAAATAAAGTATACGCTTATTAATATTTCGCTCTGTAAACACTTCATCAGCATGTAAGTTCATTCCTTTCACTTTCTATTTCTCTCTGTATTTAATTTAAATTCTTCTGCGTTTGCCAGGAGAGTTTTTTTACAATGTTTAAAGCTTTTTAATACAAATTTTTTACAATACAAATACAATTTTTTACAATACAAATTTTAATACAAATTTTTTACAATACAATTTTTAATTTGCATTAAAACTCATTTTAAGATGAGATTACAAAACCTTAATTAAAGAGTTGTATAAATACGGTATGAATTTTTATGGTTTTATTAGTTAATTTTTATGGTTTTATAATTATATTAGTTTTACGGTATGAATTTAATTATGGTACGGTTATTTATTACGATACGGTAATAAATAACAACATGTGTAAATTCGTACGAGTTTACTTTTTCACAATGTCAGGTCGCCCATAAAAGATAAACATCTGATCGTCTGAAACTATGCGAACTTTCATTATTAAGTTCAATGTATAATACAATTAAAAGCTCAGAAACATGCTTGCCATGGAGTCCCGAATCTGTTTATGAGAGGTATAAGTAGAACAAACCACAATGGATACTTATGTCAAACATGGAGAGTACTGAAGGCGAGTAAATAAATATAAATAAAAATTACTCAAAACTGATGATTTACACAACAATATATTCCACCAAAAATGATTCACATTCACATAATTAAAGATGTATCACAAAATCGTAATTAAAAAGGTATATAAATAACCACATGTGTAAATTCATACGAATTCACTGTTTAATAATGGCAGGTATTTCTACGTTCATAAAAAGTAAACATTTGCTCACCTGAAACCATTCGAACTATTATTATTAAGTTAAATGTCTATTAAAATTTAAAGCTCAAAAATCTACTAATCATGGAGTCTTGAATCTCCTTATGAGAGATATCATTAAAATAAACCACAATGGATACTTATATTAAACACGGAGTTATGTTATGTTAAACACCAATGAACAAAAGTATACTTCACCAAAAATCATTCACAAAAAAGAGATTTACTTTTATTTAAAGTCATAGAAAGTAAAAGTGCACCCAAGACAATACTTACATGGTTGCAAACTCCAGTGCTTCCAGTGATAGTCCTCGAAGGAATGAATCGAACCTACTGTTATCCGTTCCAATTGTTTCAATCACTTTTACATACCGGCTGGACATCCGCATATGACACTTTTTTCCATCCTTGTTGATGGCACGCTTCGCTGCGTCCTTGAATATTCAACCTTCGCTGTAAGTAAACAAGTAGTTTCTTTGACTTCAGACTACCCCTCTGAAAACTGGGGCAATGCCACTTAGATGAAAAATATCATCTGCCTTTTCCCTCTTCACTTCCCATTTTCGAACGCAGATAATGATGCGGTGATTTCCAGTAAAAATTCGGGTCAGTGAATATGTATCGCTTTCGAGATTACAAGGCAATAGCATGAGGATGACAACTGGCTTCAGGAGAGGGCAGTCACCGGTTTTATGTTTATTTTACTTTTTTCTGGCTTATAGTATAGTTGGTGAATTTTGGATTTTGATGGTGTGATTGCAATTGCGGTTTGAAATAGTGACGCAAAGATGACATGAATGAGATGAATGTATATTCGATTTTTATTACTAAGTTAAAGGAAGTTAAAAATTGTATTATGATGAGAACCGACAAAAAATATCTTCAATATCTGAAGAATTCGTTTAATATGCGGTTCAATGCGCTTTGTATTTTTCATTCGGTCACCGACCTTTAAAAAAATGTCTTTTATATTTTCATTTCCATTAGAGATTTTGTAATATTGAATTCATTTTTATAATAACAAAGGCTAGAAATTTGAATATTTTCGAGTTTCAGATTTAACGTTTAGAAAATTCTGATATAATAAAATATAATTCTTAAAACTTTGGATGCTTGTTCTATATTTATTACTGAGCTGAAGGAAGTAACAGATTTTATTAGGATGGAAATTGACAAATTTTAGCCATCAGAATGTAATGAAATGATACAGTATTTAATTAAATGCGTAAATTCTTCTTAAAAGAAATAATGTTGATATCATTTTTATAATTTGTGAATTTTAGATCCATGGATCGTAAAGTTTGGACAAATTAAAATTTAGATTAGATTAAGCTTAGATTTAAATTGAATGATGCTGCAATCTTTCATCTGTTGCCTCGAGAATTGAAATGGATATATTTACTGCATTTAGAACCTACTTCAGTTTGTTATTTTAAGATATAATTATTTTGGCAAAATTTATTTTAAAAAAATTCAAGCTCTTAATTTTCTCTATATTAATTACAGTATTATAGTTTTAGAAGCTATCTATATAGAAAATCAATTGATTTATTCCTTTATAAAAAAACTATACTTTAAAGATAAATTTTAATTAATATCTCGAAAGTTGCAAATGTATTTGGTTCCTGTCATGAAATTGGATTCCAATATTAATTGTATTACATTGGTAAAACCTTTTCTCATTAAAAATAATCATTAATATGTAAATGTAAAAATCATGAAGTATTTTTTGCAATTAGAAAGAGTATATGATTTCGTTTTTTCGATTTTTATTTGGACATCTTTAAAATATTCTCACAGTAGCATAAGTCCATATTTTTGCTGTTGAAAGAAAATTACTTTGAATAAAAAGGCAGAGATTATTCTTTCAAGGCGTAGCATCTTTATCAACATGGTGCGCCTTAAATAAGGAAATAAAATTAATCTGTTGCTACATCGTGATCTCTGTTAACAGAAATACAACACAAAATTTTGTTTAACTCTCCGATATGTATATAATTCTTTTATGTTACATCTCCGAGCCTTCGACTTATGATTCCCAGCTTTCAAACAATGCTTCTACAATTATTTATCAGCGACTAATGCGAACCATAAATAATAAGTAGCTATAATCCTACTTTTCTGCTCGAAACTTTGAAATTCTCAGATCTTGGTATTTACCATGTGTATTTCATTTTATTTTGAAAGGCGGACAATTTTTTAGCTTGATTCCACAATGCATTAGAAACATATTTTATGTTTTGGGATTTTTTTCTTAACAATGAACCAATTCATTCTTAAAATTAGTTAAAACATTAACAAAAGAGGAATAGAATAAAATTTGCGAACTTAGGTTTTATAATTATTAAAAAAGAACTATAAATAATATTTTTATCTGAAACGATCTGGTTCCGTTATCATCTCTCTTTATCGCCCCCCCCCCATTTGGTGGAAGCGGAAATCTTTAAAATATCATGCTGTAGGGTCGTAACACCACACATCTTTGCTAATCTTTAATGCCAGTATGTGTTTCTGAATCTTAAGCCAAATTTTCTCAGAGATATAATGATACTATTCTTTGCTAATGAAAAGTTCCGAAGAATTCAGTTTCCCTCGGGAATAATTGGTATACCCTAGGGAATAATTGGTATATAAAATCCCTCGGAAATAATTGGTATATAATTGGAAATCCCTCGGGAATAATTGGTATACTCTAAGAATGTCAATTGATTGACATGCACTTACTTCATTAGAACTTAAAACTTTAAAATACTTTCTGTATATAGAAAATTGTATCCCAAACTGTGGGCAGCAACCCCATATTCAGCTCATTATGAAATTTGTAAAGATATGCAAAGTTGCTGCGCTGCGTATTAACGATATTGAAAAAATGAAATGATCTTTTTTGGCCATTTTTAATACCCTTTGATTATTCGAAAAAATTTGTGCCTTTTTATTGTATTATAATACTGTTGATTATATCAAAGTATTTAGAAATAATGTACAAAATTTTCATACAATAAAAATACTTTGGCGAATTATTGCTAATGATTCATAATAGTTAGGGAAATTAATTAGGGAATATCGGCGGGTAGACAATTGTATATAAATGCAACATATTGAAGACATGAAATCCTTTTAGTTTCAAACTAAAATTTGTTTGCTAGTTCGATAAAATATTCGGGATATTCTGTGGCGAAAGAAAGAAAGAAGAAGTTCGATAAAATAAATTTACGATATTCTATAATACAGCTACAATGTATCATAATAATGTTTCAAGTAAAAAATTTAAAACCAGTTAATGTTAACAATGTAGGAAATGTAAGAGAATTGGAAGAAAAACCTCCCCATTAGACACTTCTACTTTAAAAATACTTTACTGTAAGAGTAACACTTTTTGGTGTAATTATTGAGACAAGAGAGTCATTTCATGTTCACTAGATTCCTTTAGAGTGAGTCAAACTTATTAAAATGTAACATCCACTGCCTATCCTGTAAGTACTGCTTGTAATATACAGAATAATTCTTCTTTTATTTGAATTAATTGCTATTAATAATATTTACTCATATTTTTTTAGAATTAAATATTGAATTTTTAGATTTTTTTCCCCCATTTACATCGGCATCTTACATATAGATTAATAGAGAAAGTTTAATCCATTAGTGCATTCTCCCTTTTTTTGGATTCCTATTATCTTAAGGCAATTCTTATTCAATTTTCGAATATATTATTATTCATATTTATTAGATATTTAATAAAGCAATACTTACCTTTATTTTTTTCAAAATGTTTGTACCTGAAAAGAGATAATACACAACTTTTTAAAACTTTCCAGAAGATTTCCCAGCTCATATTTCAAAAAATGCAATATTTTTCCTTCCAACTCATGTAAAACTTAACGAAATATTTTGGCAGAGTAGCCATCTTATTTTTGTTGTGTTAAAATAACTGAAAGCTGGAAAAAAAATATTCAGAAATTTTTAACAAATTACAAACATATCTTAACAATCTAAGAAGTTTATTGTAGACTTGAGTTCTTATCTTAAATCTACGTTTTAAGATAAGAACGTTTATATTTTTTATATGACTATGACGTCATATGCATTAGCTAAATGGATATTTATATCCCAAATGTTGTAATAAAGTTTGGAATCCTCAGCAAAACTTGGGGAGGGGGAGAAGGCGATTTTTAGATATAATGTAAGGCAATGTGCATTTAAATAACAATTGACTTGAACATTTCAGAGATACAGAAAATTAAAAACTGAAGCGTGTGCCAATCTCATCGTAAGAAAATTGATTCCTTAGAATTACTTGAATTTTAGTGTCATATTGTTTTATTTTCTAGGTCAAAATATTCAAATTATACACTTTAAATAAATGAATATTAATTTATTGATAGTAATGATAAAACCATTGAACTAAATAACTTAAGATAAGATTTTAACACATTTTAAAGAAAGTAGAACGACAGATGAATTGTATACAGATCGGTTTAGATATAACAGTTGAAATCTGGAGCAATGAACTATTTCGGAAAAAAAAATTGGAATAAATAAAGTAACAAATTTTTAACAATAGTTAAAAAAGTTTTGTAAACATTTAAAAGATGCAAACTAATTTGCATCATGACTTTTAACGATTTTAATCACCAAATTTATTGTTATATAGAAACACTAGTTGATATATTCTGCATTGTTTGGTATTAAATTCCTTTTTATTTTTGAAATTAAAACTTACTTTTGCGTACAGAAGTATACAGAAGTTTTTGCATACAGAAGTGTTTTCAATACTTAAGTACTGAAGCAAAATACAAATAACAAAAAAGTTCTTCATTAATTCAAAGTCTTAACATTACCCAGCGAAACGATACCTAAAAAAAAGTTTTACCCCAAAATATCTGAGTTAAATTCTCTAAAGGATTGATAGAATTATATAAAAAAATTCACAAAAATGAAATTGGTATTGTTGAAAAGATAAATTTTTAATTTTAAGAAGATTTAAATTAAATTTTAAAATAAAATACTTACTGTATTAAAATGAAACATCTTATGTAATGTATTAAAATAAAATAATACACATTTAGTATATTTTAATACACTTAATGTGTATTAAAATAAAACAAAATTTTTAAAAATGTTGGTAGAGTAATTTAAAATTGACATTAATTTTTATATGTTTAAATTTTAAAAAAATAAGTAAAAATTAAAATAAATATTGTATAGAAAAGAAATTGATTTTATTAAAATAATAAGATTAAGAATTTTAAATTTATACTAAAAAGAATTTTTTTATCTTTGCTAAAATATAAAATAAAATATTTATATCAATAGAACTATAAAATTTTTATATGTTGATTAATGTTATAGTTTTAAAATATTTATAGGCGATCTTTTTAACATAATGAATATAAAAATATTCAAGATATTTGTCGAAATAAATATTTAATTATTAAAAACATTTAGAATGATAAATATCATGACAATATAAACTACCATGGCATTGAGTAAGTTGTAAAGAATTCTGAGCAAAAGAATTTTTAATTAAAATTTTCTTATTGGCATAT
The DNA here is from genome assembly GCA_026543865.1 of Argiope aurantia. Classification (NCBI taxonomy): domain Eukaryota; kingdom Metazoa; phylum Arthropoda; class Arachnida; order Araneae; family Araneidae; genus Argiope; species Argiope aurantia. The sequence continues at coordinate 244,163 of JAPMOR010121157.1, read as the reverse complement.
TTTCAAAAAGATTAAAAACACAAATAAACATTTAAAATAAAAAAAATAAAACAAAGTTAATAAAGTTTTGGTTCATTTAGGAAATATCACACAAACGCGTCTTAAGTTAAAAAAATTATTTTGTATGTTAATTCTTTTTGATCCTTTTTTAAATCATATATATCTTTTTCCATTGCTTGTAATTTGTAAAAAGTTCACTTGTGAAATTTTTTCAATGCGAATGTAAGCAATTTAAAAATTAAACTTTTTATAAATTTCGCATCAAGCCCGAAAATCTTCATTAATCACAAGCTTTATTTGTAGCATGTACTTAATACTTTTTTTTTACTTTTTTCTTCAAATTTTCCTTTTTTTAAATAGTTATTTAACATCTTCAAACAGCGTGAAGAATCAGGAACGAAGTCTTGAATTTCAACTAATGGGTCTATTAAATGTAAAACGCGTTTCTACAAAGATTGTTTTGAGGTTGAAATTCCATAAACTATAGGCAACCAAGCGAAGCATGTGTATGCGAGTTTCCAAAAAAAAGTGCTCTGAGTGTTTTCCCCCTTTTTTTTCTTTCTGAATTATAAGATAATTATAAATGATTCTTTAAGTTTCAAAATTTTTGCGTACAAAAAGAAAAAAATATTACAAATTCGTTAAGTCGATTACTTCAAAAAATATTTTAGTTGTATAAATGTCATAAATTTAAAACTATTTGTAACAATCGCATCGTGTTATTAACATTAGAACGGATGAACATTTTATTTTCTTACAAATATATATATAAATATGCCTTTTATTGAATAGCTACTTATAATTTAGAAAATTATTTAAATAATTCTAAAAAAATTCTAAAGCAATTGAATATTTTTCGTGAAGTTAAAAAAAACAAGCTAAAATGTGCCAAATAGCTGCATTATGACTTAAACAATATCCTAGGGACATATATTTTCTACAATACAAAAAAAAATATTTTGATAGTATTTTAATCGTAAAACATTTCATACAGAAGCTATCTTGGTATTTTCCAAATTTCTAGTTTAAATCTAATTCTAGTGTAGCTGTTAATATCTATTGATCTTTCCTACATTTTTTTTTATCAAAAAGCATTTATAAATGATCTCCAAACAATCCATGTTGTCCTTTGGAATAGTCATGTGAAGCTTACAAATGGAAATAAAAACGTGTAACCAAATGACTACACGATGCATTGTAGTGTTAAGACAAATGTATATGCTGAGAATTGAAATTCTTCAAGACTTCAGGAATTGCATGTCAAATGAGTGCAATTATCGTTATTTTGAGTTCATCAATTTTTCGTGATAGTATGTTGAATTAGAAAAAAAATTGTAGCGGAATTGATCAAAATTTGTTGAGGCTGGATATTTTAAAAGGGATCATTTCTCTGTTTAGTTCCCTATTCAATCAATTCGTCATGCATCTTTGCACAAATAAGATCTGGCGTGTCTTGCAAATAAGAGAAATTGTAGAATGTTCTTCTCCGTAAAGATTGATATAATATTATACAATTAAACAATGTCTATTTCAGAATATAATCCATTTTTTTTCTTAATTCGGTTTCTATAAATACCTTCCACTTAGTTAAAATTGGATGTTTAGTTAATATATTTTGAAACATCATTTATGAATTTTAGGTCAAATGATACTTTTTGAAACAAGCCATAATATTGAAAGTTTAAAGGAGAAGTGACATTATAAGCGCTGTTCGAAGAAAAATAAGAAAAGACATATAAGATAAAATGGGCAATGAAAGTTAATGCACATACAATTTCCCAACAACATAACAACAGATTTGCATACATATGATGAATTCACGATTCAGGCGTCTTACTTCTCATATCAGAGTTTGTTACCAGAAAAGTAAAAACATCACACTATATAGATAATATTCAGTATACAATTTTTTAAACAAAACTTGGAAGCGAATTTATCAACGGCCGTTGTTAAATTTATTCTATTTTGATTCAAACAGGACACAATCATTATATTAATCAGAGGTATCCTGAACTGTAGCTCTGGTCATGAAAGAGCTGCTATTGGATGCAGGTTAAAACGTCTTTATCTTTGCATGGAATTTAAGCAAATAATAGAAATATGTATTTTCACAAGAGATAATGAAGGTATATGTTAAAATATTTATTAGAATTAACACACATTCAGAGCATATTTATGATTACAAATTTTCAGCCTTGTAGAGTAGATCCTATTAGATCGACAATAATTGCAAACACCCCAGGTGAAGCATCATACTCAGCATGAATACGCATGATAAAGATAAGTAACTACCAAAATTCAGGAGATCTACATATCAGTCGCAATTATCTTACAGGTAAAATCACACAATTCCGATTAAACAGTCGTGAATATAGAATCAAGTGAAGAAACTGGCTCCAAGAATTGACATAAAGCCATGAGGAAAGAATGCTTCGAATCTTATAGAAAAAAAAATGCGAGACCCAATATGAATTTAGAAATGGATGTTGGTTATTTTGTAACATAAATGCAGAATTTTCTAACAGTTTTAGCAGTATTAATTACAGATGAGAATCAATTATTTGTGTCTTTCTGTGTATTTTAGGATATGTGAAAACTGTAATTCAAAAACACAGTTATCTTAGATCAATGAATTTTCATATGTGATTTAGATCTGATGAAAAAGGAATCTCAAAAATGTATACTCAGATTCGAACTTTACTACGAAGGTTTCATATTTCATTAGTGTAAGAGGAAATCAAAGAGAAATAACTGTCCTGAATACGTATTATTATTTCCCCAAAGTTTTAAAATCACTAGAACAAGTGATAAGGCATTCTGGTAATTCATAAGTTGCTTTTCAATTTTCCGATATTTCAAAAATGCATTCATAGCTCCCATTTTTTAAGAAAATATTCATAATATCCTCACTAATTTGTAATCTACAAACTGGTGGCATAAAGCTAATTTGATGGCAAAGTTTTTATATCAGATCCATAAGGTTACGGGTTACAGATTCGATTTTGGATTATATGCTGATATGTTAAATTTAATTGAATCTTATAGAGTCTCGCTGGTATGGTGAAAGGCAGGTGAGGGGACGGTCAAATACTAATATCATTTTGGTAATCTGACTTTTCTCTAAAAGACGAAGTGCCTAGAAAATCGGTCCTTATAATGGTAAGAAACAAAAAAATTTACAAATTAAACAAAATTGAGCCAAAATTTAAAAGAGAAAATTAATTATAGTATATATTTAAATTTCAGAAACTGTTTAAAAGATTAATAGGAAGAAAATTGAATTGGAATCTTAAATATTTCAGACGTATTCACTAAAAAGTTATTTTAGTTCTTGTTATCAGAATGGAAAATGACAAATAAAAAGTCGTTTAGATTCGTATGGTAATAAAAATAATTTCAGATGACCAATGCGGAGATTTGACGTTAAAATAACAGAATAGACATTTTTAATTAAAGGAAACTTTTTTTATTTATTTTTCAAAATAATTGCTGTTATTTTCTTTTTAACCCATTAAAAATTGATTAACTACTGAAAAGCGATAAAAAATACTTTCAAACGGTTTTCTAAAAATATAAATTTAAAAAACAATCGATGATCCATCTAAAAAAACAAATATAGAAGCAAAAGGAATCTAATGTCAAGTGATTTGAACAACTACGGATAATTATCGCCATTATCACAAGGAAGATTCAAGCGTTTGTCATATTGATGGATCAAGTTCACTCCTTCCTCTTTCAAAAAAAAAAAGGTTACCGTCATTGATGCGAAATGGACGTCTATCATTCTTTTAAAGCTCACCATTAATCTGGAATTGTTATTTTGGTACTTTAGCAGATTCTCCAATTCAGGAAAGAGATGAAAAGCATTTCGCTCAAAGCCACATTCTGAATAAGGCGACAAGGCTCCAAAATTGTCCAACAGAAAACCATGCTTAACGAGTTGATCAATTGATAAAGTCATTCGAAAAAAATGGATGATGCTAAAATTCGAACAATGAGCTGGCCGAAATGCGAAATTGTGACTTTGTAAATAAATGTTTTGACCTTCCTGCTCCATATTATTTCTTTGAAATAAATTTGGTAAAACTTCCAGAGCTTGAGAAGAGCAACTCATGTGCCATCATTAATAACAACTTTTATTCGAAGAACGTGTAGAAAACCAAACCCACCGATATGCAAGCAATACTCCGACTTAACTAGAGCCATGGAAAACTTGATGGGGCCACTGAGAGGTAATCCCGCCTAGTACGAATAAACAAAAACGACACTTGATGGTATTAGACACTTGCAAACAACAAAAGTCACTACAGAGATAACTCATATTAGTCCTTTTACCTTTGGAGAGAACTAAAGACAAAATATTTGACATAATTTCCTTAATTGAAGATTTAATGACTGGAATTTTTAAGAATTCTTCAACGTGCAGGGACATTCGATTTCTTGGCCACCCGAGTCCGCGTTCTCGCCATAGTGTACAGGCTTTAATCATGTGCTTTATAGAGTCTTCTTCGGTACTACACTGACGAGTCGGACTTTTGTCAAACAAATGGCTAAGATGTACAGAAAATACACCATGTCCAATATATACTTGGTTAAGATAAATTCACCGATATTACAAATTTCTGAATCTACACTGCAATTATGTCGAAAAGTATCCATGATTGCACTTTCAAGAAGTAAATTATCCATGAACTTGATACAAGTGAAGTATACATAAATTATCCATGAAAGTTTCGAAAAGTATTAGAACTTTGGTATAAAATGCATTTTGCTTTTTATGCTTGGATTTTTTATGACCCACGGAAGTTTGAAAAAAAATGTCTCTAGTACCTGGAATTTTCGAAATTTTGAGATTATCTTTTAAATAATAATTATTCGTCAAAAATGAACAAAGTACTCATGTATTTTTAGCACATTAATCAAAAATCCACTGCATCTTCCTTTTAGAATACATTACAGATAAATTATGTTCAATATTGTAATTAATATTTTTAAATATACTTTATTAAAATTTTATTTATTGGATTATTTCCGATAAATAAAATCATTTTTTTGCGCAACAGATTAATATCAACAATGGGAAATTCCAAAATTCCAAAATTAGTTTTGCACACAAAAAAATCTGGGAAAGCTTAAAATTATCTAAGTTTTACAAATAAAAACACAACTTCAATCAACTTCTTAAGAGAATCTCAACAGCATGAGATGGATTTTCTTTCATGATAAATTGATCCTTATTATAATCTTTCAATTGAATGCATTTTTTTCAAGCCCGTTTTTTGTAATTTTCCTCCCCTAAATTGATTTTGTCCTTATTCATCAGTTGCATTTAATAAAAGTGTGTGGGTGGTAAATTAATTCCTAATAATTTTACACTAATCCAAAATCTATTTCCATGATGTGGATTTTTTTTCTGTCAGCATTAAAATTATTTTTGAAAGATAAACTCTTATTTTTTAATTTTTTAGTATCATTAATTTATTTTTTCTATACCCTATTTTGATATTAGTTTTATTGTACGCTTAATTATCTTCATATTTTAATAATTACTTAGATAACTGTGGACAATAAATTAAATGTGGTAACAAAACATTTAACTATTTTTTTCGTTATTTTTATAATATTCTTTTCATTAAAAATATTATTAAACGTAAGATGCTATTCTAATAAAAATATCTTTTAATCTGAATGAATTTCAATAATGAAATTTTTCATAAGCTTATTTTTTTGTTGATGAATTTGCTTTTCATTAATAATGTTGAAGATCATTAATATGTCTAGATATTAATTTCAGTATTACATATTATTAATGAAACTCTCAAGCTTTTATCTTACGATTTTTTCCTTCTTTTCCAAAACATTTTTCTTTCTTTAATTTTATTCAAATTTTCAAGAGAATGAAAATTTTAAATGCTCCATTGTTCAAATGATACTTTGCCTTTATTTATCATTTTTATCGCTTCAAGTAATTATTAAAAATGTGTGTACTTGTGTATGTGTTCTATTAGACAGTTCATTTGACTTAGATTTACAACATTCGGTGCAGCTGTATTTTGGAGGGTGCAGATGAGCATTTAGAAGTAATTTATTCTTGAAATTTTCGTAAATTAAAAATTAAGTGTAAATTTGGTGGTTTAAGCCGTATTTCATAAAATATTAATGCGTAAAACAGATTTTTAGATCATTTTGAAATCTAAGCCTTTTTTTTTAATGATACAATTTTATTATCATTCAAAATTTCTCTTGAAAACTGGAATAGAGTCTTCTGGTTGTTAAAAGTCATCAATCATGCAATAAAAATACCTTTCTCAATTTTTTTTATTTATATTATACAGAGAATAATATTGACAAAAAAAATGCCATCACGAAAAAATTCGACTTTCAGATGGAACTCCAAATTCTGCACCTTATTGAGCCAATTAAAACAATTTTACTTATCATTTTATATGTTTTTGAACACTATATCTGTGTGATAGATAATATTGTTCCAGAAATTATTGTTCCTTTAAACTCTAACGGATCCGTTGTAGGGGGTGTATGGCGACACAGTCAACAGACCTCAATTAGAAATCACGCCGTTTATTAAAACACAAAATGCTAATGCACTGTGTTTCAACGGGACGAGATGTACAAAAGTAACACACAGCAGCACTTACAACAAATAGCAGTCCACAAGTAATTAGCGGGAGTAAACAACCATTACATCACAAAAAATGACAGACAGAACTCAGCAATGAAGAGAGAATCAACATAGATATTCACTTAGGTCTATCCAAACGCATGCTGTTCTCCACGGTATTCTCGCGTTAGCTCTACTGAACTGCCGACTCACTACTGTACAACTGGCTACTCAGCACACGACTCAATGTTGCTTCAATTCTAAACGTCAAGACTAGGTTCACCGCTAAATTCTCAATCTATTAATTTCTTGAACTCCATTCAACATTTGCGCTGGACTTATCCAATTATTTCATAGCTGACTCAACTCTAATTAACTATACAACTGACTTCGGCTTCGATTCAGATATCCGGTCTTTTGTTGCTTCCGGATTAGGGCAAAGAATGTTCTCGAAGAAACTTACATAATTCGTATTCTATTGGTCCTGTTGTAATAAGGATTGTGTGTATTTGTTGTGACTCCAATTATTGCAACGATTTAGAAAAATAATTTTATTTACAATTTAACTAAAGAAATTAAACATTTGATTTTTATTAGGAGCTTCACCGAGGCAGTGCAAGAGAGAGTTCCAAAGAGAAAGATGAGAGAATAGCTTTTTTAGAAGCATACTCGAATGGTGAGCGGCGCGGCAATTACATCACACACAACCTCGACGGAGCCTGTAGTTTACAGATATCTGATATGATTTATGATAGATATATATGATTTATAATAGGTATATATGATTTATGATAGACATTCACTCCAGTCCTATCGCCCAAATTCTTGAAGATTTTAGTATCATCCGTTTTGTCGCCAAAATCGCCAAGATCGGGGGTGATTGGTTCGGCATCCGATCAGCATCCAAAAGAGCTGTCCGTAAAACTACTTTTTCTATGATGGAATTAACTGTACTGGGAAGCAACATTATAAATTCGTAACATATGAAAAAGATAATTAAATAAAGGTAGATGGAGAAAATTGAGCATATCTCGTAATCACCATTTTTAATCCGTTGTCAGTTTTGTATCAACCCGTGAAAGAATTGACCGTCTGTCTATTTGATGAGAATGAGAAAACATTAATTAATTAATGTAATCTCTCTGTCGATTTCTCTTTTGTAACCCCTATATCAGTTTGTCTTAAATCTGAAAATTTGTGTGTAAATAAAAAAAATGCACTAAACTAGAAAAGTGAGTTTTATTTCCTGACTTTTGCATCTAAATTTTAGACCTTTACGAAATTTTGGGCTCGTTCAGTCAATGGAAAAAGATCTAAACTTCATTTCGATCATCTCCATTGTATGGCGAAGTAAAATATTTTTCCATCCAATCGGTCAATGAGCAAACGAACAAAATGTATATTCATCTTCCTCCATTGTGTTACTTACTATTGAACTCATATTATCCCAAATTTAACTAGAATAGGAAGAAAATCAGGAGAAAGATTAACAGAAAATTTTTTCTCAAAGCTTGGAAAAACATTTGATTTTCGAAATAATTTGTAAAATTTCCAGTTTTTCAAAGGAATATTTAAGAAAACATCTAAATATTACTCCTCTGTCCGATAAGCATATGTGACGAATTTTCAACTACATTCTACAATCCGACAATATATTATGTCTGCCAATTCATTGATTTATTGGAATATTTCCATCTTTTAAAAATTTATGGAGAGGGTCTTTCTATTTTCAAGCCAGTGTCAGATGCTGAAATTTGTTCAAGAATTAAAATTGCAATCTTTTAATTTCAATCTTAGGAGATACCATTTCCGAAATTTTATCTCACAATTCTTCAAGCTTCGAATCAGCGATTTTTTTATCACAAATCGTCTTATTTAATATAAACTTATAATTATCTATATAAATTTATAATTTCATAATTTTTCTCGCATACTTTCCAATAATAAATAATTACCCCTCCCCTTCCGCATAAAATTTTGAACCTTTAATAAAGCCGCGAATGCCTTGTATGGTATTGGTGAACAATAGTTACAAAATATATATTTTTAGCTTGAATCAAGAGTTTTTACTGAATATTTTGTATGAATACGTGTTTTGAATAATTTTTTTCGACCAATTGAAACCAATTTAATTGTTGTTATCATAACCTAACTCATTTAAGGCATTGCGTTTACATACATGCGAAAGAACAGATCGATAGAATTCAACCTTCTGTCATTATTATATTTATTGTAGAATAGCCATTGTATTATCAAATTTTATGCAAATCTACATTTTATATGATAATTTGTGTACCAAATTTTATTTATCTTACATTTTACGTTTTGCAATTTTTGTGACTACTTGTACACAATCTGTCAGACAGACAAACTTCATGCGATTAGATTTCATTCAAATTTTGATAGATATTAAAAAAAATGTGCTCTTAAATCCATATACAAAATTTCATACATGTAGCACAATGTGTTTTTTAGTTATTGAGTTCAAAGATAAAATTATAAACAGACAAAATGCCAAAAATGTGTGGTTCAAATTTGGAGAATATTCAAATTTGAAGTTTCACCGAAATCGCAAGCTCAATTTTTTGGAGGATTACATAATTTATGTATGTTTCATATACAAGGAAATAAACAGCCTATAAACTTTTTCTTGCGCTACTCTTTCTTACCTTTGCGTGTTCTCTTTGATTAATGTTTTTGATGTAATCGTCTTATTACCTCAACAAAATATTTTAAAAAATGTGCAGAATACATTAAAACAACTATCAGGTCAAGTTTTCTGTGTTAGATTTTTACGACAAACTTTTCTTTATCCAGAAAATTAAGAAGAAAACTTTGCTATCAAGCCAACCACACAGCATTGCCACGTGATGCTCATACTAAGTTGTAATATTTGTCCGACTTAAACTGCTCGTCAGTTTGTATGTTAATAATTGTGTTTCCAATATGTAGAAAGCTAAACTACGGATGGCGGGCTAAGCAAGCTAATCTCTCATGTTGACATATATACAGAATTATTGTTTCCAATGATTGGCATCGGGCTGAAGTTCAAATCTTTAAAATTATGGACAGTAGTTGCAAGAACTATAAGGCCTTGCGAATTCAAAACTGAATAAAACCTAACTGAAACACACTATTTTGCTGGTATGAAAACGTTATCCATAAAATATATTAATCCATCACAATCCGAAGTTAACAGCATCTAGTTCTGAATACCTAAAACACATATGTCATCTAAACAGAAGAAAAAATCTTGGCATTATTTTCTTCATTCTTCTCATTCTAACTAAAAGTTTTAATATTAAGCATATATCTACTGTTATGTATAATCATTTTATCCTAATATTCCGTAATAAGCTTTAAAGAGGAAATAAATCAAAAAATGATAATACCAAATATTTGCAAACTTATAGTCTGATGATTTTTTGAAGGAATTAGACTCGCAAAGCAAACAGTCGATTAATCTAGTCATTAAAAAGATTTATATAACAATATATTTAGATTGAAACAAAGTAATTAGCTTGGTAGATCATACGTGTGGTGTCTTTTAATAAGATAACTACATTGGTACATTATTAGTTCAAGACAAATACATTGGTACAAATACAAATACAAAATTCATCACAATTATCTATTGCATTCATTACTCTAGGGTTATGATTCTTGATAAGTCAGAAGCTATTTCCTGATACGAGATTACACACCGTCCAACAAACTGTGAATTACGAAAACGTCATCTAAGTTCTTACACTCATGCAACTTTCCGCTATACATGCAGTAAATCGAGTAACAATGGATTTATTTTATAGGAGTAAGCGAACATGAATGATATAATGATGCATTTTTATCGAAATCCTTTAGGCTCCGAACTCCCAAACTGCAGAATTTGTTCCCATTAAAATATTCTCTTCCAGATCATGACCAAGACCTTTGTTTATTTTGTGTAAGTTTTTGGTTGTAAAAGTAAATATTCGAAATAGAATTTTCGCTACAGCAATGTGTTGAAATCTTGTACATCTGTGTGACCCAGATGACAACAAAATATTTTAGTATTTTCAGACTTTAATTAAAAAATAGTTGATTAATTTTAAGTGATTTTGGATTCCATTTGATGAGAGATTTAGTATTGAATTTGAGAAAAATTGATTTAATAATTACATATTATTGAGAATTAAGAATCATGGAAAATATTAAAAATTAAGAAGTAAAAGTTTTAAGAGTAAAAGTTTTTAGGAAACACAGTTTTATTCGTCTACGAAAAAGAAGTGTTTTCAGAAAATATGATTATCAAAAACAAAATCATACAAAGCATTAGAAATTGAAAACTATGTCATAATCTATTCAAACTAGATAGAATATCTTAGGAAAAAACTCATAAGCATTTATTAAAATTTAAAATTAAGAGGAAAAATTCTGTTTAATTACATTTTTTCTATCTACAACTGACACTTATACGATTTGTTTCAGTTTTGGTATTTTCGAAGCAAATTTTTTTTTTTATCTTTTAACGTAGAAGTAAAAACGTATTTAAAAAAATTATATTTTTTTAGTTTATTATTAACCATAAATCAGTAAAGATCATAAAAGCTTATTATTTAAAATTTATTTTAAAAAAAAACTTTGGAAATGATATCTAAGGTTGAAACTGATAGACTTCAAGGTAAAGAAAAGAAAATGTAAGGAAATTTTTCTCAAATGTGTCATAGAAACAAAGAATTTCTCATAAAAATTGAATGTCATAGTAAGAAAATAAACTTTTCAATCAATTTTTAGTATTTAAGATTGATGTGAGACAAGATTTATAAATAACTGGTTGGGAAGTTTTACTGCTTGCATTCATTCATCCACAGTAAATCCTCCACTTTCAATAATAAACGAAATCTGCAGACCGTATCTGACATTAGGATATATGATTACGATCTTTTATTTTCCTTTAAAATAGTTTTCAGAAAATAGAATCATAGTAAAACCCTCAATTAATTTCTTTGCTCATTCATCTTTGAGTTAGTTTTCGAAAATAAATCTAAAGTTCTGTTCTTTCAATTTAATAAAAGTTTGAATTTCTTTTACGATAATCGAGCTTTCTCATTTCCATTCCTTAAATGAAAAGATTAGAAATAATTTGATTTAAAAACTGAACTACTTTCAAAAGAAGAATATAAAGCAATTAACTGAGTGAAACCCATCATCTGCTTCCTTTAAGACGATGTTTTTCTATTTAAATTTAAGTTTTTAATAATTTGAATTATTACAGATTTTTATAATGTGTATTTTTTTTTTTGCAGGTATAAACGTTTATATCTTTTTATTGATTTTTTAAATATTTTTAAATTTATATTTTTTATGTCCGTGAAAACAGAATTTTGTAAACGAATTTTTATCCATTTTATGACTTGCTATAGATATGAAATATTTAATGCTTGTGTGTTTTCGATGATAATATAGTGCTTCAAAATTTATAAATCTTAATTATCTGTCACATTAAATAAATTGAATTTTGATTCAGTACTTGGGTGCTTGCTAGAAGTGATTTTAAAAGGAAAAAATCATTTGAAAATTGAAAGGTAAAAATAATTAAAATGTTAGCATATTTTAGTGTTCAGTATATTGATTGAAGTGTGATTTGAGATTTTTTTAAATAAATTTATTTGCTATTTTTTAACAATTTTGACGATTACGCTTAATGAAACTGATTCAATACAATTTTAAAATCATATATTCGAGTTCAGTGACATTTTTTAAGTATATAAAAGCAGAGGTGAAAATCTTATACTTTCGTATAATATTAAATATGTATTTAGTACGAAAAACTAGCATCATTTAATATGTACTTTGAAATTTTAAGGAGCTACATTACAATTCAAAATGTAGCATACTTTTTGTATCAGTTTCAGTTCCTAGTGTATTACTCTTTAAACTAATAAGATTTAAATATAAAAATGATCTCGACTATTATAGCAGAATTTGCATTTTAATTTTCCTTGTTTAATATAAAATGGCGGGAATTTGATTGACAGAAAAATGCCAAGAGTTGTATCGTTGTATATTTTAAAGTTTTAAGATATGTTGGAAATTAAAAAGGTGTGTTTACAACAATCAATTATAATCTCAGTTAATCCAACTTATGGAATTCTTTATTTCATCCAGATATTAACTTGTTACTTATACAACACTTAAATTACTTTGAAAAATAAATGAATATCTGAGTTTATCTCGGTTTTAAAAATAATTTTTTGCATGAAAAAATTATTGAATACTCTTATGCAAATCGGTTGTTCTTTATGTAGAATTAAAACTTGTAATTTTAAAATTGATAAGATCTTATTTTAATGCGGCATTTTTCATTCAAGCATTTATGTCCCATATTATGATAAGTTTTTTTTTCTTTGAGGCATTTATGTCTTTTCATTTTTTTAGAATTGACTTTAGCGGAATTAACGTCTTTGTCATTCCTTTTTCCATTGAAAAACTGTGAATAGTTTGTATTAGTAAAAAAATAAAGGGGATATTTTTTCATCATCTAAAGCTAACAGGAAATTACTTTCTCTGATAAGTTTACCAAGTTACTTTTATTTTTTTCCTTTCATCTCAAAATGGAAAATTTTTATTTAAGTATATCTGACAAGATGGAATGATTTTTCTCTCGGTTGCCTTTTAAATCCGGCATCTAAACTTCCGAAAGTAGAAACTATTGTTTCAACTTAGAAATATTTTTTTACTTCTTTTCACTTCTTCCAGTGTTTTTAATTAAGATATGTGGGCGACAAAATAATCCTTCTTTAATCAGAATCATTTTTAAGAAATTGCTCAAACTTTAAAAATTATAGATGACAGGAGGAAAAATAGCTGTTTCTGCTGAAAGAAGGAACTCTTTTCAATGGAATAGTGGTTCGAGTAATTAAATTATACTTGTTTCAGTTTAGATGTCTCATTTTGTTATAATATTTTTGATATCTTGTGTCTCTCCAGGTCAATTTCAATTTTGCCATTTTTCATGGCTATCATGGATTTCGATTAAAGTATTCCAACTAGTTATGCTTTTTATTCAGTTCCTTTTTAGGACAATTTACAGGAATTCCAATAGTTGAATAGTATACAGGGAATCCTAGAGATTCCAAGTTCTGAGATATTCTGTGGCGAAATAAAAAGAAGGCGAAAGTTGAATAGCATTGAAAAAAATTTATAAAACAAAACTGAATGAAAATTGAAGATTTGTATGTATAAACAATTCCTTACTTCTATTAAATATTCAAGGTTCTCACTTTAATGGGGATTCAACAACTAATTTCTTAACCATCAGGTCAAGATTTACATCTAAGGGGAAAAAAACTTTTATTGGAGGAAGTAATTATTTTTAATATTGTTTGAGTCAGTAAATATATTCCTGCATACATTACAAAAACTAAATTTTGTGCACGTCTGCTACATTATTAACCGTATTTAGTAAAATAATTCTAATGCTTTAAACAAAAATAGTTCATAAGTTTTTTAATTGTGTTACAAGATATCAAGCTTACAAGTTTCGTATTTTAATTATTTTAGACCGTTTTAATGATAGCCTTGACGAATAATCGCCAATCAGCGTGCGACACTCCTTGTGAGGTCATGAGTTGGCCCAAAATAATAAAATTCGATTCATAATTCAATCAGTTTTGATTGCATAACAGAGGAGGGTTTTTTATTCAAAAAAATTAATGTTTCAAGATTATTTTATTAAATTCTAATCGTATATGGGGATTAGCTGGTTCACCGGGGATATTGTTAATATTTAATTTCAGTTAAATTGTTTAGATATAAATTCCGTGATTCAAACAAATTATCAGGTATTAAAGCCGCTTTATTTTTATTGTTTTTCTAACGTTCTATTCATTCTGTACATAAATTTTCCCTGTCGCGACCATCTGATGATATCATAGCGCTGATAAAAATATAAACATACGGCTTACTTATCTTTTAAATTTTGCGGTATTGTAACTCCATATTTTATTCGTCTGGTAATCTATACAGATTTAAACAAAATCCTTTTTATTTAGCTTTCAACAATGAAGAAAATCGCGCGATTAAATATGTATCGAAACAATGAAAAGGGTCTGAATATTAGAGCAACAAAGTAGTCTATTATTGGAAATGGGGCAATATATATATTTTTTAAAACTGCAAAAATTTAGAAAAAATTCGTTCGATTATTAAAATTGTTTGAATAAAAAGAATTTTCTTTTAAATTTTGAAGCAGTTTAAGACTTTTTGTACAATAATATTTTCGGAAGTTACTAGAGAAAAAATTCAATATTCAGATTAATTTTTAAATAGCTAAATTAATTATTTAATTTTAATTTTTAAAAAATCGTTTTTAAGTGCACATTCTCACCCTCCAAGATATACACGTACAAAATTTGGTACCTTTAGGTCAGGCTATTTGGTCTGTAGAGCACCAAAACATACACAAATATTAATTTTTATTATTAGTGGAGATAACAAAAAAAATTCAAGAAACTGTATAAAAACTTAAAAATTGTAATTTTTTCAGTTGCACACTTATTGACCCAGACAAAAAAAAGTATTCTTTAATTCATTTAAAGCATTTTTATAGTTAGGAAAAAAAATACCTATCTCTTAATGTCTAAAAAATTCGTTATTGGGCTCAATTAGATTGAGGTGCTCTGGTGCAATATTTTTCTGTATTTCTTAATTACCTTTATAAAATAGAAATATTAGTACAAGAAATTGTCCAGTTTGGAAGAACGTGGTTATACCTCTTTCTAAAATTGAGGAAAGTTCTCAGGATTGAGAAAAGGAATTTTCTGGTATTTTCCTTTTAAATAATAATGATTTATGATCTGAAAGCAAAAGTAATTTTTTCTAAACATTATACTAGCAAACTTACTCCATCAGTAGCAATTTAAATTTTTTTTTAAGAATATCTTTCAACCCGCCGTTTGAAACTTGGTTTAATTTCATAATTTTCATTTTTTTCTGAAATTAAAAAGTAAATTTATTTTATGCCGTTCTAAAATAAGAACAATAATTTGTTTAATTAAAATTTTTTGATTGATGTGCTGTTCAGAGCTATACTTACAAAAAAAACAATACTCGGAAAATACCAAATAGGGTTTCAACGGTCCTCCATAAGCTCCAAGATAATACCAAAACAACGCCATTCCCCAAAATACACATATCTCTTACTATTAATACTCGTTCAAAGAATTAATACTGAAATTGCAATAACTTAAATAACAATATATCAAATATTTTTGAGCATTTATGTCTTATACGTAACGTATTAACCACTTACGAGCTAATTGGTGGTTCATCCGTCGAATTAATTATATTAATTCTATAAAGTCAATAAATTCTAACTATCAGCACTACATACCAAATCCCTTTAAATTATATTTTGATGTATAGCTAAAATAAAAATGTTCTGGATTTTTTAAGCTAATGAAGTTAGTAATTTTAATCTTTATATTAACTGTCTAAAAATCTTTGACAAATGTGAACTAAGTCATTGATATCTTGATTTTGAAATTATTCAAAGTTACACTCTATTTGTATAATTCTGGAGAGAGGTTTTTTGAAATTTTAATTAAATGAGAATGAAATTGAATTGAATTGAATCGAATAATTGCTTTTCCTCGATAACTTCTAAGATTATTATTGCACTTAAAATTTGAAAAATTATCTTTACAAAGATTATAAATTAGTGATCATAAAAAATGTATCTTAATTTTTTTTTTGCCTTATTTTTAGCTATATATTTCAATGCTGTTTTGGAATTCAAATCGTTTTTATTGTGTCATTAAATATTTAATTGCGTAATTTTCTTCCTTTCTTTGAAACTAGAGAAGAAGGATCATGTTTAATATCTGCGTAGTTTACAATAAGAATTTAAAAAAAAACGAATTTAAAATACTACGAAAGTTAGATGATAAATAAATCGGGCATTTAAATTTTTAATAGCATCTTGATATTTTGAGACCAGTTTCGACTAGAAAGATTCGTGCATATAATAGAACAAAATACATGTAAGACAATAAAAATAATGCTGTTATAATATATGAAAATTTGACAGAATTATAGACATAACGTTATATCAAAAGGATTTAACTAAAATTAAATATAACTTACATCCGACGAATCAAATAGTTGCCAAAAGCGATTAGTTAATAATAAAGGCAAATAAATTTGTGTTGGCGTTCCATAGAATATTTGACGTTAAGCTACCATTTATATCACATGCATAATTAAATGGAGGAAAATGTACACTTCGAAAAGATTTTTTATACATATTTAATGAATGAAAAAAAAAAAAAACTAAGCGAAATTCTAGAGTAACATCAGAAAATATTGCAGCTCCAAAATGATTTTTACAAAATCTTTTAAGTTCAAAGAATTATCTTTCGAATTATTCTATTTTTTTTTCCCTTTCAAATCAATTAAAAAATATATTTTAAACTTTGTTTACAAACAATAAACTATTTTTACTATCTTTATTAAACTATTTTTTACAACAATATAATTCATTTTTGAAAGTTACACAGTGATTGTTAATATTTCATCCCCTCATTTTTCCCATTGTTGATAATCAATATATGAATATTTACTTTATTTTTCCATGTTCCATATGCTTCATCCTGCGGTAAGCTTTTAGTAAAATTTGTGAAATTTTATTGTACATATAATTCAGGTTTAGCTTTCTATTAACCAATGGCGAAATTTTTTACAGAACGGCATTTTTGAATACTGACACTCTTTCCTGAGATATAACTGGATGTATAAAGATGCATATACAAAAAATTATGGAGATACATTTTTCGCGTACAGAACGGTGCAATAAATTTTTCTTAAACAGAACGAGTTATGCGCTTATCAAAATTTGTTTCAAAAAATGTTGCCGAGGAATCTTTTATAATCAAGTTATACAAAATATTAAATTAAAATTTTTAACATTAATACTGGGAATCTGGTGATTAAATGGCTATCAAAGGCGGTTCTGGAATTTATGAAAAACAAATTATTTGATACTTATTTAATCAATAATGAACACGAATATAAAGAGTTTTTTTTTTTCAATTAAAAAAACATTTTGTTTTTCCAACTTCTGAATCTCGGTGTCAAAATTTTTAACGATTTCATCATTCTTTCTTTCCATGATTATTAAACGGAAAAGGGGAAAAGATATATTACAAAGTCTTATATTTTAGCGCTTCAGTATATTCTCTGGTGTTCTTACTATGATTTTATGATATTTATTAAATACTGTAAATATCAGACAATATCATATAAATATTAAATTTCTTTATTTTGCTCAGAGTAAGAAATGCCATTTCTCAGGAGTTTCTTCTTGTTGATAAATTTTCCATTTTAGATTACTAATTTTGGTTAAACAAAGGAATTTATATTTTTCTTTACTATAAGAAAATATTTCTTTACTATAAAAATGTTACTATTTCTTTACTATATTATTTATATTTTTTTTACTATATTTTTCTTTACTAAATTCTATATTACTTACTTACCAAAACCATTAATATTTCTGAAAAAAATTATTGTGCTGCAGTTTTAAATTTAAAAAAAAAAATAACTGGATTACTGAATGAAATTAAAATTATTTAAAATGAAATGAATTTTTACTTTAATAAAATTACTAGAGGAAATTAAAGAAAAAAAAATCAAAAATTATTTCTTTGTTCATTTTGGTTTCCAAACGAAGAAATATTAAAGAAAAGTTAATAACAAAAAATCGTTCGCCGCTGTTTAACAAATTTGATGTAAAGATTTCTTCTAATTTGATATAAATATTTTATTTGATAAAAATACAAAACAAACAGTAAAATCAGATTTCAATTTATGAATTAACCTGATTAAATTTTCTGGGGAAATTTAAAAATTCTAAATTTTACTACTGATTGAATTTATTTGCTAGAAAATTAGCAGGAGATTGAGAAAAAAAATTTATTCTAGTTTAAGTCACAGTCTAATAGATGGCAGCACGAACAAATTAATGTTGGATTGTCGGCTTAAAGAGAATAGAAGTGAAATCCATTAGTTTAAAAAAATCTGAAAGATGTCTGAAATGAGCAATGACAAGGACATAAAATCCTCCTTTTGTCATTGTACAGGCATTGTAGAATTTTAGGAAAAAGAAAAGGACCATATATATATATATATATAGGATATAAATAAATATTATTTACATAGGATCAGAAAAGGAAATATGGGGATCTAAGCAAATCCATATATTTTGTGTACATAGACATACACAACTGTCAGAGCCGGCCTTCTTTTCAAAGGGGCCTGGGTGCAAAAAGTCATTTGGGGCCCTAATTTTTTGTAAAGCAAAAAAAAAAAAGTACAAATCGAACATATATTATTAATGCATATTTATTTAATGCGTTATTTTTTTAATTTTTTGCTAATACATCAATTATTTCAGAAAAATTGCAATTTTTTGAATTTTTTTTCGATGCTTAATACAGCAAGTACATTTAAGCGTTCTGAACACATGCTTGACCGAAGATAATTCTTTATTAAGTTTAATTTGCTGAAAGAGCGCTCAGCACTTGCTGTAGTAACTGGCAACGTAAAGAAAAGTTTTAACACAATTAATATGTTTAGAAATAACTCACTATAATTATTATTTAGTATGCAGTGCAATATGCCTTGGGCTTTATTAACATCTCTTTCATTCAAAATTAAATCCCGTAACAAACAAATTTCTTGGATTAGGTTTTCATTTATATCTGTGTCATAAAACTTTACAAAGTTTTTGGAACATTTCTTTAATTTATATTTTTCTAGAGTTGTTATGTCAGTGATTAATTTGAAATCAGAAATACTATTTGGTATACTTTTAAACCCATCTTCTATCTGTACAATAAAAGTATCAATTACAGTGTTAAAAAAATATCTAAATTCCTCTACTTTTTTTTTTATAACTTCGGAACATTATTTTTTCTATTTTCGAATTCATTTTTTCAGAAAATATTCAAATTATGTGCTAGCACTTTGGCTTCGTCGAAAAATGTGTTAAAGTTTGTACTTAAATTTTGGATTTCAGTTTTAATTTTATTGACAAAATTGAAAGCCGAGTCAAGAACAGTTGTTTATGTTTGAAATAGTTTACTGATAGTGTTACTTTTGGAAAATAATTTAAACAATGCAATTAAACATAAAATAAATGACATTTCTTGCACATGATAAACTTTTAGTTTCGGATACCGTTATATTATCATTATCTACATCATTTAAACATCAATGAATTCTTCTAGGGCATTACAAGTTTCTTGAGACTATGTATACACTGCTTTCACCTAATCTATTTTGGCTTCCCAATGAGTTTCAGTTTCACATAGTGGTTTAAGAGAAATATTTAAATGCTTTGCAGAATTTACCATCTTTTTTCCATTGCTGAATATAAGCAATATAAACATTGTAATATCCCCA
>JAPMOR010121157.1:206265-224001 GCA_026543865.1 Argiope aurantia | reverse complement strand
CATCACAAATTAATAAATTAAAAGAATGTGATAGACACGAAACGTAAATTGCATGCGGATTTAGAGAAAATATTCTAGATTGTACTCCTTTATATTCCCTTCCTCCTTTATTTTTACACCGTTGCCCTCTAGAATTCATAATATCTAAATCAAACTCAGTAAATATTTTCAATAGAGTTTTTGTTAGTCCTTCGCCAGTCGCATCAGTTATTTAAATAAACCCTATAAATGACTCGTTTATAGTTAACCTTTTCTCTTCAAATTTTGCATACCTAATATGATTGAAGTTTGTTCCTTAATGGGAAATATCAGAAGTACAATCCCTTTTAATACTATAGTACATGGCTGCTTTTATATCATGTTTAATTTTGTTAAGGACTTCATTTCCTAATGCAGAGGTAATGTGTTCTTTTGAACTATGTGCTAAATGATGCACAATTCTATTTTCGGAATTTATTATTTTTTTTATATGATCCGTTAGCATAGTGTTGTATTTGCTTAATAATTCGATCGTACATAAAAAAAATTTATTTATTTGGCTATCCTTTTATTTCGCGATTTCCTCGAAGTGGAAGATTAAAAAAATAGAACCATTTAAATTGATTTGTTTTAATAATAGTTGAATGTAAATTTAGTCCTTTTAGTAATTCTTTCCAAGCAATAAACGAATTAAAATGACAACTAGAGTGCTCATGATCTTGGATTATAGTTATTATAGCCACCTATAAATCGTGTATATAGGTGGTCATATTGGATATCGTCATTTCCTCTTCTTTTGGAAACAGTATACAACAAAAATAAAATACGGAGTCTTGCGTTTTTGTTTAAATTAACCAGCTGTGAAGTTGAGTTTCACCATTTGGCATTCTTTTTAAAGTAGTATGTAGTTGAAAATGATTTACCTTCAGCACTTTTAGCAAAAACTCCTTTGTGTTGTACAGGTCCGATTTTAACACAAAACATTCTAAATTTATCAGTTATAATACTTGGCCATAAACCAGGATCATTTATACTCTTTTGATCATATTTATTATTGTCATTTTCGTCATTATTTTTTATTTCGGTCACATTTATATAAACACATGATTCTTCAACAAATTTCACCGTTTCAACATTTTCATTATGCAGAACTTTCTTCCCCAGTTGAAGTTTGAATTGTAACTTCTGAAGTCGAAGCAATTTCTTTGCCAGAATTACTTCGTAGCCAAGAAAACAGATCTGCTCGTGACTTCTTGGAGTTTAGCTTTTCTTCTTTTTTTCTTTTCTAATAATTTTCTTTTTTGACATCCAGAAGGATATTTCCTAGGCGTGGACATGGTTATAAAAAACAGTATTAAGCAGTTTACAGAATGAATTATCAAATTATTATATGCTGTACTATAATTTATTACCTTGTAGGTGAGGTAAATGATTGTAATCTACTTACCTTATATTAATAATATTTTGCACAAGACTATAATATATACTATGAACTTCGTATATATGCTACATTTAAATCAATTTATGCTCTAAATTCGAATGTTTCATCATTGCATCCCCCCTCCCTTAAAGTTAATTTTAATAGATTTACTTTGATCTGATGATTCTGAATATTTTTTCGCACAAAAGATTCATGCTGCCCTCTATTGGGATATTTCATAGTAATCGTTTCTAAATATTGAGAAAAACTGTTGTTAATTCCTTTTCACATGATAAAAAATGCATATAAACATATTAACTTATTCAATTTTTTTAGTATCAAATATTTACTCCTATGTAATTGTAAATTTGGATTCTGACAGTTAAATAACTAAATAGTATAATCTGTTTAAGATATATGTAAAAAAGAAATAAGGTATGTCATACTGTGATATTAAAAAAAAATCTTTTAAAATAAATTGGAAAAAAAACATAATTTACAAAGAATATTTAAACTTAAGGAACTCGCGCTTTTTTCTCAAATATTAAAATATACACTCAGGAATATGCATATAATGACACAAACTAAAAATACTAGAAACTCGAATAGGAATTTTGGACTCAGACTTACCGAGCAATTGAAATCAAAACTTGAAATAGAACTACAATTCGAGTTAGAAAATCACATACTAAATTTAAGTTTTACATTCAATTTAATTTAAGTCTTACATTTAATTAAGTATTTACATGTATGCGAAAGTACACACTGACAGACGGTCATATTTGATTGAAAATTCGATAAGAATATATACTTTAGATGCTAAAGCTGTGAATCAAATTTCATTTACTTTTATTACTATGTTTTTGAATTAAAGAGTCTACATGCAAGCAAAAACAAAGATCATTAAACAGTCAAACTCTTTAAGTATCCAGTTATTAATTTGAAATTTTAAATATTTAACTTGTGCACTAAATTTTATCTACAAAATTCCTTACATTTGTTAGTTATCGAGTTCATTTGTACTCGGATAGCCAATCAGCCAATCAAACTTCCTTTGAATGCATTTCGCTACAAATTTGATGCCAAAAAAAAAACCCATTTAAATTTCATCCAACTAGCTATAAATTTTTTCCTTAAATGCTTTCAGAAAGACATAATTCCAAAAATATATTCTTCAAATTCAGGAATGTAGAGTGGATCAAATCAGGAAATGGAAATTCATCAAAATCTCGAACTCGAAAATTTTGATGATTATAATAATTTATCTTGGTGTGCTTTATATACAAGAACTTAAGATACGAGCTCCCCCCCCCCGTCATGCTGTGTTAAGGACAATCTAAAGATCGAGTTGCCTCGAAATTATAATCAGACATTCATGTGAACGCAAAACGATTTCTATTATAGTGCAGCACATCGGTCCACCCCCACGATAAAAGTGCGGCCCTACATCAGTATAAAAGTAATCTCAATCCCACATCATTTTTTTGTTCATCGAGGGAGCGAGAATGTGATTACTTATATGACAATATATCACCCCCATATCTGAGTTCCCCATTCCCCTCAATGAGATTTCATAGACGAGAAAGTATAAATAGATACTAAGCCTTGAACTCCATTTACCCTCATTACGTCACCGTCATGGTTTATGACTCATTCTATACCAGCGGTCTGCATTTTCTTCATTAAGAGAAACTTTTATAATTTTATTTAGCAAATGAATGCTTAAAGAGCCGCAAATCAGTAAAACGAATTAAAAATATCCATTTTTGGAAATTGTTCTTTATATTTTATTGTTACAATAAAATTATTTTAATTTGACTAGAGATAAGTTTTGTTGAGTAAAGTTGATAAAATACAATAAGTAGAATTCTACTATTTATTCTCCGTTTAACAAAGGTATGGTGGTAAATGCTAGTTTATCAAAGGTAACAAAATAAAGGCTAGTATACCATAATTTTTGTTTTTAATGGCACTTGCCATGTACAAGCTCGCTGACAAAGTCAGCGATTTAAGCCAAGGGAGCGTCTCTTGTTTTAGTAGCGCCAACTAGGACCAAGAGTATGTCTTAATTACTCACGCATCCCATTCGCTTACACAACCCCTTTTTATAGAGAGGCACATTCACATATCTCACAGATAGAGCAGATAAAGAACAACCACGCCCAAACCGGGACTCGAAACCAGGATGCCCAGGTCACGGGGAAGACGCGTTACCCCTATGTTAGGACGCCTGCATACCATAGATTAAAATAATTTAATCCATGGTATACTAGCTTATAACCGAATGCCGCTGGCGATCGAAATTTTTTCTGCTTGCATCTCCGTTTCTTTTTCTACAAATATTGGCATTAACTTTACCGAACAAACAGAAATCGTCTTTGAATCTCTTCTTGTGGAATTAAATCTTTCAAATATTGGTTGTAAATAGATGCTCCAACGATTCGATTGATTCTAGAAGCAGAAGCAATTGTACTTTTCTGTTATTGCGAAATATGCCAGGTGACTCTTTATGCCAGTTTCTTACACCCAAAACCAATCAAATACTAGACATCTGGCTCCATTGTATAACATTCAAATTTAATGGTTTTCTCAAAATCTATCGTATTCTTTTGTGAGCTGGTATATTATCTTGTTCTTCAGTTTCTCATTATATTAGCTAGCTTTAAGCTACCCTTTAGAATTCACTTCAAATCTCCGTTCTCTGTGTTTCCACTGTTCTGCTGCTTTTCAGTCTTATCATCTTCCCTTTCGATATTTTATTCAAGTATATGTTTTCGTTCTTCTGGAAATTCCCACTATCGTCGATCAGCTAGTTTTACAGTATTCTATTCAAACCTGCGTTTCCTCTTTTCTGCAATTTATCGCTGTCTTCGTTCTGTAGTTCTTGTAGCACTTGCTTGCAATCTGATTAGTTTCTCTTAAGCATTTCTTGTTATCTATTTTTCATTTGACTTTTTTCAGCAATTATCAGATTTCTTTAGTTCTGATTCCTTAAAATATCGCTCGCTTTATTTCCAAATGAGAGGTTAATATAACTAAATTAAATTATTCTGAGTTTTGCAAATACTGTAAGATGATTTTTATATTTAAGATTTAACGAGTTATGATTATAAATATAAAAATGGAATTATGTCATACAATTCGATATTTTATTTATATTTTTTGAAGCACGAAAGGAAGTACACTTTTGCATACCCCCACACAAAATCGGAAAAACTGGCGGTTGCCGTTGCTCAATTGGCAGAGCATCTCATTTCTGATAGGTTGGTCCATGGTTCGAATCCCAACCACGACGTTTTATCCAAAGACTGGAATTTTTTTTATTCAACATATTATCTATTATTTATCTAAGACCTGGAAGGCTCTAGATCTTTATTAAGTATTCAAATTATTATTGTTCTCGAACATTCTATATACTATAAAAGCTGAGAACCATCAGTTATGAGTAAGTTCTCAGTTTCGTGCAATTGTGAGCTGCTTAGTTCTAATAAATCTAATTATCTGTTTAAACAAACGGCGTAGTTCTTTAGATCTTCGTGACAATATTATAAAATGAATATAAAGATTTGGTGGAGGATAAAATAATTATATCTGTAACCTAATACCCAGATGCCGCTCGATATGATTTCTGGTAATTTTCAAATGAAAAAACTAAATGATTGAAACTTTTCATGTGCTTTAAAGTTTGGTATGGTAGAATATGGTAGAACTTTTCTTTGAAAGGCTCCGTTTTTAAATATACTTATATGCTAGAATTATACTTACATTATACAGGGTGTACCACAAGGATTGCAGTGTCTAATATTAAAGATTCGGATAGAACACGTCATGACGAATATTTTGATGCATAACATGTGGGGTCTCCGAATATAGCATCATAATCTAATTAAGGTGGGCAGCTTATGTCATGAAAATTTCAAGAAATGAGAGGGAAAAAAGTAAAAATCAATGTTTATTAAGAATTTTCCATACAACAGATTTTCGAAATGTCGGCCGTTCAGACAAATTGCATGGTGAAGTCTGGAATCGAAGTTCTCAACCGTTTTCTGCAAAACGTCTGTTTCAATTTTCTTGATTTCGGTTTCAGTTGCTGCTCTCAAGTCATCCAATCTTGAGGGTTGTGAGAGATACACTGTGTCTTTCAGACGTCCCCATAAAAAATCGCGCGGCGTAAGATCCGGTGAGTAAGGTGGCCACTCTATACTATTGCCTGTTCTCCTAACGGAATCTAACCCGATTAGTTTATCGTGAAAATGTTCCGCTAAGATATCGAAGTTTCGCTGAGTGCAGTGAGGCTAGCACCATCTTACATAAACCAATAATCACTTATGTCGTTTATGCCGGGCAAAAATGGGATGACACTATCATTCGACACGTCAAAAAATGCTTCATCGGTGACACTTTCGATAAAAAAAAATACTGGCCCAATGATGCCTTCGGCAGATAATGCACATCAAACTGTGAGCCTAAGTGAGTGCAGTGGCCAAACTACTGCATGATGAAGATTTTCAATGACCCAAAGCTCCAGATCTATTTGTTAACATATCATTGGAGGTGGAAATGTGCCTCGTCACCGAACAAGAACCGATTAAAATCAATTTCGCCACATTCAACTTTATTAATCATCGTGCCTGAAAAATCACACCTCCTTAAACCATCCAAATCGGTCAATGCGGATTGATTTTAATTTTGTAAGTGAACAGAGCCGCATAAGAATTTGCATATTTACTTACAGACGCACTTTTCCTTTCATTTGTTGCCACAAATTTTCATAGTTACCTATCGTCGTCATTTGGAATACAAACAGACGGATTCGTGTAATTGAACTATGGCGCTATATTCGTGGACCCCAAAAGTTGCATATTCAAACACTCGTCTTGATGCGTTCTACCCGAATCTGTAAATATTATTCGGTAGATGATACCTTGTGGGATACTCTGTATTTACCAAACTGTAAGGATGAATGCACCTGAGTGTGAGAAGTCTATACTGATACTTCGTAAAATATTATAGGTAGAATAATATGAATAATTTTGATAAAAACTGTAAGCTTACTCTTATAATAAATCTGTAAACTTAAATTTTGTCAATTTTTTCATATATTTTTTCCCTTAAACTACTTAGTCCTCTCTTAAGTAATGAAGAAACCCTCTAAATACGTAAATGAAAAAATCTACAAATTTGTGGGGTCTTAGATATTGTGAAGAAGGGGACGATCTACTTCATTAATCCTGTAATTCCTGTCTCCCCACATCTTTTCATTATAACAAACTCACACATGAACCAATTTGGCAGATAGACAGATGAAAAATAAAATCTCTAAGAAGAAAACAATAAGCCTGGTGCGTTTCTACTCGATAATGAAGATCTTAGATAGTTTCATCGATATCTCTTCCACAAACAAATGAAACGCTATATCAAATTCCATGAGCTCATTTTTCCTTGCCAAACTCACTATTTTCACTTTTTTCATATATAAAGTACAGAAGAAATAGTGTAATCATTGAAATGTTTGAACACGAGATTTGACGAATCTCCACATTTCAAACCACTTTGAATTCAAAAAACACATTTTTGGCATTATGTCTGTCTGTCAGTGACAAGGATGATCATAAAACGCTCTGATCTGGACGAATGAAATTTGATACAGGATCGTAACACCAGATTTTCAGGTTTCTGTTAAATTTCAAGGAAATTCCATTCAAAGGAATTTTGTCAGTCTAGCTGTTCTAATATCAAGTAATATAATATCTACAAAGCGAAAAATAGTTATATTGATAAAATTCAATATACAGATTTAGCATCTGAAGTGCACATATCAAATTTTGAGCCAAATCAAACAACTGGTTGACCGTCTGTCGGTCTGTACTTTCAAAAATATGTAAACGCAATGATTAAAAAACGTAATGAATGGAATGTATTAAATATGATATGTGATTTTGTGATTGCAATTATAGCTTTGTGTCAAATTTTGTGTCAAAATTCGGTTAGGTAAAATGCATTTAAAACGCAAATTTGATTTTTGGATGATATTAACCGCATGCTAGGAATGTGAACAATCATACTATAAATTCAGTAAAGATGCTAAATGCAAACCAATGGTCAATATTTGATAATTATTGTACGTCATTGTTATGCAAAGTATTTTCTACCTTACCCAAGGGCCCCAATTTTGCAGAGTGGGAGAGGAGTACCCCCATTATTAGAGTATATACGAAAAAATTTTGGGGACCCCACTCCTGCTGGTATA
Organism: Argiope aurantia; assembly: GCA_026543865.1. Lineage (NCBI taxonomy): Eukaryota > Metazoa > Arthropoda > Arachnida > Araneae > Araneidae > Argiope > Argiope aurantia. The sequence continues at coordinate 216,352 of JAPMOR010121157.1, read as the reverse complement.
AATGTGGTATTGTGATTTATATAGTTACTGTAGAGTGGGAGGGGATTATATTATTGTGATTTATATATTGTGTATTGAAGTAACCTTTAACATTTTTTTAAATAAATCTTTCGACGCATACTCATTCAACGATTAGAGAATTCGGGGTTGTAGGGTAAAGCGGGGTAATTCGCGCAGTGAGCAATTCTATGTATAGTTAGTTTCGGTAATAAGGAGGGCGGAAAATGACATTGGACCATCTACCTACATGTTTGAAGAAATATGTGTTAGAATAAGTCTCTTCACTTTCTAGTTTTCGTTTATATTAGAGCATTATGAGATATTGAAAGAAATCGAAATTTTTTATATAATTTCGGGATTGTAGTTTTTAAAGTTAAAACTTTGTTGAAACAAGTAAAAATAACTTGTATCTGCAAATATTGTCAGAAATGGCATTTTCTATTAGAATAGATCATTTTTGAGTCAATTTATGCATTTTTATCCAAAATGAAACCAGCTTAAGGAATAAATTTTAACTGAGGTAATTACGTGCTTCATAGTAATTGGTGCGCGGTATTATTCCTTACAGTAATTGTTTCACCTGAATGATATTTTGAAAATTTTTTAACTGCCTCGCAATTACATGCGATGTATTTAAAAAGCATTTTCCTTAAGAGATCTACATCATAATAAAAGCTCAAACCGACAATCCTAAACCATGTCGCTGATTTAAAAGGAAGAAAAAAGTCGAAAACACCGAGCAATTTTTGAAAAGTACAAAATCATCGAAAACCGAATTGTTTGAAAGAAACCGAATAAGCCTGCGAAAATATATGGAGCAAATAAATATAAAGAAGTTCTACGCCATAGAATCCCGGGAAATTGTAATTAATATCATAGAATTTTGTACTTTCAAAGCTGCAAGAATCTGGCTTTAAAAATATATAATGAATTTAATTACTGTATTTCTCTAATTAAACTCATAAAGATTGGTGCGGGTGAGAAGGAAAGCCATGTTGATTTTAACTGTGTTATTTTAATAATTTGTTCTTTAGTAAAATAGGTGAATTTCAGATTAAGTTGGATTAATATTTACTTTTATGTTTATAGATTTTATAAGATTTTTACACCTAATCACAAAATTTCAACTTAAAACTACATGCACGAAATTCCCCCACTCAGTGACTAAATATCCACCAAAATGGGTATTTATTGATGAGCTAATATATTATTTTGAAAAAAGTAAATTAGTTAGACAAAAATCATTACTCTCATTTCGCACTTACTGATTATTGAAAATTGGCCAATAAAAATCATAACTAAATTTACTTATATAAAACTTCGTGAAGCGAGTAGGACCACTTTTCCCTCTTGGATTGAAAAGAAAAATGAAAGGCAGAGCTGCTCGGAAATAAAAATGCTCGAAAAAGTTGCTTTTCGATGGCGATGAATAAATTTAAATAATAAACTCTCAGTTTTGAATTTTGAACTTTCAATATAAAAATACACTTCAATTTTAGTTCAGATTGAGTAATAATAAAGCGTCATATTTTCGCGAAAAATTTTATATTAATACGAGAAAACTCAGCAAAAGTTCTTTTTAATGTAACTTCGGAGAAAATGTTCTTGGAAATGTTTCAAAGCTGCTTTGAAAGGATTTCTGGAAATTCAGGACTTCCCAGAATGACTAATGTTAAAAAAAACACCTAAATTGTGATTTCAAAGCTTTTAGACAAAAGATTTTATTTTAACATTGGGGACATAAAACTATTTTCCCTGGAGAGGCTTTTAAAGCTGAATTTTTCTTTTAAGTCTCCGTCAGACATATACAAGAAAAAAAAATAAGATTTCTTTTTACACAGAAAAGTGAAAAAGACATTCTTTCTTTGAATATTTCAGTAAAGAGTAGAAAGTATAAAAGGTATTCTTTGTTGCGTAGATTAATGTAACGAGGCACATCAAAAACTTTTTGTAAACTGAAATTAAAAAAAAAATGTATTAATAATAAAGATGAATGTGTCTATGTCTGACTGGGTTGGTGCTTTACAGACCAGACTGTTTGACCTAGAGCTGCCAAAGGAGGCATATATATATTTTGGAAGGTAAAAATATGCATCTTTGAAGAATTTTTTAAATTTTTGATTAAAATTTAATAAAATGAAAACAATCTGAATTTTGAGGAATTTTCGCGATAACCTCTAAAACTACTATTGCCACAAAATGGTTTGTACGCTGTTTCAACATTCAAAAAAGTATTTTTTAAATTATATTAATTTAATACTCCTGTTTTTCTGATTCTTGACAATTTTTAACGATATTTTTTTGCTTAATTCCAATAATATATCATCTTTTTGATCTGACATTCATACCGTTTTCATTGTTTCATGAAATATTTAATCGCAGGATTTTCTTGTTTTGATGGCAGAAAAGGAAGAAGGTTTCTTATTAATATATATACAATTTACAAGATCTATACCCAGTTATAGTTTTCTCACAAAACTTTCTCGCATACTTTCTAATAAACTTGCCATGTCAGAAAACGCCTTGCATAGCATTGACGAACAATAGTTACGAAATATTAACTTTTGGCGTGAATTTAGCATTTTTAATGAATCCATCGTGTCATCCTTGTCCAGTAATTTTGGGATTAATCTTGAGCATGCCTTAAAAATATCTGAAAATAGAATTTATGCTTTAGATGAGTTTTTTCTTAACAGATTGGAAAAAAATCAGAAAATCCCATACCAAATTTAACATATTTAAGTTATTGTGTTTTTGAATTATTGTATTTACATGTTTCTTAAAGTACCGACCAACAGACAATCAACCTGTTGTTGGAATTAGCTCAATATTTGACAAGTGCCTACACTATAGATGTTAAATCTGTGCACCGAATTTTATCTATCTCGCTCTCTTTATTTTGTAATTAGCATTTTAATTATATTTGTCATTTGAACACCCAGGCAGACAGACATTATCTGAATAAAATCTGCAAATTTAATGTAAAGACCGTATACCAAATTTCAACCGTCCAGCTCAAAGCGGTTTTTTTTTGTTATCTTTCTCACTGACAGAGAGGCAAACAGATGTTTTCTAAAGACGTATTTCCGAATTCAGAGTGGTCTAAAATATGAAGATTCGTCAAAATCTCGAGCTCAAGTTTTTTTTGACGATATACGAGGAAATAAAAATACCGCGAAATAAAAAAAATTTGCAATACCGCGAAAATTAAACGAGTGATGAACTGGACAGTTAGGTTTTTAATAGTGATGTGATGTCATAGGACTGGCCTTCACTCCATGCACACAATGAACAGAAAATACATAAGACTATTAAGACAACATGATTTTAATATTTGACAATTTTATAGAATTATTGATATGGAATTACGTCTGATTGTATTGAAATGAAATATAACATTATTTTCGAGGAAACAGCTGATTTACAAAAGTGGTTAGTATTTGAAAAACTCATAACTATTATAAAATTTTAATTCCGTTATTCCACGAGTCTTCTAATTTCCCCTTTTTATAGGTAAAAATAATTAGATGAAAGAAGACAAATGTCTGCGTGAAAGCCTTATTTCTGCTTTTTATACAGACCAAATCATAAAATTTTAGATTTATTTGATATTTACGGCTTCCAAGTTATATTGTAAAACAAACAAGAAATAAAGATAAGTCATTTGTATAATGTATAAATAAACTTGGTGATTTTAGTGTAGTCTGAAAATCTCCAAGTAAACTAGAGATTGTAAATATCTTTAAGCACCAAATATCCTGAATAAAGAGCTGAATAAGAATCAAAATTTACATTAGAATTGAAGTAGAAGTTATGTGATTTAAAAGTTGCATACATTTCATTAATCAAAAATTCTTATGCATACGCACATAATCAATAAATTATTCCCGATATAAATAAATAAACCCTTTGCTTAAACTTGTAAATCTGTCTCGCGGTGCAAACTAGCTCTGTTTTCTTTCAAATGATTCAAGATTTGTAATGTTTCACCAACAAAATTATTAACAACGCTTTATCATTTTTCTTTAAAATTTCGATTCTCGAAGGCCAGTATGACTCAAGAAGTATACTTAGACAAAAGTTGCAAGAGGTGTCGTCAAATACTTTACGCAAATAGTCTGAATTTCAACAAATATATCCGTGAAATGTTGAAAGAAACAGATGAAGAAGCCGCCATATCCAAACCAGCCATACAAATTATAGACAAATGCATTAAGAAAATGTTTGATGAGTTTGCAAATGAAGTCCAGAAACTGATGGAAAAAGAACAGAAACGGACATTGAATGATTTGGATGTAAAGAATGCCGCTATGAAGTTATTGCGTAAAGAAATAGCCCACAAGGCTATCGCTGAAGCACAAAAAACCATTGCAAAGTTCAAAGGAAACCACTCAGATTCAGATTAATACAAAGTCAATGATGTCAACTACCGCCTGTGAGTTTGATGAACAAAGCGCGATATTAGTGTTCGAAACTAGAATCGGTTAGTATTCGAAATTCTTTACTTAAGATAGAGACAAACTAGTTTCCAAATAATTTACAAAATATCTAAGTAACACAGATGTACTACAAGCAAAACAGATCAAAAGTCTTAATTCAATTGTTTTTATAGGTTCTAAAATGCCATTATGTTAGAAGTTCTTTGAAATAAAATAAAAATATTTCCCCGTATCTAGATTAAGGAGTCTATAAATTCTTTCGGTAATAGACATCAGTTGAAATCTACTTCATACGCTCCTCCTCAAAGGATCTACGTCGCCAATCCGGTAAGATAAATGGCTGCTACGACAAAAAATCAATAAATATCATTGTTAAATATTTAAAAATCTCAGGTTTTTAAACGAGAATTTAAGAATTAACTTTTTTTGTAAGTAAGTAATAAAAGAAAGTAAGTAGATAAGGAAGCTTGGAAGATACAGTAAGATATTCCTGTATTTTACCAAAGTCTAGATTTTGAAGCTTTATGGGAAGAGTTTCCTGTGGTTCCTTTGATCTATGAAATTAAGAATTACTTAAAATTAGCTATGCCAAGCTTTGTGATAGAAAATTGTGCCAAAACTAGAGATCCTATAGAATTTCATGGACTACAGGAGGAATTTTTTAATTTATTAAATGTATTTCTTCCTAATCACTTGAGCAAGAAGCTAATAATTTCGTTTCACTAAAAGTAAGGATTAGAAATTAAAATCTAAGGATTAAAATATTAGGATACAAAAATTAAGATTTAATACTAAAGACAAGATTGGTTTCTTTAATAATCTTCAAAATATATATTGGTTTGATATGACCTGAACATATATGTACTGAAATCTATAATTATAAATATACTTATCTAGTTAAACCGCCTTATGACTAATTAAATCATATGAAAAGTTTTTATGTTTCTTGGCGTTGATATCCGTTGGCTGAACTGGTAGCTGATTCTTTATTTCAATTGCTTTTCGAAACTAGTCCAAAAAAAACTGCTACGTAGTTAATATCAAGTATATAAAAATACAGGAGAAATAAAATAAGAACAATGATTCTTTATTTAATCATATTAAGCATACTACATGGTCCTGGTGGTAAATTCACACCAATTTTGATAACCGTTAAAATGGCCAACCACTGTTCAATTGAGTCGAATTATTTTTGAAGTACCAATTTTTGCTAATTACTAAGAAAAAGTCAATTATGAAGACGGCACTGTTTTCTTAAATGTAACCCATTTTACAATAGCTCAGAGGAGCGCCTCAAATATGAAAATAAGAAGCTTCCAGAATGGTGATTGGTTCTCGCTGCTCTGTTAGTAATGGTGTAAGATCATCTACCCTCCTTCTACCGATAACGGGACATACCTTCTACATTAGGGGTTGCTCTGTAGCCAGTGATGGCATTTAGGACTCAGCTTTAGCTCTCACCTTGTCTCGTTTGGTAATTCAGATTAGTAATTTGGTAATTCAGTGATTAGCAAAAAAATTGATGTGGTGAAAAATTACCACCATTATTACTATTTCTTCGAGTGGAAGTTGAAAGAGAAAAAAGCATTTCTTTAGCAAAAACTGAACTCAAATCAAATGAATAAATAAAATGAACTGAAATCAAATGAATAAATAAAAAGAAGAAGAAGAAAGATTTTGTCGCTGAATCTCATACTATTTATATTCAAGTTATTCAGTTTGAATTAAAAGCTAAAATACAAAGAAATTGAAATTTAATCTTGAATGGCTAATGGTAGAGAGAGTCAGTCAGTAATGATAGAGTAAGTAGAGTGAAATATTTGAAATCGGGTGAATTAGGAGGTAAGGCTAAAAATCCTCAAAACTGTTTTAAAGATCAGAAAATATTCTTTAAATAAAAGTAGAGTTTTTAAAGAAGAAAAAAAAAATTTGGTACTTGTCTGTTGTAACGGCGACCAAAAAGGGCCAAGAAAAAATCTCGCCAATTTGGCGATTTCAATCATCAAACTATATAGCATGTGATTATATAATTTGATACTTGATTATATTTTTATAATTTAGCGACATTTTTTCTTGCCGCTTTTTGGATACCGTTGCAAACGAATTTCACCCTTTTTTTAAAGTTAAAATGTAGAGAACTATTTTGAAAACTGTAAAGCTAATAGACGGATGATTCGTCAAAAAACACTGAACTCTAATGTATCTGATAACTTACTCTGTAGAAAACTGACACCGTGATGAAAATGTAACACTGACAAATCAAAAACAACTAGAAGTCATTTTGCAAATATTGTTTTATAAATTTAGATAGATGAGAAAAGTAAAACTATTTGTTGAACGCTGGGATGACAGCCTTTGTTGCTAAAAATCCCTTAATCCCCCTCATTCAAACAAATAAACAAAAACAAAGTAAAACTGTTAAAGATATATTCGTTATAAGATCTCACAAATCTTATATCTTAAAATCTGCAATAAATTAAAAGAAAACTTTTGCGAAAAGAAATGAAAATTTAACGTATACATTCTTCGATGGTGTCAATTTCCTGAAGCAACATAAATAGTAAAAAATTCTCGGCGAGTCATTTAAAGACTAGGACAAATTATTTTTATGAGATAGAGCTTTGGACAGCAAATCATTTGAGGTGCATTACTTGCGTGGAAGAAGACCACAAACTATGGAGATGCAAAGACATTGACTATGGGGACATTGACTATTGGAGACATTGACTATGGCGATACAATGTGAGGGTATTCAACTTATTGACGTCGGCAAAACCTCATTTTAAATAGAAATGTTGATAATAACCGATTATGATGGAAAGTTTTTACAGGAAATATGTGTTACTTGCCGTCCTGTCTTAATACTAAAAAATCCGTCTCGGCTGAAGTATTATGAGAAAACCAAAAGGTAATATCTACGGAAAGTTTTTCATGTCTCTTTAATAAAAAAATGTAGTATTTCAAATTCACTATTTAATTTCACTCATCATTTATTTATTTTGATGTTTAAGGAAGCGATTTTCGTAAAAAAATCTATATATTTAACTGAATATCTGTATATTTAGCCCTACAGTCTTCAAACATTCATTCTAAAAATATTATCAGTTTTTTGGCACAAGAAATTTCTAGAGTCATTTTCAAAATCACTTCTAACTAATTCATTTGGATATTAGTCCCCTCCAGCATTTATGGAGACAAGCTTTTCCCGGACGGCACCATACATATATATTTCTAAATGGATATAATCAAACCTCATTCATTGACTTAAAAAAGTCATGCAATGTGAAAAAATGACCGTATGGAAGAATTCCAAAAGTTATGATAATTCTACGCATCTTAATGGTATCAAATCTGATTATTGCTTGCTTCCCTGTAATAGAAAAATGGACGTCATGTTGACGCGGTTACGAACCTTCCCAACGAAAGCAAAGATTTTTCGACATCACCTAACTTTTTCTCTATGATGGCCCACCTCCAAGCAAGATAAAAATCTGGGGCACGCCATTTTTTACTGCACAAAATACGAAGTACACAGAAACATTCTAAGAAAAGAGCTTGGAGCTCACTCTCTTTCAATTCGGTTTTTGATAAGAAATCAATCATCATCATGTGATTCCTTCATCACATCTTATGTAAAGTTTGTACACCTTTCCTGCTTTCTAATGATTTACCCAACTTTTCTCCTCTTCTTTTATTAATAATAATAATGTGTATGCATATTGAATGTCTTGGAAACATACCAGTGGATTATTTGAGATAAAGTAAATGAGGTGAGCATTGATCTCAAAACGCTCTTTCGAACCAAACCACTAAACTGAGAAACCTTGTCTTTTTGTCTTCTGAACATCTTACTCTGGGTTGGAAATTCTTTTTAATGCTTAAATTGAATATTTTTGTAGCTTAAAAAATTTGGTAAATTCCTAGATAACAAGTCATAAAAAATGTAAAAGAAATTATTTTAATTAACAATGAAAAATTTTCTACGTTACTAACAGCATTTGAGCGATGTATTCAAATTTTGAATTGGGAAGGTCTTTATGTTTCATGTTAACATGAATTAGTGCGAGTATACTGAACTGAAGAAAACATTCGATTATTTGTTTTAAAAAATAGCTCTTATCTTCATAGAAATAAAATATGGATGTAAGGTCACTACATTACTCTAGTTTTATTGTTCAGATTTTAATTTGTTTTTGTTAATAAATTAATTTGAATAGAAATGCTAATATTTTATTTGCTTAAAGACTAAGCTGAATTATGTATATTTTTTATAAATTATCAAAATGTATCTCGAAAATGATAAAAAAAATATTAAATTTCCTTCACAAGCAAAATTCCAATACATTTCAACTCATCTCCACTCACGTTTTCATTGCAAATTAATATTGTTTATCTCTTTGCTTATCGAAATTTTCCAGAAGATGCAGACATTTTAATACTAAAAAATTATTTCTTTTGAAAAAAAATGAGTAGATATTTATAACAAATTATAATTATTTAGGTACGATTGTACAGTAGGATAATTGAAAAACATGGAGCCTTCTCAATCTAAGAAATCCAGGAAACCTAGAAGAAATACTAGCCCGAATGTGTTTTCATACAAAAGATACATTCGTCAGCTTCTGAAAGGCATTAATGATAAAATCTCAATCTCGACTCAAGCGATAGAAATCATTGACGCTTTGGTAAAGGAAATGTTCGAGCAAATAGCATTAGAATCAAAAAAGTTAATGATGGAACAAGGGAAACGTACTTTTCTTGTCGAAGAAGCAAGATGTGCTACGAAGAACATCCTCCATGGAAAGCTTGCAGATGTTGCCATTGACTTTGGAAATGGTACTCTCAGAAAGTACAATACAAAAATGAAATAAAAGAGCATGAATGGTTGAAATGCAGAAACTTTTGAAGCAGATATGCCAAGGTATGACAAATCACACATATCTTACCCGATTGCGCAACAGTAGTTATGTGAGTGTTGCATTGGGTTTTTCTAGTAATAAATAAAATTAATTAAAGTCTTGAAATATGCAATTAAATTTGGTACTTATTAATTAACGATTAAAGAGCCCAAGCTCGCCAAATGTAGCACCAAAATGCACCAACATATCATTGCTCGGTAAAAGGGAATTTTAGTGTGCCCCTTGCTGCGCCAACAATGCCAAGTCACCAATAAACATGGGGAGCAAAATAAAGAAATACTTCCGCAGAACAGTTACGGTAACCATTTTCCGCCATATAATTTGAACTTTTTACTGATAAGTATTGTTTTTTTTTAGACTGCCCGGTGCTTTCGACATCTGTAGAACTTAAAAATAACAAAAACAAAAAACATCCTGCGGCGTCTAGCAGCAGGAGCGGGAATCTAGTAGTTTCGCTAGCACATTGGACATAAGGACTGTATGGATAACAAGAACGGTACATAACCAGAAAAAAGAAAAAAAGAAAGAACGGAGAAAGGAGCAATCGGAGCATTCACCATACAAAATTTCAAACAAACATCCTTTTACTAACTTCATCAACTCATAAAAAAACTCATATTCCACCTACCCTTCATCCACTCTGCTGGTTCGATGTCAAACAATTCTCCATACAAAATTTCAAACAAGCATTCTTTCCTAACTTCTTCAACTCGTAAATATATATATATA
>JAPMOR010121157.1:194413-206165 GCA_026543865.1 Argiope aurantia | reverse complement strand
TCTGCAGGTTCGAAATACTGTCTTCCATCCCATTTACCCGACAACCATTTTTGCACAATTGCCGACATTACAAATTATGAAGGGAACCAACCGTTAGAACACCAAAAGAATTACGAGAACTGTGAAGAATTCCATTGCAGCTGTCTTTTAAAGTGAGAATGCAGACGATTTCGTAAGTTAAGAATTCAGATTATTTTTTAAAGCGTATACTGAATTAAAAATTGCAAAAGAAAAAAAAATATTTTCTGTTCGTATTCACATTAAAAAAAGAAAGAAGACAATAACTCTTAATTATAAACTTAGCTTTTTCTAGTTAATAAACTTTTAACTATACTAAAGAACAAAATTAAAATCTTTAATCGATATTTTTTAATATTTTTAATTTCACATTTTTCAGAATATAGTTGTAGTTCATGTACAACTCAACCATTGCAAAAAGTAGTAAACAAAACAGCATTAGGGTTGCTAGAAGAGGGTTCCGATGGGTTGCCATATTGGCGACAAACTCGGGGGCACACTATTCTTCATTTCATCCCAGTGTTCTTCCAACTTAAGAAAACAAGCATTTGTTTAAGATGGGTTTACACTCGGCCAGTTATAAGACTGCCAGTAGGGAGAGAATGCGTAGAAGGGCTGAAAAAACTTGTTCGATCCATGGCAAGTACTTGTCCCGACGGCACACGCAGCTGTATTGTATTTTTTCTTATGTGCATGCGTTAGTAGATTTTGTTTTGGTCGACATTTTTTGCTCTTTGTTTTTTCTGATGCGAAGTTGGGTTTTTTTCTTGCTTCATTTTATTTCCCGTTCTTTTTCTATAGTTGACGTTTTTTTTATTTATTTTTTTATTTTTTTTTTATTTTACCATGCTTCTTTGTGCAAATATCCATAATTTTAATACGATACACAGTGAAAAAGAGAAATTCTGGAATCCCAAAATGGCAATTTATAACCAAGCATGGAATGTCTGAATCTGTTTATGAAATCTTGTCAAACATAAACCAGTCCCTTTCTGCACATGCGTTGTCTTACTAGCCGTCTTATAATTGACTGAGTGCTATTTATATAAAGTTTACAGCAAGACAATCTTATTTTCATCAAAGAATCGCCATCTTTCAATTTTTAATTAATAAGTATTTGAAATTTTTCTCTATATCCTTTGTCCTTTCATTACGGTTCGACTTAAGAATGTTGAAACCATAAAAAATTAATTATTTTAAGTATAATTGGTCAGATTTTATATTATTTTTCAATATTGTACGGTTGGAGATTGTAGTGAATTTTGGCGATCTTAGTTTAAGTATAACTGCTTTTAATAAGTGAAAGTTTTATGATTCAAGATTAGTGTCCGGTTTCTCATCAAGTAGGACAAAATCGATCTAATCAAACTAAAAACTATAAAAAAAAACTTCTTCTTGGGTGGTTACAAAAATGATAACAGAAAACAGTAGTAACCGTATCATCCGACAAAAAAAATCTTGTTTGTCGGATCATACGGTTAAAAAGCTATTAATCGCCAAAGATGCAGTGATAGTCTTTTGATTGTGTTTGCATTAAATTGCGATTAAACGTGAAGTTCGCCAATGATATGTTTTATTACATATGTACCTAAATGACTTTTAAAGTTGCAACAAAACACACAGGAGTAGCACATTTAGCGAGAAATCGACAAAAATGTCCAATAGTCAAATACTTTGGCGATTGGACATTATTTTTAAAGCCAGCCATGAACGTATATGCTTATGTTCACACATTTTAAAAATCTAAAATTAAACCTGCAAAATTATATATCCGATCTGCCTAAGTAAGGCGCAAATTGAAAGTCGTCCAGTGCAAACGCACTATGTATCAAAAGTTGTCTAGCAACCAGCATGTCACGGCCAACTTTTCTCAAAATTATATTACATATTTATTCGCCGCAAGAGCATCGAATTTTCAATTATTATAAAAAATCTTAGCATTATTTATTATCACATTGTATCTTCAAAGAATAGTAATGCCGCAAGTAAGATGTGTAGCAAGGAATAGCAAGTTTTAATTGAAATCTAAGTAAGCAGTAATTCGACTTTGAGTATACTTTCCCTGTACTTATTTTTTTCTTTATACTCTGTTTATTAGAGGATACATTTTTCGTGTGTTTTTCTTAAGTTTTTAAAGTGTTTCCTTCATTTTAATTTATTAAATTTCAGTTTATTTGCTTTATTGCTTGCTAAATTTAGTTAGAAATTGGAAATATGGTTCAGATAAGAAACCAGGTTATGTGTTCTATTATTGGCTGTTTAACTAAGTTCATTTCGATCGTTCAACCAGCATTAAGAAGTGTATTGCTGAAAATAAAATACGGGTTAAGAATAAACCAGCAAAAGTGGTCTCTACAAAACTTTCTTGCATTTTCTCTTATAAAAGTGCTATTCTTGAGATCGCCTTGCATGACATTGACGTACAATAGTACAAATATTAACCTTTTGTGTGAATTTAGCATTTTTATTTAATCTATTGTGTCATCCTTGGCGAGTTATTTGACGATTAATACCTGGCATATGTTGATGGTATCCAAAAATTGAATTTGTGTTTTTGACACATTTTTTTCAATCAATTGAAACAAAAATTTGACACAAAACTGCAATTGTAGTCGGAAATTCCCTTAATAAATTTGATATATTTAAGTAACTGCATTTTTGAATTATCACATTTACATGCTTCCGAAAGTACAGAACAACCGACTGTCAACCCGTAGTTGTATTTCGCTCAATATTTGACAGGTGACTACACTATAGATGTTAAATCTACGTACCGAATTTTATAAATCTAGCTCTCTTCGTTTTGCTATCATTGTCTTAATTTATATTCGAATAGCCGGGCAGACAGACTTTCTCAGAGCTGAACAGATTTTTCACAAAATTTGACAGAAATCTGCAAATTTGGTGTTAAGACTTCATACCAACCGTTTAGCTAAAAACATTTTTGAATCATTTTTATTATAGAAGTACATTTTAAAAAAATGTGTTTTTAGAACTGAGGAAGGTATAGATGATGATGATGTTTACATTTAGCAATAAGGTAAGCTCAGATTATTCGCGTAATTATGAGGCGGGATAATAGCACATTTTTCTGCGTTATACCCCTCAGCGAAGGGCAAAAGCTGAAAAGTTCTAGTCTTGGGATTTTGAAACGGACACTAAATACTATGCTTCAAATGTTCTTTACATTGTTTGCAAAGAGCCATTTAATTCAGATGTGCAAAATTTTGATTAAAAATTTACAGCATACTTTAAAATGTAAACGCAATTTGTAACTGAAATTTCTGGTGGTTGTCATTAATGTTGAAAATTATAAATGCTAAAATGCTTGAATTTTCTAATATTTTTGCTTTAGAATATCAAGTATTTTTTTAATTATTGAAAAATATTCAACAAAACTGAATTTAGTCAAGCAAAATCGTTGCCTTAAAATATCACTTAAACAATTAATGTGATACTAAAATGTTGGACGTGTAAAGATGCTGTTCGTGATTAGTTATGGATGAAAGTTAACGAAATGTTAACGAATGAATAAAGCGAGTTGATATCGAAGGTTAATCAATTTTCAATGCATCAAGAATGATGCAATTTAGGAGACGAATTATATTCAGCACAAAAGTTTTAAGCTTTAAATAACTGTTATATATAAATGCTATGGCTACAGTTCTTTTAATTTGTTCACAATTCCATATCTTCTGATATCTTAAATATTTTTCTTTATTTGTTTTTAAAATCATTTAATGGAATGGTTGCAGAAATAAAGGGAGTTGACCAGCAGATTCGCCGGGGATATTGATTATATTTTTCAGTTAAATGGTTTAGATATATCTTCAAGTCCCTGATATAAAACGTCGTTCATTAAAGCCACGTTATTTTAATAATCTTACAGGTGTTCTGTTTATTGTATACATGGGCCTTACTAATGAAGATTAGTCTCATAACATCATAGCGCTATCAAAGGTGTAAATACGTGGTTCATCTATCTTCTAAATTTCGCGATACTGTAAGTTCCTTCTTTTCATTCTAGAGAAAGATAAAAAGTTCGAACTTGAGATTTTAACGAATCTTCTAATTTCAGAACCACTCTGGTATCGAAAAACATATTTATGCGTTATGTCTGTTCGTCTGTGAAAAAGGTAACAACGTTTTGAGTCGGACTGACGGAATTTAGTATTTACACCAAAGTTGTCAATTTTTGTCAAATGTTGATCGAAATCCATTCAGAGGAACTCTGTTTGTCAAACTGTCCGAATATAAGTTAACACAATATCTACAAAATAACAAAAGCTGGATGATACACATTTAAATTATAAAGTGTAGAGACCTAGCAATTTGGAATTAAATACGGACACATCAAGGAGTTGACTTTCTATCGGTCTTTATTTCCATAATCATGAAAACACGATGGAGTAAATATGTGAAGTTTTATTTTGTGACTACAGTTGTAATTCTGTGCTCGAAATCGGTTTGAATCGATTGAAATAACGCGTCTGAATAATATTTGCTAAATGTCAGGCATTAATCACCAAAAATTCCCCAAATACCGCACAACAGATCCAGTAAAAAATGCTACATTTACTCTTAATATCAATATTTCTTAACAATTATTCATCAGTGCCATGCAAGATTTTCGTGGCTTTACAGAAGGTCCACAATGTTTTAAGGAGAGAAAGGGGTAATTCCTTTATTAGATAGCATGCGAGAAAATTTGGGTTTCTTTGCACAGTTATTAAACAGAATCCTTCTTCTTTCACTTCAAACGTTGGAAGAATACAATGCGATTAAATATATGATGAAACAATGAAAACTGTTTGAATTTCAGGGCAAAAATTTAATATATTGCTCGAAAGTAAGCACAGAATATTTTTTTTAAAAAAATTACCAAAATACAGAAAAAATTTGCACGGCTAATAAGTTGTGGTCATTAAATCATTAAAGAGACGTTTTTTTAATACTTTAAAACGGTGTAAAATTCATTTTTGCGCAATGATATTTTCTGAAGTTAATGCGGAAAAATTGGAAAATTCAATTTAAATTTCAGTTAATTAAAATTCCAAATAAAAGTTTTTAAAAATTGCTCCAAAGTGCCCATTTCTACCTTCCAAGGCATATTAGTGTCAAATTTGGAAGCTCTAGGTCAAACGGTATGGCCCGTAGAGTGCCGACACACAAACATATTCATCTTTATTATTAGTAGAGATTAACAGAATAATCGACATTATCAGGACATTTTATCGAACCTTGAGGATGATAGAACGACACTTGCCCATTTATTAAATGTCATTCAGTGACTCACTCACCCATGGATATAAATTAGGGCTCATTTAACGTTTCTACATTGTTTCTTAGAAAAATGAGAAATACTTTTTCGGTACTTCATCTAATAGCCTTAGCTGTTTCGAATAAGCATCGCTTTACGCCCTAGTAATAGTTATCTGCCTAAGAGTTTATTATGTTAAATTTAATCCCATCATATTTTTAATCTGACAGGTTGATATCAGAGGGAAAAAAATTCGTATGAAAAGCCTATTTTAATATATATTTAAGCAATTCATCCTCTACCCAACTATTCAAAAGGAGGAAATTGGGGCAACCATCGTTTTGAGTATTTTGATTAGAAATAAGTTAAATCTACAGTTTCTTATTAGATTTTGAGAGACGAACAATAGGAATCAATAGTTTCAAGAAAAATTGGTTATTTTTTAAATTTAATCAACTTTTATGCTAATAGATCCATTTTATAAGTGTGATTTATAGCCACTTTACCTAGAAACGGTTGGGTTATGAATTATTTACCCTATTTAGTCGATTAATGAAAAATATGTAAACCGAGTTTCATTAATATCGTCATAATCGTTTATACAGGATATATAGTGATACTGAAGCATCATTACACATTTTCCCTTTAACATCAACTGTTGAATATTGAAATTCTTGATAGTAAAAGAAATATGCCATCAAAAACATAACTTTTAAAAAAAACAAATCTCGTAACTCAATTCTTCTATCGTAAAAAGTTGTGAGATCCATGTAATACCAAGTAGGTCAATTTATTCAGTCCCTACTTAAGGGTCCTTCTGTCTTAAGTTATTACATAATTAGCTAACATAACAACATCTTATAGTGATCATATCAATATTAAAAATCTTTTATGGTTTAAATAAATAGATTGACTTGGTCATCGCATGAAAACACAATGTATCTTCACATTAAATTAGATTACATTAACATATCATATTAAATTATATTGTTTAGTGCGATTGCCAAGTCAATCTATTTATTTAAACCATAAAAGTTTTTTAATATTGATATGGTCACTATAAGATGTTGTTAGGTTAGCTAATTATGTAATAACTTAAGACAGAAGGACCCTTAAGTAGGGACAGAATATATTGACCGACTTGGTATTACATGGATCTCACAACTTTTTACGATAGAAGAATTGAGTTGCGAGACTTGATTTTTTTTACAAGCTATGTTTTTGATGGCATCTCTTTTCTTTGTGTAGATAATCCTTTTCTTATTTTTGAATGTAGTTTTCCTCTTTTTCTTTTCTTGTACTACTTCTTGAGCTTCAGCTACAGTTTTTCTCAAAGCCCACTCCCTGTTACAATTTTTAACAAGTCTGGACGGTAAATGCTTCTTAGTCTGTTGTATTCACAAATTGAGGATTCCTGCACTTTAATACTTCCAAAGTCGACATTAATTAGATGTAAACCCTCCAGACTTGTAACTCTCGAAAGTGCCACGTAAGCGTGACCGGATGTGAGTACTGCGAAACCGATATCCATCAGTGAATTATTTAGACCTAGGCCCTGACTTTTGTGTATAGTTATAGCATAGGCTATACATATCATACTTTGAAGATCAGTTTGCTTTTCTTCTACCAGATTGATTCTCTGAAAAACACCCATTGTGTTTGCAGCTTCCATAGCTTCAAATTGAACTATTTCAAATTAGATAATGTTACAAACCTGTAATTTTGCTTCCCATTGCGAATAGTGTCATTGCGAATAAGACCGTTTTACAGTAATCTGTATTGGATGTGTAGGATGCCGAGCCAGTGATCCCGAAGCTTGGTGATAAACTTGGCGACCATTTGGCGACTTGGCGACGAATTTGCCGACAAAATGGATAATGCTCGAAACTTCGAGAAATTTATCGATCCATCCATTATTAAACGCATATTATAGTTTTTCCTTGATTTATACACTAAACACTAATTGTATTCTAAATTAGAAGCTTCTATGTCTACTAGAAGTGCCTTAGAGTTTTGATGATCGGTCAGTCAGTCAGTGACAAAATTCACAAACTTTGACTAGTTATAATTCTTAAACTAATGGTTCAAATTTAATGAAATTTGAAATATACCGTGTTTATATAATGACTGCTCGGTACTGAAAAGTCAGGTTTCTAGTTTTATCCACAACGAAGTTATAGGGGGTCGAAAATGACCTGAACTGCTTCGAGAAAAGGATGGTACGGCCGGGCCGCTTGTTTTTGTTCGAATTCCGTGCCCCCAGATAAAGAGGCAATAGAGTGCTTCACTCTAAGGGAATAAAATGTGAAACATCTTTATCAAAATTATATTTTAAAACGAATAGCAGCTTCAAAAAATTCAAATGCAGTTTATCTCTGCAAAGCACTATTTAGTATTTTTCAAAACAATAATAAAAGAAGCGTTTTCAAAAATATACCTAAATTCAAAGTCAAAAAATTTTTCCAAGAAACAAAAACATTAAAAAAGGGGGGAGGGATGGGATTCCTAAACTCGCAGTCATAAAAATTTCTAAATTAAAAAAAAACCTTTATTCAGAAGTGAAACTTCGCAATTATGAAGAGTCTCAATGTAGCTAGACATAGCTCTTGTTCCAAAAAAATTTAATATCTAACTTAAGTTATGAGTTATGAAACTATTTCATGCCTATTGTGTCCCAAATAAATATTTTCAATATTTTGGAGTAGAATTCATTTTGAGGACAGCAGTTCATCACAATTTGATCTTTATCTAGGAGATTTAATGGTTTTATAATTTCCTTTAGCCTTTTCTGAAGTTGGTTTAATATTCTGTTTAAACTAAATAAATCCTTGATAAATTTAAAATTTTGAAAACTATTCATAAGTTATTATTAAAAAATGAATCCTAATCTTATGAAAAAATGAATTTATTCTTATTGATTTATACTCTTATATTACTTGAACAAGTTGTTTCCACCCGACAATAAGATATAATCCTAGGTATTTGGTTTAACAAGTGAAGATTTTCACTTGATTTCAGTTCATTCAATTTTCAGTTATTCTCCTTCACAGATATAAATGATAGAAAAAGAAAGTAGATAAATTAGTAAATGTAATAGTAATATAAAGTAGTAAAATGAGTTTAAAAAAATTAAAAATAAGAAGTAAATAGTAAAATTAGAGTAAGAAGCTAAACTAACAACGTAAGTGAAAAAATAAAAATAAAGTAAATAGTAAAACTAAAATAAGTAAAATAATAAAAGTAGAAAAGAATTTATAAATAAGAATAGCTCTTATGACAAAAAATAAAATTTGTTAATTTTCAGTCAATGCATTTCATATAATAAATTATTATAAGAAGAACATAGACTCTTTCTAAATATGTTTTATAATTTAAACTAAAACCCCAGAAAAGTTTTTAGAACATCAATTTAAAACCTTTTAACAAATTTTACAGAAGTTTTAAACCTTTCAGAACCCTTGCTTAGTTACAGCTTTTTCACTTATCCCTCTTTAATCATGATAAATTCTATTCCTTAAGGAATTTTAACGCTAAAAAGTAAAGTTATCTTCTCTGAATTTTCTTGTTTGCAAAGATATGATGTTACCATAAATGCATGATGGAAATCCACCATGGATATTTCATATGCAAATAGATGTTCTAATTTTTTTTATTCACTTAAATTTTTTTTTTGGAATTTTTTAAGTGCGCTGCGGTATAAAGATGCCATAAATGAAATTTTGCCAAAATCCATTGTTCGTATATAATATACAAACAGAACTTTAGGATTGTTGTTCATAAACCAAAGGGAGTGGTCCCCCCCCCTCCAAACTTTCTCTATATTTTCTAATAAAGTTGTTATCCTAGATAAACCTTGCATAGCATTGGGATACAATAATTGGGGAATATTAACATTTGACGTGAATTTAGCATTTTTATTGAATCTGTCGTGTCATCCTTTTCGAGTTATTTCGCGATTAATCCTCGCATGCGATTAATAGTATCCAAAGATAAAATTTTTGTTTTAGATGCGTTTAACCCAGCCGATTGAAATAAAAATTTTACACAAAACTACACTTGTAGTCAAAAAATCACATGCCAAATTTGATATATTTAAATCACTGTGACTTGGAATTATTGCGTTTACATATTTCTAAAATTACATACCGACAAAGAGCTAATATGTTGTTGAATTTAGCTAAAAATTTGATAGGTGTCTAGATTATAGATATTAATTTTGTGCATTGAATTATATTTATCCTACTTCTCTTCTTTTTGTAGTTATCATATTAAATTATACAATCTACAAATGTGGTATAAACTCCAAAAAATTCAATTCCCCAATTTGGTAAAACTGTCTAACTAAAAACGTTTCTGAGTTATTTTAGACACATGCAGTCTTATAAACAGACAGGTATTCTCCAAAAATGTGTTTTTCAGACTCAGGGTGGTTTAAAACGTGGAGATTCATCAAATTCTACAATTCAATTTTTTTTGACGATTACTACACTATTTATAGACGATTTGTCTTTTGCTTTGTTTCTGATTTTTATAATTTTTCTTTTTCTTTTGGCTATAGATTAGAATAAGTAAGTTGTCAGGAAAATTCATTCCATTTTAAGATTGAAATAAAATTCCTATTTAATAATCATAGTTTAATTGACATTACATTTTTGTGTAATTAAAAAAAATTATTTTTTGATTCATTTTTTCATACAAATAAATATATCTAAGATATATTATAAAATATATCATTCTTCGTGACTGTCTTTTGTCACATTAATATTCCTACTTCGTAAATTATTTTCTACGAGTACTTTTATTCCGTTTTGTTTTATATGAATCATTTTAGCGTATCTTTATTTTTCATTCTTCCATGCAGCGTAGGCATTCAGATAATGTTCGACATACTTCTAGATTAAAAGTCGAAAAAAAATAGATAAAAAATAGGAATTCGACACCTTAAATCAGGCAGTTTGAATTTTAAGAAGACATGAAAAAAAAATTATGCGATATTTTCTGGAATTATCTCGAAAATCGAAAATCTCGCTTCATTTTCAATTAATAAAACCTTTTAAAATATATAACTTTAGGATGCATATTTATACTTTAAATTGCCAAGTTTGGTAGTTGTAATTTAAATGTTTCTATTTTTTTATTTTTTGTGAAGCTGGTAAACTGATCCATCTTGTACCTCCCCCTCCCCCCAAAATCCTCCCCGAAAATTTCTTATATATTTCAAACAATAAAGATCAAATATTGGATAATACAATTTGCATTGTTGACACATGATCTCAGGGGATAACGTAAAGAAAAATTAAAACCTATTAAAGGGAATTAAATAGAGCTTCGATGTCATAAATTTATAGCCTACAAAAATTTCTACACAATACGAAATTAGTTTTAGAACTATTTTATTACTTTCATCAAGGGGTCAAATTTTGAGCATGCGGAAAACTTCAAAAATAGATATTTTATGTGGTGCAATATGCGTAAAATGGCACTCTATAAATCAAATGCAGCGACTTAAAATGATGATAGTCATTCAAGAAAATAGATATAACTATGAAGGAGAAGAAGAAAAAGAAAATGAATGTAAAAAAGAGTTTCCTTCATTACCATTGCTATTAAAAGAGCAGGTTACTTCGACCATGACTATTGACCGAACATCGGGGTCGTTGAGAACTTAATGACTTTTGCAAAAACGAAGACACAGCAAATTCGGGTTTCACTATCGAAACTTTCCAGGCGTTACCTTTGATCTTTTTCCCCCTCAGGGCCCGTGTCTCCCAGCCTTATCTTTTTCAATATGCAAAAGATAAAAATTTAATCTTTCACCTCAACACGATGATATACATCATTGTCTTATTACTGGAAAGTTTGAAAGGATTTTAAGATATTAGCGGAGATTATTATTTGTTGAATCTTTACATTTTGTTTCATTCAGTGAATCTTGGGATTAGGAATAAGGGCAGTGCGGTTTGTTTTAGAAACTTCTGTTTGCAGATTGGCAGCCCCGTAGGGATGTGTGCCAGGAAATCGAGCGGTACGTTTTGAGATATGGGTAACATTAGGGAAGGGATGGAAAAAGGGGATTAGAACATCGTCTACATATTTTCGTTTGTAATTTATTTTTTATTTTTAATCCTCTAAACGAAATTATTATTCATACTGGTTTATATGATAAACAAGAAATCTATATTAAGAGCCTGAGATTGCGAATTAATTTCAATTTTATATTTTGATTGTTTTATTTAGTCATTTCCCTGTCATTAGAGATATGAAGAAACAATAATTTATTTTATAATTCTGTCTCAATATGAAATATTAGCTTGGAAATATCATATATTTGCAAATATTTTGAATAATATATTTACATCTTATAAATATTCACAAGAAAAAAATTTGCTCTCAAAATTGAAAGAAGAAAGGATCTTAGACTAAATAGTCAATTTATTTAACATCACGATCTCAGGATAAAAGTTACTACAAATA
>JAPMOR010121157.1:114989-188301 GCA_026543865.1 Argiope aurantia | reverse complement strand
TTTCAATCTTAGTAAGCACTTGCTCATCGTCAAGAGAAAAAAAGGGGAGGGGAGGGCGGGAATATATTAATCTATTTTATAGATATTATTTACAGGGCATAAAATTCTTCAATTTTTCATGTCTATGTATTGTTATATTTGTAGCCATATCATATTTTAACGCATAAGTTATTTATAAAAAATTTTAAAAAACTGCAGAAGCGAATAAATATCCGTGTTTTTTGGATTTTTACTTTGCGAAGTAAATTTTAACAGTTTTTATTGCTCAAGCATCAAACAGTTTGAATAGTATCATCATCCAAGACCGGGTTTATCGGAATTATATATATAATCCTATTCAATTGCAATACTTGATTTAAAATAGAAAATATATTAATAAACCTGAAATCACTAAAGTTGGGAAACTTTATTCTATAGGTTTGCTCATTAAATAATTAATTACAAACAATTTTTAAATAATTTTTTTAATACAAAACTCAGGTTTCAGATGTACTGGGAATTAGCGTCAACAATCAAGGTTACTATCAATACTATTAAACTTGATTTTTTTTATTGTCACACTGATACCTAAAGTGCGTGATTATTAGCAACAGGAAATTGATTACAATTGTTGATCACATATTATGCTTCAGACGGTTAGGAATATTTTTGTTACAGTTAGTAATAAAAGTGTTTCACATGCATGCATCTCAGTTTCTGCATTGTGAATCGAATCTTTCTAACTGGCTAGGTTCTAGACCCCAGTCCCATCCCAGCTTGATTTTTTTTCTATGTAATGACTACACCAATTAGATTTAAAATATTACATATCATTATATATTAAATTATAACTTGAATTATGTTAAAATGAAGAAATAAAATATTTTTATTCTTCATAATTGTAAGGTAAACGTCAAGTTCGCAGATGAATGAAAATGGCAAATTTCACCATTACAAATGATTTTTTAGTTTGAATAATAATTCCTTTTAAAAATGTTAAATAACCAAAGGCTAAATGGAGATGGCACTAACTTATTGTCGTCTTATACTTAACTGACACTGTCTTACAATTTGAAAAAACAGTCTGGACTTAAATATCTTCAGTTTCAACTTCATATTATTCTTTGCACTTTTTACAATCAGATATCTACGTGTAAGTGTTCAAATTAAATTAATACCTTGTACCAAAGCTTTAATTTAATTTTTACTTGTGCTAGAAAGGCTAGATGAGGAAATTGAATTCTTCGTAATAAGGAGAGCAATTCTCGACACAAACCAATGAAATAGAAAACGCATGTGATGTTCTGATATAGAGTTTCCAAAATTAAGCATGAAAAATCATTCAGTGTTTTACATTTTGCACATTTTTCATTAAAATCTTTAAATTCATCTTTATATAATATTTTTAAGTAGTTATTAAAATCATTTCATTCCTTTTTCCGAAAATGTTCCTAATTTCTGCATTTTAGGAACAAAACAAATTGTGTGCTTTGTTGACCGACATGCTACGCAGTTTTAACAAGCCTTAACATTCATAAAAGCGTATCTCCATTATATGAAAGCGCTTTTAGATATATTGTGATAATCAAAGATTTAATTAACTTTATAAAATCGATTTTTCTATCTTTTATATCTTCTGAACACACACCTATCCAATATTGAATATCTTTAATATTTATATATTGCATTTATCGTCAATTAATGAAAAATTTTTAAATAATCAAATTTTTTAAATTACAATTTGATTTTATTAACTTCTTATATAAAGCATAATGAAGGTTATTTAAGGACGGGCAGAATGCTAATAGATAATCATAATGCAACTAAACTTGCTCATTAATCTCGAAGATTACGTTCCATGCCAATATGAAAGATTGAATGGCACTAGTCTCATATGAATGACCTACATTCGACCGAATCTGGTCTCGAATCCTGAGACCGCTGCTCCAGGGTGATTACAGTATGAAGAATAAAATATAAATTAAATTATTTACTGGAATATAGAAATGTGGATTAATTTTATATAGTAAAGGAATATTCCAATCCTAATATTCGTACGAATCTCTAGAAATCATAGACCGAAAGCAAGCAATTATATATTTTTCTTTCGATGTGGAGAGATCGATGCCATCATATCCAGACGCTGATTATGGAACGAATAGATACATTTTTAAAGCCTAAAATACACTGACAGTATTCAATTGCCTTTTTAGTTAAATCAAATGTGTAAAAATTAGAATAACTGTTTAAGATATTAGAGTAAATATATTATTACATATTATAAGTTAACCAACTACCTCCATAAAATAGAATAGTACTTTTGAAATCTATTGAATAGATCTCTTTAATTCTATTAAAATAAATGTTTCAAACATTATTAAAATAAATATTTTAAAATTTATTGAAACAGAAAAAATTAAAAACAAGTATTAAAACACCCGTTAACACTGGCAAATGATAATGCAACCCTTAAGAAGCTCCAAAACTTTTTTCCAAGATTCAAATGATTTTAATTACCTCTTTGTACACATTTATTATTTACTTGCGTTTCGTAATCAACATGGCCCTAATCAATAGCGCTGTAATAATTTATTTGTCGCAGATAGATTAAATAGTGTTTGAAATGAGTAAAATTGTCGTGAAACATTGTTATTGAAATTGGTGCGAAAGAACTTCCTGCCTTTTTTTTTTCTTCTTATAAATTTCAAATGTAGAGAGTAAAATAATTACTATTTTTAACGAATTAGGCTATGCATTTAGAAATGAAATAAAATTTATAAAAAAGTTTTTTACTTTTTCAACTCCGAAAATTAAATTCTGCTTTTTTTTTTAAATTTTACCTTTGAAAGTGTAAATTCGTTATATTTCTCATTTTTTTAACAAAATATTATTTATCGAATCTTTATGTTATTAACTTAGAACAGAATATGGAATATTTTCGTAGTTAATGCTATACAAACAGTGGCATATTATTCATGAGTAATTACAAGAATACATGTAAAGCTTTTAATCAAAAAAAATATTCAGTTCACCTATTTATTAATTTTTAATGAAGAACTCACACCCTAGCTTAACATTTAATCAAAGTATTTATTATCTAGAAACAATTCAATTCGGGTATTTTTATCTCCATGAATAAAAATATTCTTTTGTATTGAAAAGTTTATATAACATACTTATTTTACACTTGATAGGTTGGTTGGGTGTAGGGATTGCAATACCGGTATAACGGGACACTGAATACCGGTATTTTGAGCCATTTGTACAATTTTGTAATACCGGTATTCACAAGTTTAAATACCGATTTTTTGGTATTTACTAGAAATTTTTTAAATTGTCCTGTAATCGTTTAAGTTGTTCAGGGATCGCCAACATAGAAAAATAGTATACGTTTTTGTTTTTATGTCTCCCTAACGGACGGAATTAATTAGATTGTAAATATAAAGTTGCATCATACAATCAAGAGAAGTGATAAAATACTGTATGACAATGGATTGTAAAACCCTCCACCATTTGCGCATGCATTAGTATGAGTTTACTTTGACAAAATAGGAGTGAAAGGAGATGTTTAGGAGGAGATTCTAAAACACGTTGGAACAGTTTACTCCTAATGATGGAACGATTTTTGAAACTGAGAAATCCAAACCAAAAAGATATAATCGACTTAAACCAGCAAATAAATTTTTCAGATAGTGAATTCGACTTAATATTCAGAACAGGTTGTTATAACTTAATATAAACTTAATAATATTAAAACTGGCTGTTGAGGTATTATGTCGGAAAGATTCTAATTTATTAACAGCTAATGCAACATAATTACATAATTATAATGATTCATATTACATAATTATAATGATTTTAAAAATGAAAAAGAAGAAAAGAGACTAACCTATTCAAATCTGATCAAGTTTATAGTAAATTTTCTTAAAATGTTTTACCCACAAACCTATCCATATTCAGAAGAATTCGGTGCAGTTATCGGAGACTATAATGGCACTAATGTGAAAGGAATTGCCTCTTGTACCAAAATTAGAATTTAGTGATAAATAAAAAAAAATTCAACAAACGAAAAAACAATACAGAAATCTGCTATATCCAAAACCATCCGATGAGTAATAGATTTATTTGAAGATGAGGTATTTAAAGGTAAATATTTGGAAAAAGTATATCGCGCATTGCTAACAGTACCACCAACTATCGTAGATGCCGAAAGAGCGTTTTCGACAGCTGATAATTTTTGCACAAAATTACATTCCAGACTTAATGACAGTACAATTGATACATTATGTTTTTAAGGTCACATTTCAAAAATTTGTAATAGTACCACAGACAAAAATGATGCTAACACTTTTTTGTTGATCTAAACATTATTATTGCCAGGCTCTCCGCTGAACATTCTATACACTTCCAGTGGGTCCCCTCACATGTTGATTTAAATGGTAATGAGAGAGCGGATAATTTAGCTAAGACTGCCTCAGCTGACATATCTCATGGTGATGTAACACTAACTTATTCTGAAATATCCTCTATCAAAAAGATAGAGTCGAGTGCACTTTGGAGAGTTCCACCTGCTCACCTTTGGTACTTTGGTAAGAGTCCCGGCTGGTGTCACCGTCTGAATATCTCTAGAAAACAGCAAACGGCTCTCTCTGGTTTTATAAGTGGACACACCAAATCCCACACCTTCCAACATGGACGGAGGCTCTTTGCTGAATGTCCTTGGTGCAAGGCAGATCAAGCTTCCCCCAATCATATTCTTAAATGTTTAAATTTTACGATTTTTCAGATTTTAAGGAATCCGCTATTGTTTTTGGACTTTTTAGAGATCTTTGGTTTCATGGAGGTGGTATAGCGCAGCTATACCACCTTGGATCAGAAATAACAACAACATTTTTTGTGACTGAAATAAAGAAGATGTTCCTTCACTTTTTTGTGATTCTTTATATACTGTTATAATTTCTAATTTGCAAATTATTTTTGTAATATTTACATTCTCTAATAAAACTGGTAAATAAAACAAACAACGCCCGTGTTTTCTTTCTTTTCCTGAAATTTCTAATACCGGTATTAAAACCAGTATCCCGGTATTAAAATCTAAATAATATCAAATACCGGTATTGAACTTTTGGTCCGATATTGCAATCCCTAGTTGGGTGCAATACTACCATCTAAGTAAAATAAAAACGTATTCAAATCTCAGTCAATGGCAAAGGAAATTAAAATAAATATATCAAATATGGAATTTAATTGTTGCCTCCTATTCAAAAGCACATTCGAATTCGGAAAAGTGTTTTTAAAAATTAGATTTGAAATTAAATTTGTAAAATATAGTAAAATGTAATCTAATATTTTTTAAATTTTTGCAATAGTATATAAAGTGAAAATATTGTATTCGTCGAAAAAAGATTCAATTTTGAGATTTTGATAGATATATCCTTTTAACCTTCTAAAATTCGAAAAAAAAAAACCCTTTTTTGTATGTGAATGCAATTACTCGAACTCAAACTGATCTACACAATTCAAATTTGGCATACAATTTATATTAAATTTAAAGATTAGTCTCGAATTTTGGATCAAATAAGTTTTAAGCCCGTCTGCTAATAATACATCTAAATGTGACGAATTCAGCAAATAAAATATGATAAAGTATACGATGTACCTTGATCCCTACATAATTGTTGATTTGTATTAGAATTGAAAAAAAAAAACTATTTTCGACAGATTGGCTGTCTTTTAATGTGTGTGTGCGCGATAACAGAAAAAGGACCGTTATTTGTATTTTCTGGACACTGAATCTCTAAATATGCATCCGAATTTGGTCTCAAGTATTCAAATCATACTTTTTCAATATCGCCACTATACTACAAAATAGAAGATTATATATTCCATATTGTATAAATTTACTAGAACTATTCTCGATAAGGCTAATACTCTCTTAGTTCCGGAATAGTTATCTTGAAATTTAATTGTCCTTCCTGAAATATAGTTGAAAGGCTAAAGTGTTAATTGGTTTTTATCAGAATAATATTCTGAATAACTTGTCGCTATTTTCCTATTTCTAACGGCCAGCGATTTTTAAAAAAAGGCTGGTAATAAATGAAGATCAATTTATTTTTATTATTTTTTGGGAAAAAAAGATTTCTTGGGAAAAAAGAAAAATTCTTCTTTTTTTTTTATCATTTTAATGTAAAAACTTTTGTTGGAAAAACATTGCTAATGTTGGTTTTCTTGAATTTTCATTCAATATATATATATATATATATATATATATAATATTCGAGTAAATGAAATAAAGCCTCTTATTTTTTTGGTAAAGGAAACTGAAATATTATGATTCTCTTGCATCAAATGTGTGGTAAAATGCTAACAATTTTTAAAGCTAAATATTTGATGATATGGAAATAATTCACTTTCTTCACAATGCGTTTAACTTGCATTAAAATTTTAATTATTACTCATTATATTTTAATGATTTGCTGTCCTGAAATTTTTGTATGTTGTGCACCGTTCTTTTGAAATTAAATTGAATTAATTTTCAGATTATGGAAAAAATTTTATGTCATAAATAATAAGTTCAGATGTATATTATTTCGAGAGATTTAGTAGTTGCATTATACAGTATGCGAATTTAAAAAAATGTACGATAATCTCACATTAGAAGATTAAAAATCAAATGCATTTAATTGAAAAACCAAATTTTCTTGAAGAAAAATTGTCAAAGCTTAATGAATGGTTATTTTCAATATTCAAAAAGATAGTGTTGAAATAATACAACAAAACGACGTAAAATAAGAAATATTTATTTGAAAAAAAAAAGATACAAAATACATTTGCATGTTGTTTCAGACCTGCTTAACATGAAATGTTTGTGGCTCGTTATTTCCTTCGATGTCTTATTGTTATTTCTGAGCTATTTTGTCAAAAATTGTTAACTATATTACCTTTGAAGCACAAATTCATCATCACCGAATATTTCTACTTGTTTCATCAGTTCCACTTACATCTTTTAAGATGTTGATTATTAATTCGAAGTTAATTTATAATTAAATACGTTTATTAATCATTAATTTCGAAATTCATTACCAATTAAAATTCGAGAATTCAATCAATTGGGAGGTGGGAGATATGATCTTACAGAATTTAGAAGATAGTCACTGTCAAATGTTTCATGACAAGCGCGGTTATATCTAGAATGTGATTATTTTGTGAACTGATACCTTTAAATTCACAAATTATTCAGTTTGAAATGAAGTATTAATACTGAAAGAAATCTCATAAGGTACCTTACAATTGATTGAAGCCTTATTATTTGCATTATTAAATTCAAATAATAAGTACACTTTTATTATTACTTTTACCAGTGGACATCGAAGAAGACAATACCATGAAAAAAATACCACGTTTTTATAAAAATATAAACTATAGTACAATGTACGCTAAATATTATTCTTTGTTACAGAGCCAAATGAAGAAAATCTACAAAATATGTTCTTTCTTTTTACATTTTTATCAATAACTGCACCATAAAGTGCAAGAAATTGCGCAACGGGAAAATTAAATCCAGAATGTAAATTTTAAGTTATAGTACTTACTCAAAACATTATAAAGAAAGACAATTGCAGTATGCTTTCAAAATTATTATCTGCAGTGAAATTAAATCTGAATTAAAGCAATTTCAATTTTTATAGTACATTACACTGATGTATTTTGAATTTGTAATATTAAATCCAAATTAGTTAGCATTAAATCCAAAATCAGTAAATGATTCCAGAGTGCATTACTACTTTTATACAATTTAATTTCCAGAGTTAAACGCATGTATGAATTAAATCCAAATGATGACTATCTTTAAAATAAAATTTTATAATAAGAAAAATTCCGTTAGTTACTGTGAATGGTTGATTTTTAAAACTTTATAAGGAAAATTTTAGATGACCAAAGAGGTATCTATGCCTTTGTTGACAAGTCAATTTATTAATTGCGTTATTTTATTTTTAAATAAATTTTAAATGTATATTAAAAAACCTATATCTTATTTACAGCTTTTCTTAAAGAGATGGGAATGAGTGTATAACTTATATGCCAATATTATTTTGTAATTATTGAACAAACAAAATGCAGTTAACCGTGTAAGCAATGGTCGGTAATAAAAGCATCAAGCTTAGAAAGATAAATTTACAATTTCGTGCCCGTTACCCAGTGCAAAACAACCATACTTGTCATATTTCCCTGACATGCCAAAGGTAAAGTGATATTTTTTATGTGAACACAAAAACTGTGACATCTGCTGCCAGACTTACAGAAAAGTTATATTTCACGATGTCATGCATACTCAGTAATAACTGCAGTTGAGCTAATAGGAGAGTGCCGAAACTTGTTTGGATGTTTAGAGAATCAAAAGTATAAATAATCCAATTTGTGGTTTAAAACCCCTTTTATCTTTCCAGTCATTGTAGTATGTTCAATAGATAGTGAAGTTTTCAGAAAGCAAACTAAAACAGAGCATGGTGATATTGATTATATAAACTTCAAAAAAAAAAAAAGAATTCAGAAATATGTCACAAAACTGTACTAACAATGAAAGGATTGGCATGAGATAAATTTTCAACTTTTCTACTTTTTTATAACTCAGAACAAACAGATATCTCAAAGCTTCCTTTGCAAGACTTTGCAATACATTTTCATAAAAACTACAAATTAAAATTAGACACATCTATGTCTGCATTTTACTACATTTGGCGTTACATGAAATGGTGCGATTAACATTATTGTGCTCAAAATTCAGATGTTTAATGATCATAATTCTGATATGTCGCCAAGATTTGTTATGCCTTAATACTTGTACTATAGTTGGCTATACCGGCGCAACATTTGGCAACATATCAAAGTGTTCCGTTTTTCAGCCGTGGTGATGATGCATGGGGATGAAGACTGGAATAGGGATGGGATGTTTGTGATGGCCTCCACCTCCCTTTTGAAGGACCTTGGCGAGGATTCCAGTGAGAATTAAAAGCTCTTCCATATTCTGGCCTTTCCTATGATGATGATGATGAGCTTCCGTGACAGCGATCATTTCCAGTGCAAAGGCTGCCAATACGACAGCGAGAACAAATATTGCCCTCCTCTGAGAGTAAGCCATAGCACTCCTATAAAAATAACAAAAAATAAAAACTTATAAGCTGGAAATGTAATTAATTAAATTAATTTACTTAATTAAATTAAATCTGTCAAATAAAATTATCAAATTAATTTTAATTATTAAATTAAATTAAATTTTTTAAATAAATTAGAGTGTTAAATTAATTTACTTAATTAAATTAATTTACTTACTTAAATTAAATTAATTAAATAAAATTGAATTAATTTATTTCCATTAGTATGCCAGCAATCAAAATATTGTCATATAAAGCAAATATAACTAAGTTAAAATCACACTTAAGTGTAGGATTTAGCAATTCTCGAATTTATGCAAAATCTAGCGCTAATTGCGAACAAAAAGTAGTATTTCTTAATCGTATTTTTGATTTGTAAATAAAATTATTGATTGAATTCGAAAGGAACATTATTTGCACAATCTTATGAATATTGAATTTCTCAAATTTGATTTAATTTTTAAAATGTTTCAAAATTTGCTAATAAATTAACACGATTTTTTTCAAAAATCAAATTCTAAGCATAAATACGTAATGTAAAACTCAGTCAGTAAAGCCTCACTGTTGTTATAAAATTATTGAAAATTCAATGGTATATTTTCGAATATTTGACGAATTTGAAGTCAATTTCGGAAAAGCACATAATCTCATCTTGAATACTCTCTGTCTAGAACTTGAATACTCTCTTAGGAAGATAGAAATTTGAATCACTCTGCTAAGAATTCGGAAGTGAACAAAAATTATTGGCTATAAATTTTGGCTTTGGACTTTTGAAGCTCTGTCTCCTTGTAAAATAACAATTACTTACACATCATTTTAAACCGCCTGTATTTATATCAGTTGATAAATTTTATTTACGCTGAAATCTCTGTAAAATTAATCATTAAATCAATGCATATTTTATTATTAAAAAAATAACGAAGAATTTTTTTAAAAAATGATAAAGTATTGCTAATATTCTTTTGAATAATTTTTGAATATTTATGAATAAATGTATATGTTCTTCATTTAAAATTCTTTTATTGTGATACAAAAATCTTCATAAAGGACATTTTGGGGATGATTATTTAAAACTTTGAAAGTAAAGTTGCATTTTAGTTATTTAATTTTTTTAAAACTGAAGTTAATGCCATTCACACAGTTTTTAACATTTAGTGCAAGGTAATTGTTTATATTCATCATAAGTGTTAAAACCGAGCTTTTCAAGTTTTGATTTTGTTATTTTAATAGCTCGCACTTGCGCTATTGCGCTATTTTGAGATGAACTGTTTCAAATGAAAGACGAGAAAGACGTACATCCCACTATCCAAATCTCCACATCGCAAGTTTGAGATAGAAGCTTGTGTATATCCAGATAGATCCCCTTTCCTAACCATTTGGCATACAAATTTCATAAAAATATATAAATTTTGAAAAATTTGGCTGACAAATAAGAATAATAATTGTCGCATTCTGGAATTGTCATGAAACGGTTATCGAAAAAAAGTTGCCTCTCACCTTTTATTTTGTCGCCATTAAAATAACTCTACCATTCATTATATCTTACATTGTGAATCTTTTGGCAATATTTGGGAAATTTATTTCATCAACATCTTATTCATAAAACTCGTCTCATTTTTCAAATTTTTATCATTGTTTTACTTGGGCAGCTGACGAGGGAAAGAATAAGACAGAATTTACACCACTACAGCTTCAATGATTTAAATGAAAGGACACAGTAACTGTCTCCTATAAAAAACGCAATACATCTATTAAAAGTGGGAATTTAATTTTCTGAATGAACCTTATAATAATTACTTTTGCACTCTATGGGTGAAATAATAAGAGGTATTATTTTATGTCACTATATGTCCGAAAGCTGTGGAGTTGCAAAATTGTTGCATATAGCATCCAAATCCTAACATTTTAAAAAAGTGCAAATATTTATAATACATAGCTTGTCATATGTTAGCGATTTTGGAGTTTTACATTCTGGTTGAACATCATATGATTAAAAAATATGGTAAACTAGAATAAACAGATGTGATACGTAATACACAATTCTAAAAAAAAAATCTATAGAATCAAATCTGACACCTGAAATTGGAATTGATCATTTATTTGATAATAAAAGAAATAATAAATGGTATTATATTTTTTATACCAATTAAGTAAAGGATCAACTCTACTAAAATGAAAATATAAAATTACTTAATCGAAAATAAAAATGTAAGAATAATTAAATTATACAAATTAAAATCAAAAATATAAGTTTTTCCTTTTTACAAAATTTTTCATTTATATTTTGAAATGACCTTCTCATGACTTTTGGAGGTTAAAAAATCTTAAAAATTGAATTTCAGTTTCTATAATGTTAGAATCTGTTAAATACATCAAAAAAGGGAAAGGCGAATTTTACAACATTTAAGGCAATTTCTGATAGATGTTTTTAATATAGTTTATATTTATCTACTTTAATCTTTTAAAATATTGAATATTATTTTTTCTAAAATTACTTAAATGATTTAATTTTGTTCATTTTTGCAAGCTTAAAAAAAGTTGAAAATAAATTTAAAAAACAGCAAAAGGATTTAAATTCTTTACCTGATAAAGCAAAAAGTGTGTATATATATTCTAGCGTTTGTAAAATAGAAAAAATACAATCTTTTTTATATAGAAATTATCTCAGGAAATACACAATTCAGGAAGTGGAACTGGATATTTGAATTTAAGTATTAGGATATCGATATCAGTTTATAAAAATAACTAAGATACAGTTTAACAATCTATTAACAAGAAAAACGTTGAAAAAATGTAAAATAAATTTGTAAAGAAAGATATTTTTATTTCTATTTTATGAAAAATTGAAGTCAGCCTTCAGAATGTCCTACAGACTCAGTAAGAAAAATGATGTATTTGTATAATCAGAAAATCTTGATCTTTTCAGAGAATTAAGAAAAAAATGGTAATTCGTATTTATTCCGCATTTTTAAATATTTTCTCTGCTAAGAAATCATTTAAAAAATTTTTTTACCTTAAATTCTTTGATGGAAAAAATCCGACATTGATCGATTAACAAATATAATTTATTCAAGGATTAATTCTTTGATTGCTTGAACTGTTTTGTTAATAAATTACCGATTTATCATAATCTTCCATGGGAAATATCTTTATTTCTACAGAAGATCCAAAAATAAAAATAAATATATAATAATTCAATATATTCATTTATTGTAATGTAGTATCATGAGGCTGGGGCTCCATGCAAAACATCAGTTAAAATTTATATATAATATATTAATATTCAAGGTATATAAAGATCACTACACATTAGTTGTGGCCCAATAGTTGGTTTATAAGTCGTTAGTGATAAAATATAGATCTAATTTATGTAATAGGAATTATACATCTTCATTTTTCTTTTAATATTTATTCTGTGAGGTTTCGTTATTTAATTAAATATTTTCTTTCTAGATATAAAATTGCTTCCTGAAAGCGTTCATTGCCCGAATTGATCATTACTCAATCATCAATTATACTACCTTAATTATGAAGGATATTTCTAGAGATTTTGCTGGTAGAATTTCATTGTGTTTTCAATTATGTAAAAGATGAAATTATAATTTATTATAAAACTTTGTTTCATTGTTAATACATGTTAAATTATTTGCTAAAATCCCATCTGAAGTCATAATAACTTGAAATTCTTGGTTTCGGGATATTAAAGTTAAAATCTATTCGAACCCCGAAGGAATCAAGAGTCCATGAAAATGATGTATCTTAAATAAGTAGATCGCAAATGCCCCCCCATTGTTCTGATTCTGGTAGTTAATTGAAGTTTTTGGATACACCTCAAGATATTTGATGTGACTCATAAAACGATGTTTATTCAGCAAAATCATACTGAATATTTTAGTCATACTCATACTTAGACAACACCGAATCTTTACTCTTATAAATAAATTTCTAAAACTATTTATTATATGTCGTCTTTGCTAAAATGCCTTTTTTGTAATTACTGCTCTATAAAGAATTTTTTTCGATTCTGTTTCTCAAGGGAGTTACATAATTTCTTCTATTCTTATTAAGTAATTTTAAAAGGCATTTCTTCAAACACTATTGAAGTAACATTCAATAAGTTTTCTAAAGTGATGTGCAATCTCTTCCGAATTTTATGCAATAAGTTGTGCCTAGGATTTCAAGTTTGATGGCGAATTTCAAAAAAACAATATATGCAAAAACAACACATAGTATTAGCATCCATCCACTGTTTCCCAACTTTTCTTCATGTAATCTCATTTCAGCTATGTTTGTCATCTAATAACAAGTAGATTTGCATATGCACAAGGTCCCGAGCTACTATTCAAATAAAATAAGCAAAAAAAAATATATATATTCTTTATCAGACACTTGAGAAAACATGACAACAGGAATGAGCGATAAGTAGTCATGCATAACACGGATTTGGTCTAGGATATAATACACATCTTGAATTATGATAATAAAACATATGTCGAATTTTAATAATTCATATCTTTGCATTTTTAAACCATCAAGTTCACATGATCTTAAACAGACTGAATCATTTAAATTATAATATAGATCTTCAATTTTTGCTAAGACTTTAGTTTTACTATACTATAAATGCGCGAACTTTATTCCCGAACTGTAGAAAGACAAGAACATAGAGATTAGTGAAATTTTGAAATTTAATTTATTACCGATTCAATATTTTCTACTTTGATTACTAGAAACAGCTATCTTTAGTATTTTATTAGAAAATAGTTGAGATTTTATTAAAATTGTTATAATCATTCTTTTTATACATGGCCATCAAAATATACCAAATATTGGCCTGATGCCTCCCATTTTATTGTTTAGAAATTTTACAATGTTGAGAAAAATTGTCGCCAAGAAATAACTAATGCAAATCGTCTGTCATCAATGAACTCAACTGAAGCGTTAAAGCGATAAAAGAGTGCTTAACCAAGTATGAAATATCCTTCCTAATAACTTTGTTACTATGTTAATAAAGAAACATTGTATTTTTCATAAACATTCACGTTATACTGAGTGTTTCTACATCGATAGAAATGCGTGACTACTCGATTTTTGAGCAACATTCACCATTATTATTCATGAAAACAAAGCCTTTCCAACATTTTGATTTTATGTGGGAAAATCATTTTAATTAATCATTCACCATATTTAAACCTGAAAAAAAAACATGGTTTTGCATATTGATTTTCTATAGGAAATTTTTATATAATTAATAATTAAATATAAAAATGCTTAAAACCGTATAATCATTTAACTTCATGAAATTGATACAGTTATTTTTATACATCTTCGCAATATAAACAAAATTTAAATAATAGAGAAATTAAAGCAGTTAGATTTATCTCGCATCTACGTACTTTCATTTTTTTTTTTGTATTTTTGACAATAGTTTTCCATTATGTACAATTTATAGACACTGACTCTATATGAACAGAATCCATGTGTAAATCGTAAAGACTCTCTAAGTAAAATAATAATCGTTGCATTTCTTCGCTTTTATATTCACATTTTTAATGTTACCACGTAGTTTACTATAACTTTTATTGGTCCGTTCGGATTAAGCCAGCTCCCACTATTTACATCCTCACCCCCCCCCCCCTCAGTTAACACAATTTTTACCCTTAAAAGCGTAAAAGCGAGATAATATTGCATACATTTAAAAATATTGGAAGCATATTTGTTATTACTATATGCCATTATAATATTATTATTATATACATTCCTGTATGTCATTATAATAAGTGAAAGTATGCTCTAAATTATATCTCATATAATCTATCTTTCTTGTACTCGACATTTTAAATGATTTCTTACGAAAAATAGACAGTTTTCTCTGACTTAAAAGCTCAAAAGTAAACATTTTCAA
Source organism: Argiope aurantia (assembly GCA_026543865.1). Lineage (NCBI taxonomy): Eukaryota > Metazoa > Arthropoda > Arachnida > Araneae > Araneidae > Argiope > Argiope aurantia. Next base: position 173,265 of record JAPMOR010121157.1, on the reverse strand, counting down.
TATTACTTGATTATTTTATTTGCTCAGCTTTGACTTTAAATTTGATCTTTATTACTTCAGTGGCCTTTTTTTTTTAAAAAAAAGAAACTTAGTAAGTTTCTTTGAAATCTGATAATAATTTGCGATTATCTTGATTTTTCAAATCTATATTATGTGCTATTATAATAAAAATATCAGTTATAAAAATGCTTCTCAAAATAAAAACGTTTTAAGAAATTCATTTATTGTTATCACAAAATGCTCAACCATCTAAAATAAAATAAAAAAATATATAGATGTCGGCAGCAAGAATCCTTTTTCAAGTAAAAGAATGCATTTTATCAAAGCAAATTATCTCTTATGAAATATAATGTCGTGCTTTAAGAAGTCAAATACAGCTTTCAAGAAATCCATTATTTTCTGTTCAAGGCTATTTAAAAGATATCAGTTCACTCATCTATAGCATTTTCCCATCAATGTTTATTATAGTTATGTATATAAAATATTTGGAGAAACTACTGGATTTTGAAGAAAATTTTTTTATATATAAATTTCTGAGTGGTTGTTTTTTTCTGACTGATAAGAAGTACATGAGAATTCTTTAAAAAGCAAGCAACGTCCGCCAAATTCAGTTTCAATTTGTAATTTAATTTTTTTCAGCTGACTAAAATATTTAAAGAAATTTAAAAAGGTGATTCATGTATCATTAATTGGAACTTAAAATCAAAGGTATAAATAAATAAAAAAAGGAATCAAAATCAAAGTCAATAGAATGTTATTTTCATATCATTCTTAAAATATTAAAATTAGGAATTGGTGTATTTAGATATAAGTTACGAATTTAATTTGGATTAAGTATATGAGAAAATATTTGGTGCATTTTATAATTAAAATACTTAAATTTAGGTATCATTTAAGAATTTAATAAAAAATATTAGTGAAATTTATTTAATACTTAAATCAGACTAATTTCGATGTAAAATACTTAATTTTGCAATTGATTAATTAATATTTTCATCAAATTACTTTTATTATATGACACTGAAAATGAATTTATCATATATGATAATATGATTTCCAAATAGTCTAAACATATTTGCATGTACTTATTAATTCAATCGAACTATTATGAGCTGATTTAAACTAATTTTCTTATTTAATAAACGCTTAATAATTATTTTCTTTTGGAAATAAATATCATCACTAATTAATTCTTTTTACATTATTATGTGAATTATACATACATTATAGAAACTATATATTCTTTTTAGCATTTACAAATAGAAAAATCTCGAAATCAACTACGCCTTTAAGAGAATTTTTTAATAGAGAAGTACGTACCTGTAACAGTGGGAATGTACTGTAATGCGAATTCCCAGTAGAAAGGATATTAGTGACTATCAATGACTATGGTGGGGAATGATTTGATGGAGTTTTTTACTAGGAAAAAAGTTTATATACTCCCACATGACGGAGAAAGGTGGTGTTTCTTTTTCCCATTTTTTTCCTTCTCCTGTAGGAGGAAAGCGATATCTAAATCCAGGTCGCGATCGTACCAGCATTGAGGCAGAAAAAACCGTTTCTCTTACAAGACTTTTTCTTACTTTTTTTTCACTTTGCTTGATCGATGGGTTTCCTAAGGTTTTGTTGGGTATTTTTTTTCTTTTTTTTTCTTTTAGATCTCTCTCATTTTGTTTGACATTTCCTCCCTCGAAAATTATGCAGAAAATGTTTCATTCATTTTCAATTGGTTTATTTAAGATGTCAGGTTTTCGCTTATTTTTTTTTATCAGTATGCAATGTAACATTTTCTTTTACATTTTAATTTTATTTTTTCTAAAAATAAAATAAAGATTCGATTGTGCTTTCTGCTGCTGGGTAAAAAAGCGATGTTTACCATCGAACATATCGTATATACCCAATAGTATAATTAAATTAAGATTATAAGGATTCTTTTGCTTTAAGGGATATATTAAAAACATTGAAGGATAATCTTTTATTATCTTGATGGAATAGTTAAAATGAAAAAACGTTTTTCTATATATTTGGATTAATCTAGTTCAAATTTGAGGTCAAAATTAGGAATCAGATCTAGATTATCTCTCATTGTTGTTTCAAAGTCAAGTTTATGGAACAAAGACATCCTGAATATTGAAAGCAATGATAATTTCTCGAAGATAGTAAAGAATACCATTTAAAGTTTTAAGTATGACAAACAGGTATTTACCGAAAACGCTTTTATGATTTTCAGATTTGATTCATTTCAGATTGATTTTTTTTGTTAGGAAAAGAGAGCGAAACACCTACATACACATAAAAATTAACCTTCGGGTAGAATTAAAAATGAAATTAATCCAAACAAATACCAAAACGTTTTTTTCTTTCTAACTATTCAATCAAGATAGGAAAATCTTCAAATTATTTATGCAATTGGAGGACATCGCTACCATTTTGTTTGTTTGTTTGTTTTACTTTCTCATGCACAAAGTTTAGAAATAGTACTATTATCGTCAAAAAAATTCTAACGAGATTTTGTCAAATTTTCATGTTTCAAACCTCTCTGAGTTCGTAAAGTACATTTACGAACTACATAATGCTAACATACTAACTCAATAACTACAAAATGAAAAAATAAATAAATAGGGAGATAATTTTTTTTTTACGGATTTACATCTAAAATATATATTCTTATCAAAATTTGGTTCCGAATTTAATATTCAAAAATCAAACACAATCAATGACAAAAAAGTATCTGAAATACATATTTGTACGATGGATTCAGAAAAAATGTTAGATTCATTCATTCGATTCATATACAGATTCATATTAAGGCTTGCATTTGTGAGATTTCTGTATAAAATATTATACAGTTAAATTTCATGAAAATTGGGTAATAGCACAATGAAAAGCAAAAAAAAAAAAAAAAAAAAAAAAAACCAAAACCTTCATTAAATGACGCTGTGTGACAGTTATACTGGCATAGGCAAATATCGTAACCATTGTATTCCTATACGCGGGCAGGAAAACATGCCATATAAATTGCAATAATCAGTCATACCTGTATCCAATTCAAAGAAGCGGACTGTGAATATACAGGAATATGCTTTACCAGTGAAATTTTGTATCAAAATAATGATTCGTCTATTGAAGATATGCGGAAATTCCGGTCTTTGAAGAAATCCAGTCACTATCCAAGGACTGAAAAAAAAAAACATTATTAAGAAATTTGATCAACATGATCAAATTTCTTAATCATTGATTTGAGCAACACGATCATTGAATTTTAAATGAGGAAAAGGACGAGAGTATGTTGCAGCAGAAGTAATGGATGAAGTAGCGATGCAAATGGATGAAGGCAGAACATATGGAGACGACGCAATCATCAGTCGTCATTTTCCTACAACTAAGCCTTTCAGATCGCCAGACTTGAGTCTTTGCGCCTTTTGGTTGTGGGAATACCTTAAATACTTGGTCAATCTCGATCTCATTACATCCGTTTCCGAACTAAAACATAACATAGATCACCATGTGCATAACAGTGGTCGGAATCATATCGAGCATGCTTTATAAACAGGAAAATTCTTGTATTTTGTCTTATTATGCTCTCAATAAAGTTATAACATGCCATATAATGGTAATATTTAGGATTTTTTTAGCTAGATAAACTGTCCATCTTTGCATTATGCCATTATCCAATTTTCATGAAATTCCGCTGCATAGCATTTAATACAGACGTCTCGCAAGTAATTATGGGCATCCTGTATTCCATACCTATTATTCACCAATACGATACAAAGCAATCGCAGTTTTAACCAAAGTCATGATAAACGTGTTTTAAAAATTAGGAGCCGACGTCCTGGCATAGGGGTAGTGCGTCTTCCCCTTAATCTGGGCGTCCTAGGTTCGAGCCCCGGTTCGGGCATGGTTGTTCTTCATCTTTTCTCTCTGTGATATGTATGAATGTGCCCCCTGTAAAATGGGGTTGTGCAAGCGAATGTGATGCGTGAGTAACTAAGACGTACTCTTGGCCCTAGTTGGCGCTACTAAAACAAGAGACGTTCTCTTGGCTTAAAATCGGTGACTTCGTCAGCGAGCGTATCCATGGCAAGTGTCATTAGAAACAACAACAAAGATTAGGAAAAATGTGTTTTTTTTTCCTTTGGCTAAAAAGCGGTATAAGGGGGAAATGTACTAGTTTATAGGTTAATCAAATAAATTGCTTAAAATTTTGCACAAGCTTAAGAAATATATTATCTAACACCTAAACTAAAATATAAACCATATTTATATCCATTCTTTAAATATTGAGTTTCTATTGAATTTTTCTTTAAGTACTAAAACAATTATAAAATATTTCTAAATAAATATATTACTTATTCTCTGATTCAGGAACTGTAGAACATATTGAGAAATTATTATACTAAATTGGAACAAAAAATAGGCATTTTGATATTAATTTATAAAGTTTTTTTAATAAAAAAATCCATCAAAAATTAAAATTTGAGAAAATAGGATTTAAATATGTAAAATAGCATTAAAACGTATGTAAATGTAAATATAAAAATCTGTGTAACTTTCTAAAAAATACACTAAGAAACAAAATTCTAACGATTTTAAAGAGACCTGTTCAAACATTAACAATATTAAATTTTAAAAAAAATCATAATTTACCAAATAATAGACTTTTTAACGTCGTCTCCAACCTTAAATGAAACAATAATCCAATCAAAATATCACATTCTGGCAGCTGTGGACTAAAAACAACTGTGAATTTAATAGGATGACGTTTCAATTGATGCTAAGATTGTTCAACTATCACTAACTTTCATAATTGAGAATTTTTGTATATGTGAAAATTTCTGTTTCCTTTTCCTTCTTCATAAATGTTGTTACAATGCAAATATCCATTACAAAAATTGTTTTACTAAATACTTGATTAAATTGTTTTTAGAATGAGTTTATATTAATAAAGTTGCTGAAATGAGCCATCAAATCACAAAAATGAGCTTTTTCTACCAAGTTTCCAGAGTTTTGGCAACTACTTTTCTTATGAACCAAAGCTTTAAGCAAATAATTCTTAACGTGTATCATTCATCTTATATCCCTGTTTGAAGTATGTTCTCGTAAGTGCAAAAGTGTTTGCTCATTTTTATCTTGTCGCGTATCTTATTCTGTTGGAAGAGAGGAGCACCAAAAGTAGAAGAATGAGAAGAATTAAATGTGTTCTCATTTTCCTTAAAGGTATAATGATGATAATGCGATTCTGGTCCTACCTCGATGACGGATTGTACCTTCTAAGGAAAGAGTTGTGCACTGACTGTGGCACGACCGGTATTACTAGTCTCGAAAAACGGTCATTTAGATCTATCGGACGGTTTAGAAAAAGGACGGGACTGTTTTTGCTTGAGTTATCGCACATCTTGTTACAAAAACAGTATGAAATGATGAATGGACAACAAGCAACGGAATGAAACTTTGAGAGTTCCGTATGATTCTTGAGAATCTGCTGTAAATCCGTACGTAAATTATAGAAAATTTATGCTATATTATTATTTGAAAAAAATACATACATTAACATTAATAGAGGACCATTCATCAAAATGTAAACTTCAGCAAAATTTAAAATGGGATAAAAAATCTCAAGTGACAATAAAAATAATAATTTAGATTTGAAGAGAAATTGAAATTGATTAAACATTTAGAAAGAATAAAGGTTTAAATTCCGATACAAAAAAGAAATTTTAGGGTGATAAAAGTTGTTAAAAAATGGATACTTCTCTTAAAATGTAGAATCCTCTAGAAAAATCATATATTGTAATGCCATGGCATATAAAGAAGAATATCAGAAACTACTACTATTATCAATTAAAGATTAAAATATAGAATTATATTTCAGAAAAAGTCATGAATCAAGAAATAATGAAAAAAATAGAAAACTGAAAGGACGGCAGTGTAATTGACATGAAAAAAAATAGAAACAAAAATTGTTCGTTTGTGATACATATTCATAAATGAATACTAATATATATTTTTTTATTATTACATGGGCCATGAAAAATCTACTTTGATCGCTATAATTACAGTTTATAACTAGTTATAATATTGTATATATGGAATAGGAAAATTAATACTTTCGTAATACGCATGTAAGAAATCTTTTTATTTTCTTATTTCTTGGAAATAAAAATGTAAAGACATCAAAATAGTGAAATAATTATGTATAGAAAGTTTTTTTAAAGCGAATTTTTTAACTATAATCAACAACTGTGAAAACAAATAGGCAGTAAATGAACATAACGTGATTAAGAAAGATCAAGTACTGCTCTAGGTTATATGAATAGTATAATCAGATACTAGAAATCATACATTCTTCCAAGTTTGATTTGTACAGTAGCCATTCTGTTTAAACTTAAATACGGTCCTGTTCTTTCAAACCGTAGTCAGATAATGAGGATGACACGTAATCCGGCATACCATTCTTTTCATTTCCATGTCGCAAATTATAAGATATGAACTTTTTCATTTCCATGCTGGAAATATTACAGAGAAATGAAGGATGGTGAACATTTTCTACAATGTATAATGTTTCCAGATGAGGCAAAAATTCACATATCACATATTGTTAACCAATACAATACTCGAATATGGATATTAGAAAATTCTCATGTCTAACTGGAGGAAACAAGAGACTGTCCTAAACATGTGCCATGGTTTACTGCCCGATTAAAATATCGGGCCTTTTATCTTTTACATAGTAACCGTCTGTTCAGACAATTACCTTGAAATATGCTTGAAATTTCCCCATTTCTTTAAGTGCGGGATTTGCAACTCAATCATTTTTCAGCAGGATGAGACACTGTTACATTGAAGTTGGGATGTACGAAAGGTTTTAGATGAAAAGTTCCCCAGGCGATGAATGGGAAGAGTAAGCCCGCCAACTAGATAGACATAACTGCCTTCCAGACATAACACCTTTGGGCTTCCTCTTATGGAGACACACGAGAAACATTGTTTCCGAACTTCAATTTTTGACACTGATGAAATGAAAAATCGTATTGTAGCGGCAGTTCGGAGTGTTTATCCTGCAATGTTTCATAGAGCATGGCTATAAATCTCGTATAGACTCGATGAGTTGCGCTAGTCTATACGAGATGAGCTATGGTTCGAGCACTGAAATTGTGCAATAAAACATTGCAAAAAACTTTCATGTTTTTTACGAGCTATTAAATATCATAAGTGAATATCTTTGTTTCTTTATTTGTAATTTATTTTTGAAAATGTAGCCATATTTTTCGGACACTCTGCATATTCTAAAGTTGAAAGACTACTGAATGGTTCAGTTTAGGCCCGGATGGAACATAAGTAAACCATGTAAAAGTTTATTAATATTTTAGGCTAATTTTGAGTTATGGCATCTGGCCATCATTGAAGACATCTAATTATATTGAAATCAAAATTATTGAACATATAATACCATAGGACTTTAAAAATAAAACCTATATACTTAATTTTGAAAAAGAAATTATGATAGGATAAAACTGACGGAAAAAAGAGAAATATTTTGGGTCTTATCCAAAAAGAAAGGATATATATATATATATATATATATACGCTTATTAGATCGGAAGAGCGTCTATATATATACAAAAATATAAAATCCAGTCTTTTTATATGCAATTTTTTTATTTCATAAACAACAAAAGTTGCCAACAAACAATTGCCTATACATGCATACATCCTATGTATTATTGTTAGTGATTATTGTATACTAAAAAAAGGAAATAAAATATCAATATAAAAAGACTGAATTTTATATTTTTGTATGAATTTTTTTGTATTTTTTTCCAGGATGATAATAAAAATTTATATTATTTTAATGGTTATATATGCACTATTTGCTAAAATGAAGTCATTTCTTATATTTTTACCTCTGAAACTTTAATTTATCATTAATCTTTTAAAGAAGAAAATTTTTTCAGTGCCACATTCATTAAGTATTGACATAATTAATTCTACTGGTTTTTTTATTTGTCTCTCGTCTAAAATATTCAGTTCAATTTTATAATGAGTGAAAGCTTAAATTAAAAGTAAGCCAAAGTTTACAAACCAAATCACAGGTCATCATATGAATTTTACGGTGATTTAGAGCCATTAAATCGATTACCTTCAGGAAATGTTTTTAAAAAAGAATTTCTAAATTTATACCCTGAATATTGATTTAGAATGAATTAACTGCATTAAAGAAAATTAATTTAACCCACATAATTAGAATTTATTCTGTGTATTGATCGTGTTGTTTAAAGCTAGATTTTTGTTTATGTCGCATTTCTATGAAATTTCACAGCAGTTATAACACATTTAATTATCTCTGAATGGCTGGACATATGAATGCTTTTATAATACTCTCACCTCTTCTGTCGGCTTGAATTATTTCTAGCTGAAGGATGTGTAGAGAAAGACCTTCAATGAGTGACTATTAACCTACTGACCGGCAACTTCCCAGCATCTGAATCTCCTTAAACCGACGACACTTGAATGCAAAAAAGAAAGATTTCTACTTTCCAGCCGTTATTGGTGCAACTCATTGGACAATTTTCTTTTGATAACAGGCTGGAAGTTAAATGGCAAATTATCCACAATTATACTTTATCAAATATGAATCAATTGAGTCTTTTGTTACAAGTGGATAATTTATGCTTACAATTGTTCTATTTAATGAGTTATTTATATTTACAATTGTTATAATCTGATTTAGTAACTACTTTAAACGAGATTTTCTCTTAATATATATATTTTAAAATTTCTTAATGGAAGCTTTTCGTATAAATATTTTAGACATTCTATTAACATTAAGGTTATATTATATACTTTTAAAAATTTCATACACAACAGAGAAAAGCAATGAAAAACTAGTCCGCAGAAAAATTTTATATGTATTAATATGGTTTATACTCACCTGATTTTTAGAGAATTCTAGATCTTTGGAAAAAAACCTAATCTAAATAGATAAATTGTAAGGTGATGTATAAATAATATCTGAATAAAATCAAAAGATGAAAAGTAATAGGATGTTTTGGAGGTTTATTGGAAGTTGTCATTGCCATAATTGTTAATTATTCCTTATGTTTCTTTTTTGTTAAACCGATATTCCAGTCAAGAAAGTGAACAGAAAGCGGATGTCCTATAATCGCAATTGTCCAGAATGTCTGATTTTTGTGCTTGCCAGCAAGATGCCACAAATCAATTACAGCACATTAGCTTGTTTTTTACTTTGAATTGTCAGCAAAAAGATTTGTAAAATGTCTAAGAGTTGATGGTTACATGCAATCAAGCTGCGTGCCGATAAATCAATATTCTCCGAATATTAATGACATTAATGAGTAGTAGTTTTCCTTTGACAGTCTTTCACAGAAGAAGTCGCCTGAATGAATCTGATATTACCTCTGATCACGATAACACAGCTCTTTTATTGATGCATTCCAGTAACAGACATATTCCCGATTATTATTTACCTGGAAGAATATAGAAGTCCGTTATTATGCTATCAATAATCACGAATTCTACGCAAATAGAAGCAGTGATTTGATGGTAAGCTGGGATTAGTATCGGCTTTCATACTAATTTTTACATTTTCCGTAGTAATAATATTTTTGTGCTAATTATATTCGCACAGTTGAAGCCATTATGATATCCATTATTTTTATGAATGATATTATTATGTTCACATGACTTAAGTCAACCTAACCATTTCTTTTATTGATTTGAACGGAAAAATGTTTATCATTATCATACTACTTTAACAACATACATGAGACAGGTAAGTATTTACATTTTCTCACCTTTCACGGAGCCTCTATGATATCGGATATCCAAAATCCTTGACATAGTTCAATTTATTCTAGACATTAATCGTCATTATCGGGCATGGGGAGGTAATCCTATTCCGAATAGAGAAGTCTTCAATATTAAATTATTTTGCTAACAACTGTCTTAATTTTGTGTTAGTTTAAACTAATTAATTACTCATTTACTACGTATTTCCTTTTAAGCTATTATGCATGGAATTTTCATTAATGTCAAATGGTATTTTTCACGTAAACTGGAATTTTTACTTTTTTACATAACTTTTGGGCATCAGAAACTAAGTTTGTAAGAAATAGAAGAATAGCTCTCTAGCTGCCTTAGAAAGAAACAAGTAATATACCTCTACCCGTCGTAAATAGAACGTTGTTAGGATTTGTCTAAATTGTTTTGTGTTAATTCTGTTATATTTAATTGTTTAGGACTGTAACTTACTACATCTTAAATATAATTTTATTTATTTGCCGGCATCTATCATTCTTAAATCATTGAGTCACAAGTTTTTATTTTGTAATAACTAATATAGTCTTGCATAATGCTTACTTCCTGGATGTTTTACTAAATTGGACCTTGTGCCAGAAAACCTAAACTATACCATACCATACGATACCTGAATGCTTTACTAATACACATATTGACTCAAACTCAAAGTATCTGAAATACTACAACCTTGAAGTTAAGCAAATTGAAAAGATTTCAGATACTCAATAATAAAAGAATTTACACCGCTAATTATTAGGAGACTCCTTTTATAGTCACAAATTATCGAAATTATTCCTTGCAGCTACCATTTTGTTACAATAACGAAACAACAAATTGTTATATACAATCCCGCGACTTAACTATATTAAGGAAATGTAGCATTTTAGAGATATAAAAAAAGTACATTATTTTGAAATTTTTTTCAATGTTATCTTGAACCACATTTTTAATAATAATTAGAATCCCTTTACCCTTTCTTTGTAGCACGCCTTCACACCATTTTTAGAATTCTCCTTTACCTTCATTTTAGGGACTGGTATATGGTAGAATTTGGGAGGAATAACATATGGAGTATGTCAAATTATTCTTCTGTGCTCTGTTTCAGATTCTAATCCATTTTCTCTTTATTTTCAAAACTAATCTGTTCATTAATCATTTTTGAAAAATATTTTTTTTAAAAAAGGAAGGCATTTAAAAATAGATAAAAGAAAAAAATTACTCAAAATAATTTATAAAATCATATTTACAAGATTCAAAACAATTCCTTGGCAAATTAGGTTACTTTCTGCATAAAACACTGAAACAGAAACCCGTAATTTAAATACGAATGATTTGTTTTGTAATAAAAGGTTTAATGAATCCTGAATATAAGAAATGCAGAAACCTAAACCATTTTGAAGTCTTTTTATCTTCTTCTGACTTTATTGCAGTATGCTCTGGAAACCTGCATATTTATATTTTGCTCAAGTGATTTTTGTTAGTGGAATCCCTTGTATTGCACTTCTTTTTCTGAAAAAAAAGTGATGAGCATAATGAGAGGGAAATTGAAATTCACTACCAGAAATAATTAATTAGTAATTCTGCATTTCTAATTAAGGGCTAATTTTTAAATTCATCGCAACATAAACATCCATGCTGAGTGAAGTCTCAGATGGCTTCAGAATGTCTTCTTAGTCATATATTGAAGAAGATAAAATTAATTACATGCATTTTCAAATAAAAAAAATATTGTTTATAATTTAATGTTTTCACTTTGGACTGAAAAGTAAAAAAAAAAAAAAAAAAAACTTAGTGATTGAATGATTTTATATTTATTTACATTATTATTAATATTTATTGGAATTTCATTTCTCAGAAACAAAGATTCTCGTAATTTTGTTTTACAGCTTGGCAATGAATTTGATTCAGGTGTTTTTAATAGTAGGTAATAGAATATTTATAATAAAACGAAAATTCAAATTTTGATTAAATGTAGATAGAAAATTTTAAGTTTTATCATTATAACATTTGTAAACTGGCATATTATATTAAACTGTGACAAGCGTCATGAAAAAATAATTAATTCAGGAGTTTTCTAAATACACTGCAAACTATAAAACTCGGAAACTATGCGAAGACACATTCTAATCTAATAAATGTGAGAATTATCTCACCAAAAATAGCTTCAAAAATTTTAATTTTTAAAGAACTTTTCACTGAAACTTTTTACCTTGTTTTCCAACAATATCTTATTTTTACCTTACAAACTCTAACATAATTTCATAAATTTGAATTATATCATATATCTTATTTTTTATCTATCAATGGTTAATGGTAACTGAATTCCAAACATGAAAATCTTATCTAAATATCCTTCTATCAAGTTCAAACTCATTTTAATACTACAAAACAAACATTTAACTTAATTGCATTTCAAAATTACCATTTTGCATACATTCTGAATCATCATAAGAAATGCCGGGATCCAGTCATTCAAAACCCAGCTTTTCATTTATGACCAAAATAAATTAAGGCCAAATCCCTCGAAGGTATCCCTCATTTGCATTTAACATGCTATTAGATGTCTGTAGGAAGGACAGTAATGATTTCTTTATTTCAGTCCCTTTCGGGTTGAATTCTTTGTTAATTGACCATGAAAAGACTTCGAACTGCCTAATCTCCCTTGCAGATACGCATCAGTTCTTTCGATCAGATAGGTACTCTGTTTGAACAGAGCGTAGAAGACATCCCGGTATTCAATAATCCGTCTGTAGTTAGAACTGTGTAGGAGATAATGCAATTTTTGGTCCTAGTAAAACAGCTTCATTTACAAGAGATAATGGAATGATAGTAATTTAAACTGTCTGTCACTTTATCTTGATGGATATGCACAAGGGGGAGTATCGTGAGAAAATGGCGCCAAGGGTTCTGATTTCAAAAACTTGCGGTGATAAGGGATGATTAATTGTCATTGCAAGATGCGGATTTAACAGATACTATATTTTAACTAGGTCTAAGTGATGCGCGTTTATAATTAAACGTTTATTTCCAGTGATATTATTTATTCTTGTTTTGTAAAATATAGAAAAAGTAAATATTTGTGCTCGTCAAAAAATGCAAGATAAATTTCCACATTTTAGACCTGAGTCCGAAATATTATTTTGAGAATCGTATCTATCTACTGGTTTGTTCGTCTGCAAACACAGTAATTCACAAGCGGAATAAATTAATAAATAGAATTTGGTATTCAATATGTGCATTGAAAATCCATGGTTGGAGAATATCTTTCGAGCTAGAGAGAAGAAATTCGATGTCTTTTATTATTAAATTCGTATATGTATATTGGAGCTTCCACCAATAGGTCAAGCAGAAAAATGATCTAAATGCATGTTCAATTACACTTGAAATGACTATAATATGACCCTGAGCACAAAATGCTTCATGTTCCAAACAAAGCACATAAGAAGAGAACACAGGTAATGAAAAATAATATACAGAAATTACTTTCTAACCTAATATTACAAGTCCATATTTTGAATATACGAGTTTCAAAATATTGTAAAAAAAATTATAGAGCAACAATAAAAACTTTACAAAGTTGTCGAAACTGCATGTAGAATCAAAACTACGCTTCAAGCGTTAATTATTGCCTGCTTTTATTATTGATTGCACGCGTTAGTTTAGAAATTCATAAATGCATATTTAACCACTGATTAAGTCTGCAGAGGTCAGCAAAATGCAGCACAGATTTATACTTGCAGGTAGTGTCCTATAATCTTGATAATGATGCGAATGAAGAACCATCATTGTATTAATGTCAAAGGTTATTATATTACGATTTTTATTATGAAAACATTCTATTCTTTAATAACTTAAAGTGTTTGAAAACGTTCAATGCTAGCCTTTGCAAAGCGAAACCAAATAGCAGCAGTGGAGTGTGACAGCGACAATAAATAACTTGCAATCTTGATAACACAGTCTGTAGAATGAGACATCCTTCTATTAACATCAGACATTTCACTCATCCATCATCAGGACAACACCACGTAAATAACCGCAAGCTATCACATGCACGTGATCGCAGAAAGCCCACTGTAACAACTCTCGCAATAAAACAAAAAATAATACTATTCTCACTTCTTCATTAGGATTACAAGTATCAAAGAAAGTAGTCTTATGACTTTTGGTAGCATTCTAAACAGCTGATCTTGGGAAATATTTATAAATTTACATAAACATCTAATAATAGTGTTAACTATTATAGCGATATTATTAACTATTATGGTTACCGAATAAATATAGAAGGTCTTGGTTTCCAGAAGGACTCAATAATAGGATGTCATTGGCTATATTTACCCTGAAAGTACATAGCATGGCAAGGAAAAAGTGCAAGATTCGGTGATGGCAGTTATTTAAATAGCACATAAATAGTGTACAATGTTGTATAATATTAAACAATGTTCACAATATTGTATAATATTGTTGAATATTGAATAATACAATAACACAATATCGTACAATATTGTGAAACAGATTGTGATACCTAGGTTATTACACTTGTCTTATAAACGCACAGACAGATGATTTAGCATAAAAATACCTAGAATGGACGATTTTTATTATTTATGGTTTGATTGCATTACGGAAGCGCATTTTGCATAAACCTGTACGAAGTTTTGAAGATCATATTCTTAGAGTACTCAAATTCACATAAAACTTAAATAAATTAAAGAAAAACTAAAATCTTAATTAAAAATCAAAAAGTATCAGAAGTAAGCAGTTTTATAATAAGCATATTTCTATTGACTTTCTTTATTATTTATTTTTATAAATTAAAATTACTGAGTAACTAAAATTACTGAAAACCATAAAAGTATTGTAAATCACTAAAAATTTCCTGCAATATCTAATTTTATTTTAAAATATATAACATATTATGATGGTGCACATCCATAATAAATCGAAATTAATAACTTTTCATTGTGACTTTTTTCTACATATGTATTCATATTTTAGCTGAAAGTCTGATGAATTTTCTCCAACAAAACTCCAGGGTAATTTCAGTCAAAGCAGCTATAATATAGCTTATAAACTGTACATTTCTGCGGATCTTCACAAAATATAACAGGATATTTGACAGATTTACATAAAAATTATTAATATCTGCTGAATTTATTAACCATTTTCCTAGTGACCCACAGTCGATTCAAATTAGGGAAAGATACTATTAGAATTTCAGTACAACGAGGAGTTGCTTCTTCGTAATATGAAGCAAAAATATCGATTATCATATTAGATAGAAACATAGTCTTAAATAACAATGATAATATTTTAAGGTAAATTTTTTCCAATTACTGCGTGTTCTCCGAGTAGAAAGGATCAATTAGAAGTTACCAATCTACTTGAAAATATTCACTGTATTCTTGGCGGATCTGTTTGATTGAATATTTAAATCAACACGTGCTTATTCTTCATTCCACATAAACAAGAACAAACAGTATCTATTCCTTCTTCTTTATCAGCATTCTTCAAGATCAAAAGCTGAGCGAATTTAATTAACAAAGATCAAAATACATATTAAAGAATTTTTTAAACAACCTACCGATTCTGAGTTTTCGAGATACAGTAAATTGACAAAAAACATGAAATTTAAATTGAACATTTTGAATTTTTAAGGGTTCTCTGAATTTTCTGATGAGCATTTGCCCATACACCATTCTATGCAAACGCGTGAAGCTGCTGCTATCCTTCCCTTTTATCATCAACATTTTTCCAGATTAACTGCACAAACAAATGCAGTTAAATAAAAATGGAATGTATATCAAGCAACTTGAACGCTACCAGTGCTCTTAAATTTGTTTACCGAACTCATGATGTGTCTGGTTCTCTAAATATTCAGGTGATCACTTGCTCATACATAATTTCACGCAATCCAGTGTAATCAATCAATCTTCATATTTCTTCTAGCTTACCTGCAAAAAGAATGCAATTAATGATGAACAAGATAATTTATAATTATTTCGGAAGATAATTTAAATTTAGAAGAACAACATAATTTACAATTTTTGAAATAATTACTTTTATAGTCAGAATGATCATATTTTATATCAATTCAAGTCTTCAAAGGAAAAAAATAAAGCTTTCAAAGGAAAAAATATAATGTTTCCAGTTTCTTTATTTCACTGTTTTCTTTAAAAAAAATCTCTTGTAACATATGATAATAATCTAAAGTAGTAAAATGAGCTCATTATTGCCAACAAAGAAAATTTGTATTTATATAAAATTGTCTATTTTATTGATGAATTCCCACAGCTGATTCTGAATTTTGTAATTTTGGTATTGTTCGGCAATAATTTTGGAAATATTTATTTAAAAAAATACTTATGGTTTCTTATTATTCTAATATATACAATAACAATGTTTTTTATTCAATAATGTTTAAATATTCTTAAAAATTATATTTAATAACACCAACTATTATGTGAATGGGAAAAAAATGATTTTATTTTATTAGCAGATGGATGATAATATGCATATAAATTAGAACAAAAATTAATGTGCAATTAATTAAATGTGCAATTAATATTTTAAAAAGGTTTGAATGGCAACAGGATGGAAAGCAAAAGTAATATATATATATATATATATATATAATATTATGCCGGGTTTACAGTCAGTCGGCCAGTTATAAGACGGCAAGTAGGCAGCGCATGCATAGAAAGAGACTGATTTATGTTTGCCACAATTTCGTAAGATAGATTCAAGCATTCCATACCAGGCTATAAATTGTCGTTTTGGTGTTCCTGAATTTTTCTATTAAATTCTATTATTTTTCTATTGTATTAAAATGATGGATACTTACACACACACACATACACACAAAAAACATGATAAATTTTTTTGAAAAGTCAACATATCTAAAATTGAAAAACTTTAGAAAAGAAATGACAAATAAAATGAAAACACACACACACAACCTTGCATCAGAAACAACAAAAAGCATAAAATGTCGGAGTTAATCTACGATTAGTGATCAATTATTTCAAGCCAAAAAAATCGCCAAATTACACAAACGCATACTCAGTAAGAAAAAATACAATAAAGCGGCTTGTAATTGTCCCGTCGGAACAATTACTTGCCATCGACCGAACACCTTTTTAAGCTTTTCCACGCATGCGCTGCCAACTTGCCGTCTTATAACTGGCCGAGTGTAAACCCGGCATTATTCTAGTACGCAAATAATAATGCTATGTTTATTATAAATATTTTTGTAAATATGACGCTCTTTTATTTCTGAACATAGTGAAACAGTTCTACAGTGTTATGTTAGAAAAGGGAATCCAGCTGCTTACGGAATTGTAAAGATCAACAACTGCACTTGAAAACAAAATGCTCAGTTTTCCTTTATGACTTCAACATTTAAAAACACACGAACTGATTTCAGACGTGTGTATGTTGACGGATTCGTTAAAGAATTTTATTCAGATCGACCAATACTTATCTGAGGTAGCGTGTGGTAAACAAACGGGTATGTTTAATTCTAAATGTGATTATTTCTGTGCGAGGAAAATTAAAAATTTCGAAATTTAACAGTTTCATGTTGTAATTTTTGATGATAAAAATACTTTATATATATTTAGATTAGCAAAAAATGAATTTCATCGAAGTGAATATTGCAGTTTAAGGAGACGCTTCTAAAATACCATAAAAAGAATTAAAGGGTTATGTCAAAATGTCCTTTAATACGAATTTCTGAAAATGAGACATCATGAAAATAAAAAGAGGAATTAAAATTTCACCAGAAGAAACTTAAGGAAAAAGAATTGTCAATATTTTATACTAAAGATATCATTAATGAATACAATCTGAAAAATATAACTATATTAGAAAATTTCATTCTATAATGACAGACAGAGAGGAGATAGAACTCTGAGACAGAGGAGATTGATTTATTAGAAAAAGAAAGGATTAACAATTAGAGTTAACATATCTAGTCAAATCAATGAATTCAGAACTTACAATAGAAATCTCATTCTGTGTGCCATAATGAGTTCGGAGCATCTAGATATTAGTGAAAATAACTTGATACTAAGTATGGGAGATAAATTTGTGTTTCGCTTGGAAGAAAAATCAGAAAATTTTACACTACAAACATATTATACAGAGCTTATCATAGTTAATGCAAATCTCAGTCTACTTATTTCTATAAAAATATTTAAAAGTATAATCAGAAGAATGAAACTATTACTTTTACTTTTTATTATGAAGACTGTTCCATGCCATACCATACATTATCCTGTAAATTTTGTTATTTTTCTTTCTATTAGATTTCTTAGATACATTATAAATTTCTTAGATATATTATATGCTCTTAATTTTATTTTCTTTAAAGTCATTGATATCTATATATATATAAGAACGTGTTTTTTTTTATTTGCCAGAATATAATATTCTTATCAATGAAAAGACAAACTGTAGACAACGAATGGTATCAAATCTTTTCTATTCCAGATTACTGACACTGCAATTCATCTACATTCGAAATCGAATACGCCAATTCAAAGGTTAAAGAGAATTTTTTTTTTTTAATTGAAAGAGGAAATCTTTAAAACTTTCAAGTCCTTTGATGCGAAAAATAACTCAAATCCTTAAGAATGAAGAGTGGCAGATCTAAACATTTATGTTAAACAACAAAAATGTTTTTCTTTGGAGAATAATGTATGGGAGAAAAACAATGTATTAATGTTTAAAAGCAATGATTTCTGATTCAAATGCGAGATTAATTTGTTAAAAGAATTTAAATTTTTTTACGCATGAAGGCATAATATGCAATGAAGCTGCAGGATTTCAGAATATTTATTCGTCAATGACGGCTGTTTTGAAAATGTTTTTTTTAAACAACAACCCGAAGAATATAGCAAATAAAAAATGTTCATATGTTAATGCAAATAAAGCACAATGGCATAGATATTGAGACGAAATAAATAAAATGCTTATTGAATTTTTTAAATAATGCATTTTGTTTCATTTTTTATTTATGATCTAGATTACTGAAAGTAATAATATGTATTTTTTACGTTGTAATGTCTTAGCGTAGCAAAGATGATAGGGTACAAGTATTCTGTATTTGAAAACGTTTGCGATATTAATTTTTATGCCATCATGAATTTATACCATGCTTCGATTCCTTTGAACTTGAACCATCTAATTTGTCTTTAAACGCTTTTAGAAAATGCGACAATACGCTTCAAAGTTAAACAGTTTCTTCATATTCTGAGGGTTTTTAGAAGCAATTATTTCTCTTGCTCATGTTTGTAAAACAGGCATTTTATAATTGATTTTTACTCTTGTTTTTTGTTTACTAGATTTCTGAATTTTTCTTCAATTGTGTATTAATGATGCATGTACAATCTAAGTGTATATTACAATTTATATAATTTAATTGGATGTCCGTTTGTTTGAACCTTATACAATTCCACAACTTTCGACAGAACGAATCAAATTAGAACACATGTTTCTTAGTACTGTGTAGGATGAACTTCTCTATGTTCTCCAAAATTGATGAAATGGGAATAAAAGGAATTTATATCTTCCTGCTATTACTTTGAAACTTATTGTTGCACAAAAAGTCATTTTACACCATTTTAAAATTTAAAAGATTCGTTTTTCAGCGGTAAAGCTTTCATTTCTATACAACTATTTTTCATATTTTAATCATTTTTTATTATATCATTAAAAACCATTTATAACAATGCCTTTTCCGTTGAATTGCTAAACATATTTTGTTGTTAAATCAATCGCTTTTATGCTTTTGCTAATTATAAAAAAGATCTTCAATAAATTTATCAAAATTTATGTATACACAATCATGTTTTTTTCCCTTTGAAATATTAAGCATATTTATTATTTAATAGCATGGCTTACTCGCATGCTTTTACTAATGTAAATGAAAATTTCCGAAGAAAAATTTTAACATTTTTGTTTTTGTCTTAAATGCATTTGATATACAAATGCAGAAATTTATATTAAAATACTTCAAATTTATTACAATTTTTTTACTGTTTGTTTTAATTTTATTCCTTAGAACTCAAATTTTTAAACCTCCTTTGGCTTATTGTATACTTTTATATTTGTTTTTTTAAGAGACTAGTGATTAAGATATTATTTCACTGGATAAATTTCAGTTTTTAACGAATCACTATGTATTTTACTGTGCCGGCTTTAAAGTCTTATGTTTTTTTTAACGTCCCCATCAGTAATTTTTTCAAATAAAGAGGGGCCAAAATTTTGCCGTTAGATTAATTGACATCTTAATTCGAGTCGTGAACTTTAATTCATCTTATCATTGAGGTCAACTATTATTGTCATATCACCAGAACTCAAATTTCCAATATAATATTGTGAATATTTGATTAAACTTTAAAGAAGAATATCATGACTCTTAAAGTAAAGAATGTATGTTTAAAAATGTTTTCACATAAATACATTTTTTAAAAATATTTTATTTGTGATGCACACTGGTAGTCTCTTTAATACATATCGCATTATTTTCTGTGAAATCTCCCAAAATTTCTTCCTATCTTTTGAAATCGTATTGACGTAAAGAACCAGCATAATTATTCAAGTACCGCAGTGTAAAAGAAACCTCGGAAACAAATTTATAAAATCAATCTTAAATGCATTTTTCTAAAGATAAATTTTGGAAACTTGTGTATAACTAATCCAGAATTGGTGACGCTTAATGTATAACTAACATCAATCTTCACTAGATGAAAGAAAATCATTCAAGCTTTAATTTTAATTGATTTTTTAAAACTAATTAAGATCGGAAAAACAAAATCGATTAAAATATTGAATTTTACCAATACATTTGAAAATGATTAATCTGCATAATTCGAGTTTCAGCTAATCATGTAATTTTAACTGAGAAAAAAGGCATCCTTGCTAGCTGGAATAAACTATAAAATTTGGGTGAGTAAACTGGCACTTTACCCACCGAACACATCATTGGATCTTGAAATCGTTTGAAGTCGTTTCCTTTAGCTTATCTGCAAAGATTCAAATTCAAAGCTGCCTTCGTGAAAACTTTCATTTTATCATTGTTGTTATAAGCAGATTAAGCAAATAATGTGCATTTCCGAAAGTTGCAAAGAATTAGATTCTTAAAACATCCTTTTGGATTATGTAAATCAGTAGGACTGGAATTTGATTTTTATCCATAACACCGTGGGAGGAGAAATTTTATCATTTACAAATTTAGGAATTGTACAACAGAAATAAAGTTTTTAGCAAATTAAATTAAGAGAAGTAGAAATAAACTCAAAACACCAAGCTAAATAAAAGCCAAATGTATATCTGACGATTTCTCAAAGTAACAACAACCTTTTATAAATCTCATTTACAAAAACACATTTTTAATCGTAAGTATAGCACATGACTAAGTAATATATAGTAAGTATAATACCATTTAACAGATAAAAGAATATTTCATTGCTGTAAAAGCGAAATAAATATTTTATTCTATGTTTCGATCTTTAGTATCCGGAAGTAGGAAACCGATAAAGAACCGATTTAAAAACTTTACTATTGTATAATATTGTGCATGCGAATGAAAACAAATTACACAAGATCAAAAATACTCAAATACAGCAGCAAGTATTCTATAAATCCGAAGATGAAAAAATTAGGTAATCATTAACTATTTTTATTATAAAAAGACTGACTCTTATTTCCTTCTCGACAAAGACATTCTAATAGTTCAAATTAGTCTTCCTTTTTTTATTATTAAAACCAGATATTTAATTTAAAATAATTAAAAGGATGCTTAGTTCCATTTTGTATTTTAATTGTATCGTTTATTATCTTGCGTTTTGATTTTTATGATTTGTGATAAAAAATGTTTTACTTCAAATTAGCAGTTTGTCTTCATCCATTGCTGCAGTATACAAGATGTTTCAAACTGAACTTTAATAAGTTTCATTATATATAATTATCGGTTAACTTTATTGTGCCGTATCTAAAACGAAAGATTTTCAGGCTTGAATTTAACACGCTCACTTTTTAAAAAAATTTCCGAAGTATAAATAGTGCGAGTTTTTTCATACAGATGTTATGCTAAAGGAAGCAAGTCCATGCTATTCTACTGTCCGGATGAAATTGTGAAGTTAGTCGAATCGTATCTGTAGTTAACTTTCTTTTTTCTTGACAATGTTCAAGTGTGTAAGTTAAAGGGAAACATTGATTATAAGAACGAAAATGAGTTTAATTAGTCAGTAAATGACGTCTTTATTCCAAGTTTGAAAACAAATCTTCAGAATCTTAAAAATCGCATTTATAAAAATGTTATTTAAAACGGAAATTAGTAGAGAAAATAGGACAACAGTTGGAAAGTCATATCAAATTTGAATACGGAGTAAAATGTATTCATAGTACAAACATTTACAGTGAGTGGTAAAATGTTCCAAAATCACATGAAATGAAATAACAAAAACACAAATTTCGGAACAATGTAAATAATTTCATAAAAATATGCATATACAACATAAAGATATTTACAAAAACAGATTATATAAAGAACTTAGAATAAATGATATTTGTATAGCTAAATCAATGAAGTACAAAGAGAAAAGTATTTACTTTATTTTCCAACATCTTTAATCTATAAAATACATATTGCATTGATACAAAACTTCTGCTAATGGTGCGCTTACTTTCAAATTAACTTATTAATATATATATTATAAAAGTTTAATATACAAAGCAAACTAGGGATGAAATAATTTAATAGGTTTAACACTTATTTACAACGTGTAGGAATGGATTTATATTTGATGCCTTTATTTATGCAATATGCTAGAATATATGTCAAAAATAAGCCAATAATTACAAGATTTGTACATATTAACCATTTAACTGTTTTTGACGAGTACACTCGTCATCGAAAAAGTACAACATTTTGCGTCATGATGAGTTTCTTCAATGACAATTATTATATTTATATAGTTGCTTAAATATTATATTTATATAATATATGCTTATGACAATTTAGATACGCATTTTCCGAAGAGGTCGAAACAGTTAACTGATTAAAATCAAGCATATTTACGACTCGGTGATACACCGAAGCAATGAAAAGCATTTCCTCTGTCTTAAAACCTGTACACAATATTTCTGCACAATTTCTATAATTTGTTGATACTGTATTACAACTTGGATACCTCAGTTTATGCACTTTGTGAAAAAGGGTAAATTTTGACCATTATAAAGTTTCCTTCAACATGAAAAAAATATTTGAGAAACTTTTGGCTATTTCATAATTCTTTTGGTTTTTGGTGAATTAAAGATTAGCAAAAATTATTCTAGAACAGAAAGGTGTCAAAACATCCTATCTACACCTACCCAAGTATTTTTAAATCAGAATTGTAAAGAGTTTCCAAAAAATATTAACTTTTTATTCCAAAAAAATTCCAAAATGAACATCTTCAAGATAAAAGAGGAAAGCATTCAAATTATAGTTGAAAAATGAAAAGGCATCATTCGGCCAAGTTATGATGGAATGATGTAGTTGTAAAATTAAACAAACCAATATATTGAACTAAAAAGGTATTATAAAGTTTATAAATTAAATTTCTATGCATTATGAGGATCCAAGAAATGGGGCAAAGAATGTATAAAAGGAAAGCTTAGTATGAAAAAGTATCTAAAAACAATTAAAATTAATCATACAAGTTCCAATAATTCTGGGAGTCATTTTATGGCATAAAGTCACAGGAAGGCTGATTTTGTTGGATATTCATATCAAATAGGTTGTACACAGAAGTAACCTTATTGGTTCGATTTTGTAACCGGAAGTACGATGTACTTCCGGATTAATTGCAATTGGTTGTTGCTTGGTTGAATTTGTATATTTATTAAGATTTTGTTTTTAAATGTGAAAAACCGACTATGTGCTGAGCATGCTGCAGAAATTTTAGTTTATTAAAGATGTAATTTTTAAATCACCTGCCTAGCGTTTGCACTCTTCCGATTATTGTATCTTTTTTGGCGTGAAGCATGCCAATAGATTAAATGAGTTACCCCGATCAATGTGTAATAATTGTGCTAATTACATTAAAAGAAGTATCAATGAAAAAGTAGAAAATTGAACTATGAACCTCGATTTAGATCACTTCATAAATTTCTGCAACAATATTTTGATCGGAACTCCTGCAAGAGTTTCTTCAAAGCTTCGGTAGAGTTGAGAATAAAATACGGAATGTTGCCGTATTGAAACGATACTGACACATGGTAAACAACTTGATATGATATCATTGATTACTAAATGTCATATGTATGTACACTGCCAATTTTCTTTCGATGATGCTGAAGTGCGAAAAATTTGCAATTTTGAATGATAAAAACACGCTACTGCAAACAAAGCCCTCGATAGAAATGTTTGCAAATTAATTTAACAAATAAGAATTCATAAATTTTATCTCCAATCAAAAGAAATTAACAGTTCTAAACTACAACTGTTCTAGAACAGACATTTTGAACCAACAGTCATTGAACTGTATACTACCAACCATTCTGCCAACCACTGTCAACTATTCAGCCGGGTTGAGTTTTGATCTCTTGACAACGCTGTCGCGCTCAATTGAGGGATATATGTTGTGAAGATGAAGTAAATTTCATGACGCCGCGAAGGACAGCTGCACATCTCGGAGCTCCATTTTTAAAAATATTTCCTTATTGATTTACTTCATTTACACTATTGCAGATTTGAGCTAATACTTAGAAGGCTATTGGGAAACCCGTCCTTAATTCAGCTACCTATCAACTATAAAACTGCACAAGTTTCAGACAAATCTGATTAGAATAAACACTTCAATTTGAGTAATAGGTTTATTTTCTCTATTAAATTAAACTATCAAAATTCGACTACACAAACTTATCAAAGTAAACCACAGAAGATCCTACTTCAGCACCTACCAGCAACAAAAAGTGCAATCTAAAATTCAAATACAGACGAGGCAAAAAGATAAAAGTCAACCACAAACAAGTATAACGCGAAACATCTACTCCGCTCATCATAGGTCAATCCTGCCAAAACAAACCAAGAAAGCAACCCAGACAAGACGAACAAATGAAAAATCATACAAATAGAACCAGCCATCCTCGCTTCATCCCAATTCTACAATGAAGAAATTGAAGCAAAAGCTTGCTTTAGAACTGTACAAATACTGTAACAAAATATCCAACTACACAAAAATAAAATATCAACCGATTGAAAGTTGAATCACCCTTAATAAAGATAGTTCTAACTGCACCCAACTTAAAGGAAATTGAATAACTAGAAAGTCTACCAGACAACTCCTAAAATCTACACCCCATACCGCCAAGCAACAGTAAAAACCTTCTCCCAAGACACTCCATTCTAGTCTGTCAACCAGTTTGAGCAACGAAGATTAAACCCACAGCGGAAATCCACTCAACATACAAAACAGATTCGAGTTTTTCAACGATATTTACCTGATAAACCCACAATTTCTGCAATTGTTCTCACAGTCACTCCAAACTAGTTTCATCCACCAGATAAAAAATACTTCACCTGGGCATTAACACTATTATAACAAAAAAAAAATGTAACAAATTCCGCAGATGAAAGAAAATCGATTTCAAGGAAAGAACCCAGAGTTATTTCTCAAAGGGCCCACAAAAAGCAGGTCACTTAAAAAAAATTCGAAGGACTTCCAGTCAAAAATCTATTGAACAAATCCGATAAGAACTAATGGACTTTATTTTAAAATTACAAGAATTTTACAATTCCAGAGCAACAAAGAGGAATCTTTAAAAAAATACATTGCTCGATTGAAGACAAGATCAAAATCCTCACTTGCATTAATTGTACTCTTAATTACCGGACATACAGCCCAACATTCCTTAAAATTAAAATTTAATTGTAATGATTTAAGTGTCCAAAAAGGGCTCATTATGAAAATGAATCCATATGATCCATATGATGCAAACAATACCCCGACGTAGCCAGAGGCCATGTAGGAAAACTTGATGGGGCCGCCGAAAAGCAACCCTACCTAGCACGAAGGAACAAATGACACTCGACATTCATTCGACATTGAAAATGCGTTTAATGCAATTAATTGCCCGGACGTTGTCAAGAGAATACTGAGAAAATATGGGTGAATAAATTATATGGACTTTTGAACAGTTTGAGTACTCGCACAGTTCTTTGTAACAACGAAACTTTCCATTATAATTAGGGAGTTCCTCAGGGCTCAAGCTCTGGTCAAATTGTGATTTTTTGTGGCGGCGCTACTGTATGAATCATTCTTGGAAGCGAACTGAAACTGCACTGATATTGACTATATAAATAATGTGGCATCAACTTTGAACTACATTTACTCACTTGTAACAGCAGCTTTTGAGTGTGAGGTTACGTTTTATCAATAAATATTTTGTTTTTTGTAAGCGGAGTTTATTCTTGCAAACTACCAGCTATGAACGAGGATTAAACCACAATTTTTAATTACGAACGCGTTATTGAATGAATTTCAGGACAATCCTGAATTTAGAGTACAAGCATTTGCAAATGTGGCAATCCTTATGAGAAATAAAGCATCTTTTCAATTTTCTCAAATGAGCAAAACTATAATGAAAATTATGGAAGATAGATCAAAAGATAAATTAAATTTTAGAACAAATAAATGCAAATATATCTTGTTTAATTACAAAAATAAAGTCATTTTTCGGAAATATATTAAATGGGAAGAAAATACCGTGCACTAAAATGTTAAAGTACTTAGGAATCAATTTATACCACACTTAAATGTTACTTAAAATATGAAAATTAAATGAAAAAAATGAAACTGACTTAGGCTACTTAGGGATTTATTGCCTTTACAACTAAATATATAAAAAGGTACTTGGAAAAAAATTATAACATGGTCTGTTATTTGGTTAAGTGAAAAAGTCAGGCAAATAAAAGACTTTAACAGCTTCATTCCATTGCTTGCTATAATTAAAGCCTATAGCACGACATCCATAGACGCACTTCAAATTCTCAGTGTTTGACCTTCCACCGATATAATTATTAAAAGAGAAAGGGAGACGGCTAAGTTAGAGAAACAAAGAATGTAGAATATACAGACAATAGGCACAATTTTGATTTTGAAGTATCTATCCCACAGTGTAAAAATCAAAATGAGCTACTATGTGGATGTTACCGCTAAAGGTAATTGTATTTATACAGACGAAAGCAGTCGTATAAAGTAACCCGACACAGAAGTTGGTATTAAATACCAAAAAATTATATCCATTACAAGGAAATTAGATTAATTAAATCCAGATGCATCGAGTCTAGACTCGTGTAATACTTTGTGGAAGAGAAAGTATTTCCTAAAGATTTTTTTGAGAACAATTCCTGACCAAAGTGCTCGCATATACTTCATAATTATATCGATATGAACAGCTAGATGAAATTAAGGATAGTTGTGCTCTCCCCTAACAAATGATCATGCTTTGTTTGAGTTTGGCTATTTTGGATTACAATAGATTTTATAGGAAAGGATTAATTTCTATCAGGTGTTAATTCGATGCAGAAGATGTTACTGAATATTTTAATGATCAAGACGAATATGGAATCGGAGATTCAGTCTTCAGGGAAGGATTACAATCTCGAGCAATTAAAGTAGAATAGAATTCTTTTAATTATCTGTTGATAGGCGGGCGACGCACATCTTATTCATTTTAACTTGAAAAAGAATTTCATTAATCTTTTAAACACCCCAGAATCAAAACAAACATTTAAAATCGAAATTGCAATGGATGCTTCCGTTTGTACTACGCCACATTCTCTCGTTTCAAGTTCAGTTTATTTCTCTACACTCCTGTATAGTTAACTTTCAATTTCTTGTCAAATCAATTTCAAACTGATTGTGAAGTTCTAAAGTTCGATTTTAAGCATTGATGTGTTTATAATTAGTGTTTCAGTGAAAAGAAATGTAAATAGTTGCTATATGAACGAATTATAGAATTTCAATTTAGATATAGAAACATAGAATAAATCCAAATATGCAAGATATTCAAAAGATCTTGAATGAATTTAAGTCACAGAAAGTTTTAAAACTCTCAATATGATCCGGAATTTGATGAATATAAATCACTTTTGCATGTTAATCATTCAGCCATTAGAATATTGTTGCCATTAAAATCTTAAAAAGATTCGTTGGAGAAATTATTTCTGTCATTCTGTAATATCTATAAAAAAATTAAAGACTAATCTGATTAGATTATTGCAGGAATTTTAATCTTTATATGAAAGATATTGAATCACTTGCGATGGTAAGAAATTCTAATTGATGTCAAATGAGAGCGCCCAAACAGTCCACCGCAACTAGTAGCGAGGACCACACAAAATATCAATACCCCACAGAAATCGGGAAAGATCTGTACCTTCTAAATGAATTTTTGACCTTATATTATACTCCTATAAACTGCGTTCTGGCAAACAATTTTAGACACACATTTTTATTTCTGTAAAAATTTTCTGAAGTCCTTCGTTGACGATTCTGTGACGAAAGCATCTCGACATGCTTGACACATCTTTCCACTGCAAGTATTAATTCCAGGATTTCTGTTTTGCAGTTGGACGAGTTTCTGTACTAGTCTAGAACGTTTTTCAATAATTTTTTAATGTATAGAAGAGAACTGGGTAAAATACTAATTTTCTATTAATTTAATTTTCAAACAAATTGAAATTTATACTTTTGGCCCAATCAAGCTTCCTCGAAACTTTGTTATAATTAAGACTAGGAAATTACTAAGTTCAAGGTACGGTATTTTAAAATTATATTTCCAAGACGTGTTATGATCCCAGTTGATCCATTTTAGAGTGTACGTGGCCTCCTGTCTTTCCAAATATTTAATTATCATATTTAGAAGTTATAATATACTCTAAACGGAGCTAACAATTACCCTATGAAGTTATTACTATTCTTAAAATACAAGATGCATAATTTTAAAGTCAAGAGGATCCTTTAACACATTACTTGCATCCATAAGCAAGATTCGTGTATCTTGCTAAGCAACTTCTGATTTATCGGAAGGCAGCACCAATGTTGCACATCCAGACATTGACATTATTCGACAGCGTCTCATTTCAGACAACCCAGAAACTTATTGTAATTTGCAGGCAATATCCCGATCTAGCCACAGGTTATGGGAGAAACTTAATGGGACCATAGAAGAGCAATCCCACCTAGGACGAAGGAACAAACGACATTTGATGACACTGGACACTTGAAAACAAACGACCCTCTAGAGAAAACGCATATTGGTCCTGAAAAAAGAGCAGGAAAAACATTTTACATTATATTAAACTGTGAAATATTCAAAGTGAATAAAATACATCAAATGTGCGTTAACTTTACATTAGAACTGAAGATAAAGTAAACAAATGTCCTTACTAGAATATTTAAGGACTGGAATTTTTAAGAGTTCTTTGCCATAGTATTGTTACAAATATGAAATGTTGCTTCCCAGCAATACTGATCGTATGGTTGCGAAGAGACGTTCACATTCTATCTGGACGCCCAAGGGAAAAGCAGGAATTCGACCTCCGGCCTTGGCGACAAATTTGGCATCACGAATCTTCAAGTAAAAACTAGTTTCGTCGAGAAGTTTCCAGAATAGGACCGGAACATTGGATAACTATGTGACGTCACATCCGGTCTTCAAGGTATAGACATTGGTCTTTCGGAGTGAAAGCGATCATCTTGATTGCTTTGCAAACTGAGTGATTTTGTTCGGACTACGTCCGTTTAAAATTCTGGACTACTGTTTATTTTGTGCTGCCAATTTGTGCAAGTAAGATTTTTGTTGTCGTCTGTGCTTCCTGTTTTATTACTTTTAAAGAATAAATTACTATTTTTTTCTAGTGTCCTGCTTGTTGGAATGTTCACCTACACACAACGGGCAATTTTCGTAACAGTATACAGGATTTGATCACATGATTTATAGAGCCTCTTTCGGTGCCACACTGACGTAGAATCTTTTCAAAGAAGCGACTTTGATGTACAGAAAATACAGTATGTTCAGTGCATACTTAAGATAAAAATCATGCTCAATTTGTTTAACAAACGTTTTTAAAAATGTTGATAGGCAATTCGCTTGATGGAATTATTCTATCTTTCCCGCCAATCCTTAATTATAAGTTTATTAATTTCATTTCTGAGTTGGATTTTGAACTCGCGGAAAGGTATTTCTTGGATTTCTAGTGTAAAGCTTCCTAAGCGAGTGCACCTGCGCTTTCATTTCCAATTTCTCTGATGAGCTCCGATCCAGATAATTTCAACACGAACTTCAGCAGCTTTCTTTTATATCCAATGTTTTTCTTTCACCAACGGAATCAATGGCAATTAAAGCCCATCTTAAATCAGAATTTATCTTTGCCCCTTTTCTATTGCAGTTATTGCAATATGCATCCTTGGTAACAGGCATGTACATTTTACGAACTTTCTTTTTAAGTGATAAAGGATGGTAGTTAAACTATTAGATAATCACCTGCAAAGACAAACATTTAAATTTAGCAATCATTGAAACTGATATTTAAAATAAAATTGTATAGAAAAGCATATACTGGTAGAATATTTGTCAGAGCAAAACTGGCTAGTCTCAACATGAAATACGACCTCCATTCACCATGAATTCAAGACAAAGTGAAATGAACCAAGTTGTGTGAGGAAAAGGACTGATTTTTTTAATCAGATTTAAATGAAGTTTATAAAAATATAGGAAAGATTTTACAGTCTGACCCGAATTAAAAGATTCTGTAGCACCGTTGAAATCTTTTCGACAGGTACTTAACACGGTAATTGTTTTGTACAAATATACTTTCCATGGAAAGAGTACATTTTGCGTAATGACGAGTTTATTCGTCAGGAGTGATTAGTGATAGTTTGCAGTTTGAATTAAAAACTTAGTAAAAACTAACATATTCGTAGATTTGAAGATGTTTAAAATATTTTGAAGCCAAGTCGAAATCAAAGGGACAAATAAAGGTTTAATTATAAAAAACCCGCATATAATACGAATTGTTTTTCTTAAACGTATCGCTATTTTATATTAGTCATACTAGAAGAAATTAGGCAATCAAATTGTTTTAGGCTATTCAATGAGTGGTGCTCCAGGTAATAGAAACTGGTATGAGGGTCCTTTTGTATGCTTTTACATGATTTCAAAAGGCGGCATTTTTTATGGTTCATATGCTAAAAATACATATTTTAAGTAAAAAATAGGATTAATGAAAAAATAAGTCATTTGATTACAACATAATTTCATATTAAACACACTCTTTTCGAGTTTACACGTCATCTCTAAATTTTTGCGACACAATTTAGATGCGCATTTTCCGAAGAACTCTAAACAGTTAACTGGTTAAAAAAGGTATCTTTACAGTAGTTACGATTACAGTACACGATTCAAATAGCAATTATGGACAAAATTTCTGTTAATTCCAATGAATGGATTGTAGGTACTTGGTATTTAAAATTTTATTAAAAATTTTAATAAAAAAGTTTCTATCCTAGAAGAATTTTAGAAGTGTTGATTGCAAATAGAATTTCGAGAAAAGGACTTTAGATTTATGGGAAATTCTATCAGATACTTGATTAACTTCAAATAGTTATTTTTAACTTGGCTTTCAGAAGTGCGAAAACTACCGCGCTAGATTATAAGTTAATGGATTCATTTACCGGCGTCTCTTATATAATGTGGAACTTTCATAATACGATTCAAGAATTTTAATAGATTGGTGTATAAACGTCCTTCTAAAATTACAACTTCACAAACACGGCTTTAGAATTCCAAATCATAGAACATAGAAAAGAACTCTAAAGTGTTAAAAGAATAGCAAGTGACATCTCGAGCGGCAGGCAATTTTGAATTTTTTAAATAAAAATCCATTCCAAATTGATGATTCAATAGTAATATAAATGATACGATTGTCGAAGATGCCTAAAAATCAACTGGGGGAGAAGCTTCCAATACAAATTCTTTTCGTAATGATATCTTGAATATACAATATTGACTGCGTTTCCACTTACTATGGTTGTCTTATTTAGAAATTCGGTTTTTTAAAATCCGCAATCGCTTAGTTGCCAACCCAATAAGCAAGAATAATTGGCACGATTGTCATATCTACTACTTTCTAGACATTCCTATTTTGATAACCCGAGCAACATTGAATGATTGAATTAAATTTTCAATCCACAAAATAAAAGTTTAAAAGTCATGTTTTTAACGGTTCCTAAAAATCAAAGCTTCAGTAAGTAGGATATTTCAAATAGTAGTTTTTTTCAAAGTCAAATCTGTAGATTATGAAAACTTTCAAATTCTAATTGTAGAAAATGAGATGCATAAATGTAGTCTAAACTGGAACTTGTCCTCGTTCAATAGAAAATGTTTGGTCCAATCCCTCAAATTAAAGGTATATATTAAAATTGTAAAAGATAGCATGGAAATCTTCGAAAATTTAGGAGGTTATTTACATTAAGGATTACATTTGCAGGGTCAGATTAAGCTCTAAAGATTCTAAGGCAACATAAACATCAGTCTTCTTGCCCACGGTTGAACATCCCAAACCAGGTATTCCTTGATCGAATATTTAAATAAGTATTCAAGGTAACAAATATGACAAACTTAAATATACACTTCGATGCAAATAATTTAAGAGAGTTGATTTCTATATATTATAAATAAAAAGTTTTAATTTCATAGAAAATTTTTTTAAGTGGGTTTAAAAGTTTCAAATCCTTTTAACATATTATATATATTCAAGTTTCTCAGGCTTATTGAATTAAACACTGCCAATTAAAAATTATGGACCAAAATGATTGGCAATTGAATATTAAAATAGTTTAAAATTATGTTTAAATTTATGAATAGTTCTGAAATTTAAAATATACTTTAATTTCATTATATTCGAATATATAACCCATGTGAATGAAATAATTAAATTATCTGAAGATATATAAAACTGTCCCCCCCCTCCATTTAATTGCCTACTTGCATTTAGTAATACATTTTAGTTCCTAATAAATCTAGAATCTGATGTTTATTTTTTGGTATACTTTTAGGGACTCTTGTTTGTTTGTTTTCATCTTTAAAGTGAAGAATTTATTTTCACACCTAGTTTTAAAATGAAGAATATTATTTTCTAGTATTCTAATAAATATTTAAATAATTGATTTGTTTTCTAATTTTGAATTTAATGTTATAAAATACTTTATCATACTTTTGAATTATAAAATATTTTACCTCTCAAAATACCTACAACGTAAAACCTCTAAAAAGGAATGAAATCTTAATCGTAATTTAAATATTAATTGATAATCAACCGATTCACTCACTGGAATATTATATTCCGATTTGAACAACTGTACAAAGTTTTATATCTCGAGCACATCAGAAAAGAATGAAATACATATTACGAAGTTATATTCATAAGCAAGAAAAGATATTACACGAATTGAAATAAAAATTATACATTTTAATTACGTAGAAAAAAATTCAATGTAAAAAATATAGAAAAACTTTGAAGTTTACCTCGTTCAGATCCGGACAACGCATGCTGAAATAACAGTTGAAATTAATGGTACCTTTACTGAATATTCAACCTTATTTTTTCTTGATATTCAACATATTTTAACATTGGACTCAGAAGCGCTATTTCCTTCATAGACAAGTGTTTTCTTTTGGCAACTGCACCACGTTTCAAACATTCATACGCAGCTTAGAATTTCACAGGTAAAATATATTCCTGCAAAGGAGAAAGAACCAAAGGGAAAAGAATGCTAAAGATCTTCCTTTTATAGTAGATAATCAAGCGTCTAGTTTGAATCTTTTTTTAATTACCCAGAGCGGCACTTCTCAGTAAACAAACCGGCGACTTTTCAAACTACAGATTCTGACACCAAGATGGATCATTTACATAATTTTATGAACATAGAAACATTTTGATTTGTAATTTTATATTAAATCTTTAGATATATGTGCTGTTTCACTACCCACTATGTAATTTGGCCGGTAAGAACTTAATATTCCTTTCACAATTCGAAAGAGTTACTTCAAATTCTTTTGTTAATCTTTTATGTTTTGTTCTTGTTGCATAAAATAAATATATTCTTATTGCTGTTAAAAATACCGTCGGAGAATCGTTTTTTGAAGCTCTGAACATTTAAGCGCAGGAATATATCCATAGCCCCACATATGCATTTAATAAATTTATAATTAACTAATATAGCCTGATTTGATAAATGAACAAAATTTCACATTAGGATTGCAGGGCTCTTGATTCGTGGTCCGTTTCATCAGAAGATCCGAATTAAATTCATCATTTTGAGTAAAGCAGGGTTCACTCGAATTCAATTAGTGAACGCAATTGAAGATCACACCTACTTCAGGAAGATCATGTGACAGCATTTGGACAATGGCAAATGGTTGTCCCGATGAGACAACCATTTGCCATTGTCCCGTTGGGGTCACGTGATGTTCCTAAGGTTGGTATGACCTTCAATTGTGCGTATTAGTTGGCGTCGACTGAACCTTGCTTCAAGCTTCCGCGTGCTGGTATTGCGTGGAAATTTGAAAAGTGTGATACCAGCTCTGGTATTGATTTTTTCATAAAACCAAGCTCAAATATACGAGATCTGTCTAAGAAAAAGAACCAAGGAATTAAAATAAAAGAGCCATTAATACAATATGAAGTAATTATGCGCGTTCCTCTAATGTTTAATCATTTATGTGCGCATTGGCAAATTTTGAATCCTTTTTAGTAATGACCATTTATTCATAGTTCTGGATAATGTGTTTTCCTCCAATCAAACTTCATCCAAACTCATTTGAATCAAAAGTTGCTAAAAAAAGCAATTCATCTTGTAATATGGATAGTCTTTTTCTACTATCTGAGCTTGTTATTTTAAACTACGCTTAGAGTTACATCTTGATTCGATATTACGTGAGCACTTCTGGAGGTAATAGGTGATGTTGATTATCCCAAACCTACTCCTACCCTTTACATTACATAAATGTTTGAGTGATAGAGGCATAAATTTGGACCTCTATCTTAAATGCACCAAACCCACATATTCGATAGAATGTCAATGAAAATATTTCTCGAACCCATTATTGTCAGACCCTTGAAGCAAAAACTTCATCACCATACACTACAGCCTTCTAGTCTGTTGTAATGAATAATCTTCAGGAAAACTATAGATCAGTCATAAAATTTGAGAAAACCACTCCGAGTCTGACTATCCTGTCAATCATTTCATGAACAATGAACGTGAATTAAAAAATTCCAGACGCTAAACAGATGAATTTTAGTATGTAATGCAGCAGTAACATTATCGATCTGTGTAAAATTTCGAGACTAATCCATGAAAGGGAAGAAATTTTTATAAAACTTTCAGCATTCCATTTTTTCAATTTATTGTGAAGTTACAGTAGCAAGTAATGTAAAGAAGGAGAGAAACTCGAAAGGAAAAAATTCTCCTATATTTAATAATAAAAATTTAAGTAATTTACTTTTTTTATAGGTTTCTTTTATGTTACTTCTGAGCTAAAACAAATTGAAACAGTAATTTTTGCGATATTATTAAAAATTACAAGAATATATAAATTAGGAATTGTAAAACTTTGAAGAAGCATTCATAGTGTTATATTCGTGATGTTCAACAATTAAATTTAACTGGAATAGAAATAATTTTTTTTCTTCTTTTAAGCAGATTGTAAAAATATCATACTTATTTTATTATTTCCTACGTGTCAATTCATATTTATACACTAAATAAAAATATGACGCAACAATTAATTGTATAATTGCTAGGATCTTGTTGGAAATATGTTGAATATGTATGAAGAATAAACATTTAACTCTACAACGGCTCGAATCGTGAGAATATGATGAATATGTATGAGGAAAAAGCATTTAAAGAATATTTTTTTTTCAACATATCGTGCAAGACTAAATTCCACTTGATAATCAGTAAATAACGATCAAGAAATATTAGAGCCTTATAAAAATGTTGGAGACGATTTTCTCTCTAGAATCACAGAGATAGTTATATTTCAAGGTCAGTACGGGTAAAATAAAATGTATTACCATGACTAATGATTTGGCAATTGTCGGTCAAAATCTAGCCACCTAATGGTACCTAATCTTTCTGTGGTACAAAACTTAACGATATACTATTGTCCATTGAAATGTTATATCTTGATATCCAAGAATTTTTTGACAAATCATAGGAAGGGATGCACCGGAGGTCCACATGCGTAACAACAATTTTTATAATGTATTTTTGAAGAAATCTACAACACCATAAGAGTAAGGTTTAGAGAATGTTAAGAAGGAATTCAAAGCCAAACGTTTTTGTAAACTTTATTTAAATATAGATCCTGATGCACGATATTAAACCACTTAAGGAAAAGACCAAATGCAAAAAAGAAGTATCGGCAGAAGTTGAAAGGGGGAAATCCATGGATTGTCACCCACCCCGATTAGATGTATTTTCATATCAGTTCCACACTTTTGGAGAGTTCAGAAAGTAATTTATTATAACGGATAGAATTGTACAAAGAAGTCAAAGAATACGTGACAGTTGTTTGAAATGATAGTCAAAGGATTGATAGCATCAAGGCTTTTTGCAATTTCTGCCACAGTGGGATAAATGTCTGATTAGAATAAAAATTAGATAAATTAAAATTTTGCCAGATTACAAAAAATTATATTTTTTATGTTAAGACTGTAAATCAAATTTCTGTTGTGTTTATGAATTTTTGTATTCATACATATTCGGATTAATACAAATTTACAGGCTAATTTTTAAAATTTTTTTTATAAATTACTATATTACGGGGGGGAGGAATTCACTCACCAAATTTCATTTGGTCTAACCATTTCCTATTTTTGAGTTATCATATTGACATATAAATAGATAAAATCTCCAAACTGAATTAATTTAGATACCCTTAATTTAGAAATTCACTAAAATTTGCTGGTCATTATTTTTTTACTATTAAAATATTTTTTTCTTTCTTTGCTTTTTATAAGAAAAAGACATAAATGGTGGTGTCAAATGAACAAAAGTTAAGTATCTACTCAATTTTAGTTCCGACTGCATGCAATTAACTCAGGTACCCATCTTTAATTTATTAAAAGTATAATAACAAATATATTCCTAACTAAAGTTACTATTTTTATAAAAATTTATAAGCATATGAATACAATTATAAATATAAAATTTATAAGCATATCAATCGTCTGTTGACTAATTCTAAATCATTAATTAACCGTAAGAAACTTTTATCAAATAATGTCACCATTTGTTTGTACAACTTTCTTAATGCTTTGTTTTCATGATAATGCTATCATTAATGATAATTCGGTGAAGCGAAACATTTTCATTGAAGCAAACTTTTACATATGAACTTTCCTAACAATGTTCGTTAATAGAAACTGCATGGTAAACCAAATCCATGCACTGATGGCTATCAGTAGTGCGCATGCGCTTGAACGATTACCAGTGAATGGTTCAAGGCGAATCTGATGACACTGAAGGAAATCTGTGCAAGATTTTTAATCATTGCATTCTTTTGTTTGCTGATTGATCGGCTTTGCTTAGGATTTGTAGATGAAAATTGATTTATATTGTCGAATGCTTCAATGAAAGTTGATACTTTTTTCCTTTTGAGAGATAATTTTAGCCATGTGAAATCGAATACCTTGAGAATATTTTTTTTTCTGAAGAAAGAGGCAAGTTCAAGGGCTTAATTGCTATTATTCAAATCGGTGTGGTTATAGATAAAAAATATATATATAAGAAATAAATTTGTCTATCGATATTCGCATTTGAACGATAGTGTTACATTTAGATTTTCTTTTTTTACGATTAAATTAGAAATTGATTTCAAATAATTGCTTGATTATGTTTCAAGTATAATTATAATAGGCGAATAAACTCTTTAAGACTTTTTTCGTCTAATAAGAGATTATAATCTCCTTCTTGAATTTGAAACCTATAAAGTGATTTTTTTTCTTTTTTTTTTATCTTCTAAGGGGAATAAAGTGTTCTGCTTTAGAAAAGCTGATTTTTTAAGAATGACTTCTTCAAGTATATATATTTAAGAAACAGAAACTGAACATTTACATATTATTCTGTCTTAATTAAGTTTAAAAAAAACCCTTTTTGGTTAGATTAGGACTATGAGAAAATTATATTAAAGACAAATATGTATTGTCAAAAAATTATCATTTTATTTGCATTAATAACTATTGAGAGAATTATTGATAACTAGCCGCCTTTGGCGACCAGCCGGTTCGCTAGTATTACCACTGACTGCAATTTTCAATTAAATATTTAAAGTATTTATTATTAAGTATTAAGTAAGTATTATTAAGTATTTTAAGTTATTTATTTATTTATTACCAGCCGGTTCGCCAATATTACCGCTCGCTACAATTTTCAATTAAATATTTTAAGCAACTGGTCTCTTAAAGGATTCTCAAACAAAATATTTTTAATCTTCAAATTTTGATAGTCATACCAAACTTATATTGTTTAGATCGTTTCATTCAATTTACTATATATATTTTGCTAATTTGTTGCCATTTCCGGTAAAACTTCAACTTTAATTAAAAATGTAAATGACGAAATTGCAATTAATATTAAGATATTTTTTAATAAAACCAAGCGTTTTATTTTATTAATCATCTTTATTGTTATTTATTAATTATTATTATTATTGAATATGAGTATTGCAAACAGAATCGCTCGGTATTTAAGTCTTATGTTAACTACAAAATATTTTTCATAGTTTATGTAATATCTCAAACAATAATTGAACAAAAATTTCTGAGATTCAGTATAAAATTCAGTTTTTAGTTTTGTTTTCAAAAGGATTGAAATGAAATCAATAATAATATTTTGTTCCTGCTTATAAATATATTTCAAAAATTATGAAGTCTAAATTTAATGCAGTAAGGTATCATATTCTGATAAATATTCTGGACACACCAAATTTTAAATAAATGAATGAATGTTTCTATTTTCCACGATCAATTAAGACTTATTTATGAAGTTTTAAATGTTAAAAATTTAGAAAAACTCACCATTTTCATAATCTTAGGCCAATTAATCTTCAGAAACCTGCGCGCTTATTGGCGTATTTTCTTTGAAACGATCGATGAAAAATCTAAAATTATCCTTTTTTTATTGAATAGTGATATATAAATCTTCATAAATCAGTCGGTTTAAGTGATTTGAAATTAACTCTTAAAAGTCAGTGATTTAGTTGATTGGAAATTAATTCTATGACCACCATAAAATCTGTGCTTTCTCTTGTGGTGTATGCATTCTCCTTAATATCCGATCGAATAAAACATCACATACAAAAGTACTACATAGAAGAAACACATCAAAAGTAAACATAACATTTCAATAGTTGCCAAAAACAAAAGAGAGAAAAATGCAATTAATAAGCAGACGATATTTAGAAAAGTACAGATATTTAGACTGGAAAATGAAATTATCTGAAATTAAAAACACGCGCAGACGATATTTACAAAAGTAAAAATATTCAAACCTGAAAAGGAAAATATATGAGTTATTCCATGAATAAATGCCATAAGATTGTTTACATCTTCATTATTTTATGAGTCGTTGAACATCAAAATGGGTCCGGGACTGAATAAATACCGTGTATAGAGAGTGTAAAAGATCATAAAATAATTTTTCTTGAATTTATTTTTTAGAAAAAATAATATTTCATATTTGTTTCATTTCTTACAGACACTTGCCAAAAATTATAATTTTACAGATTTCATTTCCAAAAAGATTTAATTTATTTTCAGTTAGAGCTTTAATCAAT
The DNA here is from genome assembly GCA_026543865.1 of Argiope aurantia. NCBI lineage: Eukaryota > Metazoa > Arthropoda > Arachnida > Araneae > Araneidae > Argiope > Argiope aurantia. Next base: position 133,542 of record JAPMOR010121157.1, on the reverse strand, counting down.
GTGATGGCAACACTTTGAAAAAAGCTATTTTTTTCTCAAGAATGCGAAACGTGCTTAATCCTCATTTTTATTTTTGACGAAAAAAAATATTGAAAAACATAGTTAAAATATTTATTTAAAAATTCATTAAAAACAGAAATTTGAATTTAAGATTAAAACAGTAGTATCATTTAAAAGATAAATTTTTTATCTTTAACTTCATGTAAAAATCTTTTTTGTGCGGTATTATTTTCGGCAGTTATAGCAGAAACATGTCAAAATTTCGCTTAATTTTTAAATAAATAAAATTCTAGTTAAAAATTCGAAAAAATAACCCCCAGGTGCACATTCCTGGCCTCCAAGGTATACACGTTCCAAATTTGGTAGCTGTAGGTTGAATGGTCTGGTCTGTAGAGCGCCAACACACACACACACACACACACACACACACATTGAGCTTTATTATAAGTATAGATTATCAGTGAATTATATTAATAATTAATGAGTGCATGAGTTTCTGGGCCTAGAACACAGATAATTGGATTTCAGTGTCATCAAATTTAGCAAAGATGTACTTTGGAAGGCAGGTATGTACTCATTGGAGTGACTTTGTTTTTAAATTTTAATTAGCTTAAATTAAGAGAACTCGTGTACGATTTTTATCGATAACATTATTATTATCACACACAAATATTTTTCGCACCATTTTAAAATTATAAAATAATGTCTTTTCCATTATATTATCAGTGTACACATTTTCATATTTTTTATAGTATTCAAATTTGCAATTTGTATCAGCAGTTTTTTTTTTGTTTCAACGTATATTTTTTAATCTTTTGTATAAAATTAAAGAATAAAAATTCAATATTTTTTTTTGCAACTTTATCAAAATTTTTAATTATTTATCTTTATTTTTTCATTCCGTTAATTTCTTGGGGGATTCGACAAACAGTTTTTTCGATACATTGAAAAATAGTTAATAAATATCTTATTTACTGTTATGAATGTAATATTTAAAAATTGTTAATATATATCCGATATATCGAAATGTTGTAATTTTTATTTCTTAATTTTTTTTGAATGTCTGTATTAGTGAATAAAGCTAACTTGTTTGTAATACAAATTGCCCAATCCTACCAATATAATACAAATTAAATGCAAAACGACTCAAAATGTTGAAATTAAATAAATGCTTTAGACAAAAAAGCAAGAAACACAATTTAAACATTATTTGAAATTATGTTTAATTGATTATTTTAAAACGTGGCTATATTTTTCATGCAAGTATGATGTTATGTGACATGATTTCATTTATAAGTAAAACAAACGGGCATATATCTACTAAATATAACATTTCTAAATTTCCTTATTTGATTTTTAAGAACTCCGTAAAGGTAAGGACTCCTTGTTTTAATAATTTAATAGACAACAGATCGTTAAAAAGTGACTTGAAGATAAACTAATGAAACAACTACCAATTCGAACTGCCGAGATCATGTCCAATATTTCATCAATTTAAAGAAATATTGCGCCAATATTACATCTATTTGCGGAACTATGAATATCAAATTGTTTATTAGTGAATATTTAAGCGACGACTAGTAAAGTAGCTAAAAGAAATTTGCACCGCGATTTGAAATAATGACATTACACCCAATATTTTATTTATTAGCAGAACACCTACACATTTGCTTTATCAAGCTAAAAGTTTTAAATTACAAATTGATTAAATTACTTATTTATTCATTATTTTTTAGAGTTATAGATTAAGACGAAATTACTAGTGAATTGGAGTGATTATTATTTAAAAGATTTTTTGTGAAAAAATCAAAATTTGCTTTATCAAGCTAAAATTTCGGAAAGTGTTAACTCATTAAATTCTTTATATTTCAAAAGTAACATTTATAGTTTAGGCAAAAACAAGTAAATTCGAATGACTGAGCTTTTTTACTTTTTTATAATGATAAAATCAAATTAATGTAGAGTTGTCAATTAAACAAATGGATTATAGTTAATACTTCATACAGAACGTATTTTGTTTAAAAAATATTTATGATTAAAAATTTTTACTAATTTTATTTCCCTGACTTCCGTTGCCATAAAGGCTTAAAATGATCACTATAATCATGTGGTAACATAATATTTTCAATTATTGATCGGCGAATTTTAATAGTGAACAAATAATGATCTGTAATCTTTAGAATGACATCAGAGGTCTTGCCGAACAAATGTTTGACTGGGTATAAGGACTCTTTTCAGTTTGAACTGTTTTAATTCTTCATTTCGTTTTAAACTTATAGAGTATTGCTATTGCTATGAAAACTAAAAAATATTAATTATTATCAATATCACCAGAAGCGTCTCATGCATGGCGATGAGTAATTACCGGGTGCTCAGGTTGCCGATTTCTAGGAAGGATATATAATTGTGGTTTCCTTTGGTTAACAGGCATTCCGCCGATACGATGTGTAACTTTTCCTAGAGTTGGATCTGTCCTTGAACAATGCCACAGTAAGTGCTGTTTTTCAAAAATAATTGCATCTGCATTATTAACCGTATCGAAATGTGATGAGTGTGAAATTCGATTCGATTTAAAACTCAATTCACATTCAGTTGTGTGATATTTAGAAAAAGAGCAATATTGATAACTTCAGGCTTATAAGCAACTGTTTCGTAGAATAAAAGAACAGAACAGTGAATGATAGTCTACAAATCAACTCCTTCGAGACTCTTATTAGACAATCTGGTCTCTCGCGTTACTTCTTTCTTCTTTTGTTTTTTCTCCGTATGATTATGTCTATGTATTATTAACTTATTCTAATTTCATTTTTTTTTCCTTCAGGGTTTTTCAGGTTATCCGGATTACTGCAGGTCCGATATAGACTTCCCTGATTATCTTATGTATGTACAAAGCATTCCAAAATTCATGAGATAAATAGAATACTATCAGAAACATTTTTTTTGTATAAGACTACATAGTTTCAAGGTACTTTTCGAGGCATAAAAACACTTACATAAAGAAAGTATAAGTTGTTTTCTTACAGCTCTATTGTACAATGCTTCTTTATACAAATTGATTTGATATTACTTGGACATTAAACACTACGTATCCTGAGCCTAGTAGATGATTTTTTATTTGGTTTCAAATTGTCAGACATAATTTAATGCAAAGTTCCTGACTTTAGAAACTTTCATCAAACAATGAGTTCAGGATTTTCAAATTTACATTTTAATTGGGCATATAAATACATTAATACTGAATTAAGTAAACGAACAAAATAAGACTTATTAAACAGCCTTGAAAGATCAACACTTATATAGATTAGAGAGACCATTTACGTTTTAATAATTAAGCCACCAAATCAAAGTGGTGCATTTTTGAGATAATCGATTAGGCTTATATAATATGATAATCCACGTCATAACTCACGAATATGTCTATCACAAATTATGGAGTCGGAAATTTTATATAATAAGTAGAAATTCATGGCAGATAGAAAAAGCCTAATTTAAGTATAATTCGATTTAAAGCCTAATTTAAGACTTATCTGCTAACCACATTTGATAATTTGTTTGCTGCCGGAAAAGTTAAATGCATTTAGTTTCAGTTTATTTATCTTCATAATATGCATGATTCCCTCAACTAAGTAGTTAAAAACTCAAATTTGAATGGAAAATTCGTAGTGTACTTGAACATATAATTATAGTGTAATGTGAAAGGTGCATGACGTCACATAACGTCCGAGTCTCATAAAAACAATTCTCAAAATTAGAACAAACAATGTTTGTATGTTCTAATTTTGACTTACGTTGTGCTTACTGCATTACATTATTACTGACTACATTACATAACTCATAGCATTCCCGCTTATCCACAAGGGAATAAGTACTAAAAGGTAGAGGAGAAGAACTGTGTTACAATTTTTATTTCTTATTCCCTGCACAGAATCCGAATACTTTACCAAAATTAAATTGGTGTGGTACAACTTAAGTGATGATCTGTGCATGCTCCGTAGGTTGGCTTAAAGCAAAAATTTCAAAAATTAATAACAAGCAAAATAATCAATCCTGTCACCCATATTTCATGATAGATTTAATAGAGTATAATCCTGCGAAAAATGTTTTAAGAAGAAGGCTCCTCTTTCAACAATAAGAGAGACGCAAGTCATAAAAGTTTACTTGCTTTTAAATGGTACAATCATTTTTGTTTCGTTTATAATTTAAAAAAATTTAGGCTGTAAGTATAAACCCCTTGAGAGTAGAAAAGTATAATACAGAGCTTATAAATATAAGTCAATACTCAATTGATAATAGAAGGAATTTGAAATGGAGAAAAAAGAGGCACAAATGCAGATCAAAAGGAGAAAAAGAACAATATTATAAAAATAAAAAATTACAAATAGTAAGAAAAATAAGAAAATTTAAAAAAACCACAAGAAGTAAAAAATAAGAAAGAAAAGAAAAAAAACTAAGAATACGTACAAATGCAAACAGGAAAAAATGCTCACATGAACATAATTTAGATTTTTCAATGGGAAAGCATAGGAAACATGATCAAAATACAAAAACATGGAGTATGAAATTATATATGTAAAATATATATGTATAATTATAAATTTAGATAAAATATATTCTTTTATAACTATGCTTCATTTTTAACAATGAAAGAAATACACAATGTTAAATATTTGTATAAATAATGAAGACGATTTTAATTTCTTTGCAGCTTCAAAAATAAATATTGCAAATTATGTATGAAAATTTGTTTTAAAATGTGTTCAAATTAGAGTAAAACTTGTGCAAAAGTTGAATTGATATATTTTTTTCCAAGATGTTGAAAAAATAATTTCTTTGTAATAATATTTTTAAAAGTTCATACATTTAAAAAAAATCAAAACTACATTTAATTTTTTAATAATTTTAAATTTATTGAAATATACTCCAAGTGCTCGTTCCTTAAAATTATGCTTGTGCCTCAATTTGATAATTCTAGGTCAAACAGTCAGCCTTGTTAAACACCAACAGACAAACAGATACAAAAACTCATTTTCGCATTTATTATTAGCATTGCTTTCAAGACTTCTTAAATCCCGTCTTACAATGCGTCAGAATACATATATAGTTAAAATGTGAGTTTTAGACAAAATAATTTCTGTATAATTTGATAATTCTAGGTCAAACATTCAGCCTTCCTGAACTAGAGAAACCGAGAGAAAAACACATTTTCTAATTTATTATTAGTAGAAATGGGTACTATTACTATTGCTTTAAAAACACCTTAAGTTCTTAACTGACAATGCGTCAGAATACATATTTAGTTAAAATGCAAGTTTTAGATAATTATATACGAGGAAGTTTTTCCGACTGTTTTAACCTAACTATAACCTATATTTGCATAAAATCCTTGTAAATGAGGAGAAAAAAGTGAGAAAATTTATTGCCTGTACAACATAAAATGACACTAATGCGTCACATTATTCACACTGTAAGCAATTTTTTCGCCTTCTTTACAGCTTTAATTATATAAAAAAACAAGGATTTAAATATCTTAACATAGTTAAAACGTTATCCTTGAAAGCATCAATGATTGCGTTAAAACTGATAAGCCTTTATTTAAATTTTTAAAATGATAGCACAGTATTCAAAGTCTGTCATTATGAGAAGATTAAATGTCTAGCAGTCTATTTAGATAAAATCAAAAACATGTTTATAGGGTCTTTTTAGTTAAGAAGAAACTATTTCAACTAACATAAACATTATTCTCATGAATTTAACTCAATTATTATACAGAATACATGAATTTATTCAACTATTTTTCTTATCAAATTTCTTTTGAATGGATAGTTATAGAAACAAATTTTCAACTTAGAAAGATTTAATTTTTTAAAACTTTATTTATGATCAAGATTTTTAACTTTATTTAGAATATTGCATGACTAATTAACCTCAACGAAGATTGCACTTTATTATGGCGACAACACCTGGAAAAATATTTCTGAACATAAACACAACGATTCAAAATTAATTATATTTGTCACTGGATGTCTGTTCAAGTGATACCAACATGAAATGAACGCACAAATTTATTTTTGAGCCCCTTCTGTACTTTTTCCAGCAATTCCTTGTGGAATTACTTTAAACAAGGCATTGCTTGAAGACTAATACATCGAAGAAATAATTCTAACATGTCAACAGATCTTAGTCAGAAATACCTGTATGTAAATACCTGTATGTAATTCACGATAGTTTGTTAACAATTGATTCCATTAATGGAACGTTTTCATCAAAATATTTATCCAACTTTGAGATTCGTTCTTCGCTATTTTCTTTAAAAAATATCAATAACAAGATAAAGTTTATGGTTGAAACCCTTGGACTCTTTTGGATTCTTAAAAAAAGTTTGATGGAAATTTTGTTCTCTTATCCTTTTTTTAAACTTTTTTCCTCTTTCATTATTCTTTACGTTTAATATTTTATGAATGTGTGTTGATCTTTTCTTATTTTTAAGCTTATATCAAAGAGCTTCTTTGAAATTCGATATTGAAATTTTTTTTCCATTCTTTACGGAATTCCATTTGTAGTTGCTCATGTGTTTGTCTATTTGTTTGTATTTTTATTTTGTTTCATATTTTATTTAAGTATCTTGTATTTATACTTTGTTCTATTTTCATTGCTTTCACTGACTTCTTTTGTTTTCCATTTTTTTTTTCTTTTTGTTAAAAAATTATTTAGTAAAAGGTTTAAATTCTTCTTATGCTTACTACAGTTCAATTATAAATACAATAAATTCAATTCTTATTCTCGTGTTACATCAAATATACCACATCAATTTAATTTTAAATGTATGATTGCGAAGCTCTCAGCCATTGCTTGAAGAATCATATTAAAACATAAAAGAATGTTCGACTCCCCTGAAAGTCCTGCATTGCTGCCTCATCGCGGCGGGGGAATGTTCCTGGGCAGAATGGGCGAAGTACGTCGGGAGAGTATTCTTTTGGTAGGGTCACCCAAAGCGTGAAGGCCATTCCATTATACTTAGCTAAAAGCAATGCAAGCATGAGTCAAAGTCAGACTTCAGCCTTTGGTGCCTCTAGGTTCTGGACCTCTTGAAGCTGCATTTTAAGCTCTTTTATCAAGACACGGCGAATTCTTTGAAGGCGTTCGGGTTCATGCACCTGGTTAAATGTTACTGTCGACCAGGTGGGATAAGTCACAACACAACAACAACAGCAAGAATGTTAGAAGATGCATGGATGAATTTTTGTCCTACGATTCTGAAGTCACGAAAATGAACTCCATTCGTGGTAATTAATTATTCGCTGTTCTTTTTTTCTGTAGTACTTAATTTTACTCTTATTTTGAAGAAAACTTTACACAAAGGATTTTGATAACTCTTATTCATGAAAATGTGAAAAATGGTTTCTTCAACAATGTTAATTATCGGCGGTATCTTTCGTATATCAAGGATTCATTGAAAAACTGCTGCGATAGTCTAGAAATTCAATTTCAAGAATTTAATGGACATCGCAGTTTTTATACCCTAAAAATGCTAATTTTTTTTTAAAAAATTAGGTCTATATTTCAATTTGCGACTAAATATATGTTTTAAAATTTGTTTCAAATCCACCCAATAAATAAGACACTTCAACTAAATACTTGCTCCACAAACTTTACAGTTTGCCACATAACAATAAATATTCATAGCGAGTTTGCTTACAATGCAATACTGAATATGGCTTCATTTCATAATTGTCTTTCATAAAAATTGCTATGATTTTAGCCTGTTATCTTTCCAATATTATAAATCTGCAACATCTTCTGTTCTATGTTTCGCTCCATAAATGCTATTTCACCATCATTCTTGTACGATTTCATAAAGTCTGATACTTACCTAGCTCCTTACTAACTGCAATATCTTTGTTTATTTTACTAGGAGCTAGAAAGACAATCTCCATCATTAAATCTTCGATAGAAATCTGTAAGATCACTGAGGAGGATCTGATGTATGAAAGATGCATTCAAAATGAATCTCTGTTTTACCAATACCTTCAGTTAAAAGTGACACCTCTGCATTGATAATGTAAAATGAAGTACATTTTTTCTCAAGTGTTTGGATTTGTTTGTTTCCCACTATTATATCCATTATTAATAAAAGAGAAAGAGTCTGTTTTGTGTACGTATGTATTGAGGATTATAAGACAGACTATTATATCTGCAGTTAAGAAATTTCGTTATACTTTGATATTGCCGCGTCGAAGAAAGCCTGTCGAATCTCCATGGCACTTGTGATCACATGGTCTTGTGATCAAGAGACCTGGATTTGAATCCCGCTAGAGACACTGAGATTAATGGTATATGTAAATACTTAATTCCTTGATTTTATGTTTTCCTTTATTTCATGTTCCAGAAGATACTGGACATTTCTTTAGTTTACCAGACAAGTGTTCTGGACTTTTCTTACTGTCTCCAGAAGAGTATTCTGGAACTTTCTCTGCTTATATAAAAGCAGAAGATTTGTCAGTTACTGTATTCTCAGTTCTGAGTTCTGTTAATAAATTGGTTTAGCTCTACCTCTTGTGTGCGTCATTGAGTCCAACACTAGAATATCTACGTGACAATATTATCGAAATTGCACCTTATTTCGATTTTTTGAGAATTTTATTGGAATTTTAATTAATTAAAAATGAAGAGAGATTTTTGACGTTTATCCACAATACTATCGAGAAAAATATTGCATAAAAACACTGTATAATTTTATAAATTTACTTTTAATGATATCAATATAACTGAAGCGTGATTCATTCTAAAATTTCGGCAACTGCTTAAAAATAATGTTTTGCTTGACTTTTATCAATATTTTTTATTGTTGCAATGAGATTAATTCTATTTTCATCATTCTTCAAACGTTTAATCGCATGTCTATTGAACAGAATATCTATGTAATGGGACTTCACTCCATTAAAAAGGTTCATGCAGACAATAAAGCGAGCAGATATAAATTTATTAAAATAATACGACTTTAGTGCCTATTATATTTGATACGCAGAATTATTTTGTAGTAAGTATCGTTGACATCAAGTTATGCATAATTGAAATTGAACGTAATCATTATTCCTGGAGAACTAGTTCATCGCCAAATACAGCTATTCTAATAATGTAAGAAATATTACTATCTTAAGAAACGAGAGATAACACTGCTGATGTATTTTTTAACGTTTTAAAGACGCTACTCAGCTTTATTCTTTAATACTATTCAGAACTCATGGCTCTGTGATAAAATGTAAATTTTCCCCCCTCTGATACATATTTTAAAACCGTTTTTTAATACCAAATTAATTCGAATTGTTCAGAATATTCAAATACAATTTTTGAAAACTGCATATATTTCATATATTTTGCTATATAATTTCTTCAATAAAATATTTGCAATATAAAAATTAATAAATAATAAAAAATGAATAAATAAAAATTTATATTTACAATAAAATATTTGCAAATATAAATTGTCCATTTATATGTTTAATTTTTTAAGCTTCTGGTCTCTTCTTTGATATTTCAGTTAAATTTCATTTAATTGAGCTGTTTGAACTGATTTTCATATTATTTTAATATTTTCTTCCCTCTCACAAGATCTGTCTTGATAAACATGATATCTTACATAAAATCCGAATGTTACATTTTACAAACTTTTACCTTAATCGAAGTTCGTAAAAATGCCTTATTAAATACAAACATCGGAAACTTTAGAATTTCCTCATATGTATAATTGAAAACAATAAAACTCCAGTTCCTGATACAATTAGTAAGATCCCTTTCCTTGTAAATTGATATTTCCGGGACTATTTCAGTTTTGTTGACGGAAATACTAATTTCATATCGGTTATCTCAAGACATTGAAAAACTGATGATTGTAAGATTTTAAACCCAGAAAGGGAAGCCAATTTTTGGATTTAGTTGCGAGAATTCATACCTCTAAAGGAAACGATCTTGAATACGGTTAATCCTTTCTTATTTTCCTTCTTTTTCTTACAGAAAATGGTGTAATAGATGCTTACAGAATATATAAATATAAGAAAAGAGGGTTAAACATAATACCGGAAATGGTCATATTTCCTGAAAGAAGAAATTTTCTCTTTATATATCTTAATAAGCTAGTAAGGAAGCAGATTAGAATATGGCTTATGGAAATATATTTTCCATAGAATAGCATTTAAAATGTAAATGCCTTGAATCAGTTTTGTAAACTCGGCATTTTAAATGATATTCCTGATGCATGCTAATGCGTTTTGAGAGAATCTGATGGTTTGATTTAATTTAGATTTATCTTAACGAAAAACAAAAACAAAAAAACAGTAGCATAACATTATGAAGGTGTTAAGGTCAGAGTGATTTAGAAATTTCTAGATATTATTTAATCAATGCAGCTCTTAGGCTTATCTTAGTCAGGCGTATGACGAATGTTCTTAATTATTTTTAATATTTTTTCTTAATTATTAACAAATATTGCGTAGGATATTAAACATATCATCTACAATGTCTAGACATTTTACCATTTCGATGAATCATGAGATTTTTTAACAATGCCCTTCGTTTTACTTACCTACCTTACCACCAGCGTTTCTCAACCATCACTGTTCCACTATTCTCTTCCCATTTTGTATAATTATTGACATCCAAGTACGTAATAAGACTATAATGACGAAACAACTTAATTGCTATTAATTATGTAAAAATGGTGTACAATTTTACATGGTATTCACATTAAATTAAATTAATATACATAATTTGAATCTTTGATGAGTAATACAATTCTTTAAAAACTTATTCTTGTACCTATATTTTAAATACGTGTTGGACGAGAAAGCCCTCTACACTAATAAGGTGCTTGTAAAAGGTAGTAGAATACCAATTGCATTATTGAATAGTTAAGAATAGTACTCCTTAGATTCAAATCATATTAAGATATTTGTTTTCAAATTCTGTTGATTCTTACCCATACATCTTTTTTTTAATACACCCACAGACCATTTCATACAAAACTGAGGATACCCATGCCCTGGGGGAAGGGTTATTCTTACTGACCACTATTATCAGTTACGTATGAGATTCGTCTACTTCAAGTTTGCAATAGTACAAAGTCCAATGTCTGTTGATCTTCAAATTTTTAAATAACATTTAGTTAACAGAAGATGAAGAGATAATTCAAGATATCAAATTTTCATCTTATATGGTGACACCACAGTGAATTTTGCCTTCTAAAAATATTATTTTATGCATAGCATTTTTTTTTTATTTTGCTTGCAAAGCAGAATAATCATAACATCATTTTAGCACGTCTGTTTTTGATAATTTGATAATTAGTGTGGTATTAAGATTTAAGATAGTGTAGATAATTAAGAATTCTTAATTATCTACATAATATTCAATAAAAAGGTTAGAAATAGTTTTTTTTTTTCGAAATTCAACATTTTCAAATAGATTCAACGTGTATTATTTCCTTTTGGAAATTAATACACTTTTTCGTTTTAATTCAGAATTCCTGTGTATTTAATGTTGTTGCAATGTTTCCTGTGTATGCAATGTTTCGATAGTATATAACTAAACTGATGAATTTCATTTATTTATTTATTAATATATCAGAAATTAGAGAAAATTATCAAGGATAAAGAATTGAGAAGCACCAAGAAAATTACTTCAAAAACAATAAAATAAATCTTGATTTGTTAATATTTTAAGCATAGTTCATAAGGAGGAAAAAACTTAAATATTTTACTAATATATAGCAAAAAAAGGGATTCAAATGCGAAATTGATCAATTTCGTATTCCAATACTGACATGAAAAAATTAATAAAACGTACTAGTACGTGATGCTGTGTAATCGAATGTACGTATAGGGAAGAAGCTCGAATGCCTTTATTAGTAAATAAATACAAATGAGTCGATTTGATTTCAATTTGGAAATATATGCCTGTAAAATGAACAAGAATATGATAATTAATCCAAATAAAACAAGCAAAATGCATTAGTTTTAAAGATAATTAAGAAATCTCAGAAACGAAATGTATGAATGAGAATGAAATTCCAAATCTTTTCTATGAGCTTCTCACAAATAAATTTGATTTTATTTCAATTTTCAGAAAAACGCCAGTAAAACGGCAAGTTTGCAAAAATTGAAATAAGTGTTCGATTATTAAGTCTAATGAAAAGATCTTTCCATGCTAAAATATGATTTGATATTCTAAAGATGGTTTTTCAATACATAAATTATGTTTAATGACATCAGGCTTATAAGGCAAGTACAATAATACAAGTTATTACATTACAAAATAGAAAACTTAAAGAAGAAAATATTAAAACATAAAAGTATGAGTGTCCTAAAATTTTACCGATAACAGTTTATAATAAGATGTATATTTTTACTTTGGTATAACCTTATAAAATTTTACAAAAGCAAATGTAATAAAATATTTTGTAAATGATTATTCTTTTATTAATAATGCGTTTTAATCGTTTATTAATTATTTATAAATTTTAAAAAAAGGAGAAAAAGACAGGAAGACAGAAATTCTGCTCTAGTATACAACTTTAAAGAGACAATAACATGCAAACAGATTTTTAAAAGTTTCTAGTAATTTCCCTGTGCCTTAAATAATTTCAAAAATATAAAATTATGGATTTCAAAGTATCCACAGACTACAAAATTGAGATTTCTCAAAGCAATTCATAAATTTTTTTAGTGCTTATCTGATCTAGACAATTATCCGGGTATTTACATCACATCCGCAAAATAATCTTCAAAATCCTCAATTTATCAAAAAATAGCAAACTATCAAATATAATCACAATTCCTGGTTTAAAATCACTCTGTTGATTACTTTAGCACGTTTAGTTTTTGAAACAGTTATAATCTGCAATCGACACAATTTCAAGCGTTCGAACAGATAAAAAAAAATTACACGGTAATTTTCTAAATCTATTTCAATAAATGTGTTTAGTAATGAAATCTATTTTTATAATTCATTGATCAGTAAAATACACATTGAATTAAAATCTAATCCTTGCTTAGGAACGCAATCATGCGAAGCGTCAGATAATAAAGGCTTTGACACAAAGAATAAGCTAAGAAACTCGTTTCTTTCGCTTTTCGTCAACTATCTTTGCTTCCAAAAAATTTTATAATGACAGTATTCAAATTTAATGATAGAATAAACTTTTGATATTCTCATACCATTATATTTTTATTTTCTCTAATTTTAAATAAATAGAGAGAAAGATTTGTAATCATCTAAAATTTTATTTCCAGGTAATAGCAGTTGAAAAATTTCAGATAATCTTGTTCCGATGAAGCATGTAAATTTTTTTAAGTATCTGTCTTTCGGTTCATCATTGTCTATTAGAATTCGATAATTTAAATTCATAAAAGTATATTTTAATAATATGAAGTTTCTGTTTTTGAGATTTTATGAAATGTTTCTCAATATACATGAAAAAAAATACATAAAATTTTTATAAACTGTTTTGTTCTATTAGCTTAGATAGAGGAAATTTGGCATGCGGTCTTTGCATCGAAATTGCATGGATATGTTTCAAAATTTGAGCTCAATTCTCTAAAGATGAAAGATCCAAAACATAATACGAATCGTAGTTTTGTTTAGTTTATTACTATGTGCCTACATGATGTTGCTTGGAATCGCAGGTCAGAAGTGTTGTCAGAATTGATAATAAAGATTTTTTTATTATTTTAAAGATTAAAGCACGAAAAAGTTCCCTCTAAGCGGAATTTTGGGAAAAAAACAGAATATCGCTGACGATGAGGATGCAACGTTCACTAAGAATACTTGAAATTTAGATCCGGGACCGACCTCTTACACTGAAACAAATTAGTAAAAAAATTACTTAAAGAACAGGATTTTAACTGAGAGAAAGTAATATCTAACTGTAGGTTACTTTAATTAAACGTTACGATGGCAGTAAAATACCAAGTTGGAGGGAAGAGAAAAGAGAGAGAAAAAAAAATTTACTCAGCTGGAAAAAGTTTTGTCTCATATTTAACTACTACACCTCCTCATCCCCATTGCCCGATGTTCTGAATAATGCCAGCCAATGTCTGGAAGATATCGTAACAACATTCTTCAGTATCTTGTGTTAATAGGGATCAGAAATGGGTGTTGCCGAAAGGGTTGATCAGCTTGTTCTTAGATCTGCGTAGGCTTCACTGTCTTTACCAATGCCGGTTACTCTTTAATAATTGTACTGATTCATTTCAGGGCTTCCACAGGCACAAGAATCTCTGAAGATGATTACAAATCTTTCTTTCTAAAATACATTAAAGTCTTTTGGTTCTGGTCTTTCTAGCTGATTTATCTAGTTTCTAGATGACTTTTCTAACTTGTTTTCTGCCGTTGGTAATGCTAGAGATCGATTTACAGCTTCATGCTAAGTGTCCTGTTTCGGGATATTTGATTGGTTCCGTTTTTTGCTGCAGTCTCAGGTTATCTATTACATTCTATGCAGTGCAGATTACAGCTGCGATTCCGTGGTATGGTAAAATTCTGCTCAATAATAGCAGATCATGGTTCAAGTCTTTATTTTATATAGCTCGAACTTCATTTTCAGATAGTATAATGTTTCCTGCTGAAAATGCTCTGGAATTTTCTGATCTGCTTGATTATTATCAAGAAAATGAGATACAAGGCCTTTTGACGGTAGCTTTTAGACAGCGGGATTTTTTTCACTCTGAAATTTAGTAGTTCTTGTACTACGGTCAGTTCAACTGTGTTGTGATCAGTCAGCAGTTCTTTGACAATCACTTTCAATGGTCTTTTTTTTTTAGTCTTCCGACAGGAAGAATTCCTTTTCTTTGTTAGTAATTATGTGGATCGTTGCAACCATTCTATAATGCAAAGTATCATGTTTCTTCACTTGTGATACACATAGATTCCTAGAATTTTTTATTTGATGTTGCGGTCTCTGGTAGCATTGTAACATACTTTCTGGTATATTTGATTATTTCGGGTTATTTCATCTGCTCTATAGAGGTGGATTCTAATGTTTCCTTTTTGGAGCTTATTCTCCGCCTTTGGAAATTTTTGATAGATATTTTACAAGGTTTAATTGCTAGAGAAGAGTTGATTCCTTGTGTTTTTAATCTTCTGTCACTGCTTTCAGAATCTAAAATTTGCTCTTAGTGGCAATTTCTTGTTTTTCGCTCGGCTTTTTTTTCTTCTGCTTGGTCTTTTTGGCCTTCTTTGAATCCGTCATCTGTCTGCATTTGATAATCTTGGTTCTCCTGTTCCCGAGAACAAAGTTTGCTTTTCCATCCTTTTCCGACAGCTATCATGGGAGGTGCTACTTGTAACTCTTTACACTAGGTGATTCTGGCGATCGTTTTACCTTGATTCGATTGGCTAGAGGGAATAATCAATTCATAGACTTCCTCTTCCATAAATGAGGCTTGAATTCCAACTGAAATTCAAATAGACTAAATTTTTTAGACTAAACAATCACACAGCTTTAATTTATCTTAATTTATTAATTTATTGATGGTTTAACTAAGAATAATGATGTAATAAAGTATGAATTGAAACATTTCATAAGAGTTTTTCAAAGTCAAATCTATGTATGTTTCTTTCTTAAAACTTACCTTCTCTCATAATATTTCTTAATAATTTATTTAATACTCAATACAAATTTATATGTGCAAACTTATAAGAAAACAAATAATAATTAAATTTCGACTTTTAGAAATTTGCTTAAACCGAATAAAAATTTCTTTCAAATTTAATTTTTATTATCCTTAGTATTTTACAAAAGAAGGTTACTTGCTTAATTAATATTTTATAAAGCAGATATTCTTCATATTCTGCCATTTTATAAACTATAAACAATAATCAAATTCAAGAAACTTTATAATATTATTATCAACGGTTAAAATATTAAGTCTATATGTATATGCTTTGCTATCGCAATGCAATATAAGGTAAAAGCCGAATTAAAGCGATAGTATGATTTGCCAAAAGCAAGTCATTTTAGTATTAACCTCAGAGTCGTAACTAATAAACAATCAATATGGATAGGGGTAATTTAAGGCGAATATCAAAGCCCATGGTACATAAATATATGCATTTCAATAATGTTTTTTTTTATTCTAGTAGGATCTTCTTTTTATATTCATTTATATCAATTGTTTTTTAGTAGTTGGTACAAAAAAGTATTTTAAAGCAAGGCATAATTTAAAGTGCAAATAATGTATGTTACGAAGAAACATAGAAACAGAACCTATTTAAGACAGTCCTCCTTTTTATTATCGCCATGCAAATGGAAGTTTCAAAATGTTGAATCAACGTCTTCATAATATTAATATCAACATATGGATGCGATACGGACTTCGATTTCGAGGTAACTCAAATTCATACATGAGAGAAAAAAAATTTCCTCTTATTGATTCGTTTCCTTTTAACTACATTTATCCTATTGAAAGAAAAAAAATATGTCATTGATTCTAAAATAGAAAAGGTAAGGGCTATTTATGTAAATAAAGAATACATGTAAGTATTTTCGTTTTCGGAATTCGGATCTGAATGAATTTCTAAAGAACATATAGAATAGAATTATCACAGCATTTTTTCATTTTACAACAGAAACATAGAACGAAAATCAACTTAGAAGAAATGAAGAATTTGAGGAAAGGTATGTTACCGTTATATTAAAATAAAAGGAACACAAATGTTGTACACTTGGAAATTCCTAGTCTTGAAAGCATAACCTTAATTTAAGCACAAATATTGATAAAAAAAGAATATTTTACAAAAATGTTGAGTCATATACTTAAGTATAATTATTAGTGATAAACTGCCACGAATATAATTGAAATTAATTATGACTCTCGTTTGGCATTATTTTTTTTAATGTGCATGATGCTATAATAAATCTGATGATGGAAAATGTATTTAATATTACATTTTTAAAGAAAATTGATGGTTTTTTTTCTTGAAGAATTGCTAGACATCTGTTAAGAAAATCAGTTTAAATCATATTGCAAAATAAAATAGACCAATTTTTAATTTCAACCTTTATTTGTAGATGGCGACACTATAACCACAGTCTTCGATTCTCTAATAGTCAATCTATGGTCAGTAATAGTCAATATTTGTATGAAATTTAGACACATCATTCACTCAAGTTCGAAATGAATTAAAATAAAAAAGAGCTTGGTGGAAGATGTGGAAAACGATAAAAATTCGCAACAAGAATAGTAAAATATTTTTATACCAAATTTAATATTATTGCTGCAAATATTTATAATTTTATTACATATTGAAGTGGGGTTTTCTTTTCCCTAAAATTATGCCTTATAAAAACAATTCAGTATCACGAGTTCCAGTTATAAACAAGATATCTCTATTAATGGATTTTCAATTACTGAGAACAAAGATATGCATAAATTGTTTTCACTACATACCATTAATTCAATTTAAAAAAAAAAACAATGTAAAAGAATCCATGAATGAAAAAAATTTAAATATATTGATTAAACAACTTCAAAATGTTAATATAAAAATTTAAAGAGTGTCATTAAACCTATGAATGAAAGGAAAAACAAAAAATATTATAATTTCCATTGATTAAATAAAAATAAAGGATTATTTTCCTTCTTGCTTTAATAATACAGAAAAAAAAGACAGATAAAAAAAATGAAAATGTGAAACATTGTAATTCTAATATTCCATTATAGATGGCGACACTAAAAGAAATTTTATTGGTATGGTATCAATGATTAGTTCTTCACTTATCCTGAAATTCTAACATGATATACGGAAGGAACAGCAAGGGAAGGAATGAAATAAAATAACATAGTGCATGAAGGAATATAGAAAATACTTTTCACTAAGGATCAAAAAGAAAAAATATTTTTATTTATATTTCTTTACTATTAAATGTGAATTTGTGGGAAAATTTGCTGATACAAAGATATCTATTGATTTAAAAAAATTATAAAATCCCATTTTATGTATTATATTTATCACATTTTATTTTGAAGTTTAAAATGTATGTAAAACTTTCTTTTGTGTATAATTATTATATTGACTAAATTTTTTGGTCATTTAACATAAGAACAAAACGTATCAAGACAAACAACAAATATCATATTTAAGTGTCTATATCTCTCTCCATATATATATATAATGTTAGCATAATAATTTTTTAAAGCAAAAGGCTGGTTCGAGGATAAAGAAGACACTTTGCATTTTTAAGTTCGTTTTAATCCTTTTTAATCCATCCCGGGAAGGCATAACTTATTTACAAGAGGAAATTATTTACAAGATTGCAGCACAAAAGCAGAAGTGACGAAGAACGAAATAAATTATCCCTGGTCTTACACAAGATTTCTGACACGTGTCGGTTATGTTTGGAATTCCTCTCACGTGGCGACCTTGATAAGAGAAACAGAGGGATCTGTTAGAAGAATCTGTTTACATCAGCTCTTCTCTATGTCTTCACTCGGCACGTGGGAACCGCTGACGTAATAATTTTTACAAAGCTTCAGTTGAATTAATTAGAATTGAAATTAGA